>JASXTE010000008.1:1755000-2145111 GCA_030280995.1 Hemileia vastatrix | reverse complement strand
TTTCTTATTTTTCTGTTTTTTTATTCTTTTTTATTCTTTTTTATTTCTTTACTTTACTTCAATTTACTTTACTTTACTTTTCCTTTTTATTCTTTACTTTTCATTTCATTTTTTTCACTCCATTTCATTTATTTTATTTTCTTTGTTTTTCATTTATTCATTTTATTTTCTCTTTTTTTCATTTTTTTGATTTTTATCATTTTTTAATTTTTTAATTTTTTTTCTTCTTATTTTTATTTTTTCATTTTTTTTCTTATTTTTTTTCAGTCTCATGGTTGAAAAAAAAATTTGTATTTTTTTCCCTATTAGGGATATCTTACTTGTGTGTGGTGCTCTGAGATATGTTTGTCATGGTAATAAAAAATTTCATAAATTTGTTTTTTCACACTATTCAAAAAAATATAAAAAAGTTTTTAGTATATACCCAACCCAACCTTGGATATACCAATTGGTTATTTTTTACTTTGGGGGAAGTGAACAATAGTATTAAGTTAAATACATTTTTATTTGTTGTAAGATATAATTATATGATAGGTTAGAGATAGTTTATTGTCAATGATGCCAGTATAACTAGTTACAATCAGTTGTCCATCTTATCTATTAATTTATTTACATATTTCTAAAATAAATCATAGAAACTTATTGTTCTCCCTCTTAACAAAATCAACTGCAATTATCGGCGCGGTCGTCTAGAAGGTGGAAGAAGAAAAAAGAAAAAAGAGAAAAGGACACAAGAAGACAAAGACTGGAAAGAGGAAAGGAGGGAAGGACGCAAATAAGGGGAAAAGGTTTAATATATAAGGTGAGCAGTATTTAATGATATTGTAATGTAAGTGTTTTAAATTCAATGCGCAACAGTCAATTTTTATATTTTAATGTTCTTACCTCAACCTTTAGGATTTTGTATTTAGTATTTATTTATCTTATTTCAACTAAACTGTATTACTAGTTAAAAGAAAAAGAACTAATACGTGTATAAAAATATATAAGTGTAAGTATATGGTAAATATGTAAGTGATGCAGCTGAAGGGGGTTCCCAAGGCCCTTATATAGCCAAGGGGCCCTCTGAAGCGCCACAAGAGTAAATACAATAATTAATGAGTAAATGTAAGGGGTGAAAAATAAAAAATGTACTAATTTGTTGAAATGCAGTAGTCAATATTTCACCAGTATCAATTCCCCCTGGATATTACACATAAATAAGTACAAGACATATAAAAAATAACTAATGTAATTTAAAATAAGTATTATGCAGTACTATTTAAAAGTGGAATGTAATTTATTACTATTTTAATTCATACAATTAATATAAGTAATTATTTTAGATTAAAATATGAGAATGTAATTAGTTTAAATGTTTTAATAAATTTAATTACATAATTTTGAGCCACAGAAGCGCCCAAAAATCAGGAATAATAATGTATAAATTATTATTAGGGTCTAATAATTAATTAATATTATTATAAGTCAACATTTTGCCTTATAAGTATAATATAATATTATAATTAATTAATTATTATTTTATAATTATTTAAATACATAAAAATGCGCCCAATTTTTATAGAATATAATATAATTTATGTTTATTTTAATAGTATATAATTAATAATAAAATAAATATAACCCTTATTTTAATTTTATCTAATAAGGTAATTTGTACTTAATTTTATTATGCAATAAAATATAAATTTATATACATAAAAAGCATAAATTTTCGCCCTCTTTCAGGTCCAATAACTTAACATAAGTTTTACTGGGCCCCTGGCACAGCCTGGCTGACAGCAATTCTCTCTTACTGTTGTGTCTAGGTTGGCAGTTTTTGTCAGCCAGGATACTAAACTTACCCAGTAAATAATTAATTATTTACTAGTGCAGAGATATGCCTTTACCTGTTGATTTATTAGTTATATTTACTTTATACATTGTTTATATTATTTGAACTAATTAATAGGTATAATTAAGTAAATATATAATGAATATATTCCTTCAGGTTTTATTCCTTGAAAGTGTCCTCATGACAGCTGAAAGGTATATTAAAATATAAAAATGCTAAATATTAAAGTCAAAGAATTTTATTTTACATTCAAATATACAGAAAAACTAAATAAATCAAATAATTATAATTAAATTTAACATATACAGATAAATACTGTATATGATAACATTCTTAATAGAACAAACTTTAATATTGGAAATTTCTATACTGTGGAATTGTTCTCTCTGAGATACTCTTGTATGTAGACTTGTGGTTCCATATTTTCTCTCTTTTTTGCCTATATAAGGCCTCTCAAACTCTCTGTTTATATTCATTCCATACTTACCTTACAATTAAAATATTATATACACAAATCAATCTATTACTACTTTTTACCAGCTTAGTATATACATCTGCATATCTCTAAGACTTGAAAATAATAATAATAAAATATTTTTACCTTTTCATTGAGTAATAACATATAAAGAAATAAAAATGTACTGTCTTCCTTCAACTTTCATTGCCATTGGACAACAAAAAAAATCTTCTAGACAAAAAGCATCCCTTGGCATCTTAGGGCCTTTCTAAATAGTGTCAAACCATCGTTATCTTGACACCAGCAACCAAGGGATAATTTACTCCCACACCTATAGCAAATTTTTGGACAAACAGCAAACAATGAACATAAAAGGCACATGACTAACTGTTTCCACGACTGGGATTCAAACCACACCCCAAATTTAAGGTTTATATAAGCTTATTTGTCCTATATATTTTTAGTTACTATAGAAGTTATTATCTGTAGGTCTCATTCTTCATATTTCATTATATACATATATCTTTTTTACTCAGAACTCTGTAGTTGGCATTAAATTGCTCAAATTACAAGGGGAGGTGTCAGGTATGTAATTTTTTCCCAGTTTACCAAGATAGAGCAAAATTTTTCTTAGTCCTAGAAGTAATATAATTTACTTTATTTAATTAAAAAATGATATTATTTAATTATTTTAGTTGATAAATTGTCCTGATACTTAAAATATTATTTTTTTATTTCATTCAGTTGACAATTAGTCCTGGTAATTGAAATAATAACAATATATCAATTAAATAATTATTTGATTAAAAATTATATTAATAAAATATATCAGTTGACATTCAGTCCTGGTAAATATAAAATATACAATATATAAGTTAGTTAATTATTTAATTTTTTTTATAGTTATTTCAGTTGGTTTTTGGTCCTGATAATTAAGATATTATTTTATTATTTAAGTTGATTTTTTTAAAAAAACCTGGAAATGAATAATCTCAATATCTTAGTAAGCTTATTGATTTTAATTGTATTAATTAATTACTTCAGTAGATTTTTAGTCCTGATAATTGATATATTTTCATTTTTTTGGTTGATTATTAGTTCTGGTAATTGATAATAAACTTTAAATATTTCTTTTATCTCTTATTTTAATAACAAAAAAAATAATAACTAAAAAAATATTAATTTTTTTCTTTCTCTAAGCTCAATTTATACAAACAATGGCTGCATTAAACCTTTCTAACATCCATGAAGAGGAATTGGATCTTATTGATTATGATGCAAATTCTGTAAGCTCTCCTTTGACTAATTTTTTTCTCAAATTGATCAATTAGTAAACCAAACAGGTTGTAGAAATGTAGGAGGTGGAAATAAAGAAGGAACATCTTCCCCTGGACTCCAAGTCTTAGGTAATCCCGCTAGAAGAGCTTCCAAAAGTCTTCAAAGTAAGAAAGATGCCAGTTCAGCAACAGGTAAAAAATCTGTCAACTCACATCAAGGAGTTGAAGTCAGAGAACCTCAAAATAAGGGCAAGGGTAGAGTCCCTTGAAGGAAAATAAGAAGCAAGAAAACTCTTTTTAAAGAGAAGAAGAAACATCCACCAGAAGTAAAAACCTTTCCACAGTTGGCTCCTCAACAACAAGAAAAAGTGGAGATGTCAAAATGGAAATGGGAAGTGCTGAACACCCAATAGGACACCCTTCAGGCTCAGAAAATGCAAAAGGCTCCTCAAGCAGGACCTTCCAGGCCCCAAAATTTTAAAACCAGCCTTCCTCAACCTTACAAAGGAGGCAAAAGAAAGAAAGAAAAAATTATATTCAAATTATTCCAAAACCATAGTAAGGCCTTCCATTAAATCTCAAATTCCTTTTCTTGCTACTGATTCAGTTCCTTCAGGTAACTCTGGGATGGTAGATAAATATTTGAGACCAGGAGAAGGTGGCTCCAGCAGAAAAATTAATCAATGATCTAGTCATGTAAATACTCCTTTAGTTTTAATTTCTACTTCAATGATTAATCCAATGACGGCTATTATAGATGAATCAATTTATCCTAAAGCTTATGAGACTCTTGAAATTTACTCTATCTCTCTCCTGAGAAATTCTCTTGAAGTAGCAATTATTAATGATCAATATATGAGAGAAATCATCACAAAAAAATCAGATAATCAATAACTTACAATTTACCCAAAAATTTAATAGCTTGTTAACTGAACAAGGTTAAAAAGCATTGAAAGGTGAGTTGGATAGGTAATCTTATGAATTGTTTTGGTACAAAGTAAATTATGAAAAGAAATGTGCTTTGCCATAAAATATTAAGAATGATCTATTCAAAGTTGAAGAGACTTTGTGTATCTGTTTCCAAGAACTAGAATTTCAGAAATAAAATTTGAGAAAATCAAATGACCATTATTCAACTCTGCAAAATAAGGATCACTTATCTTTTGCAACCATCAATTATAAATTAACTAGTATTCCAAGGGTAAAAAATAATTTAACAAAAATTGAGGAACAATTGAATTCATTGTTATTTGACCAAAAATACTCTGTCACTTCTGGGAAGGAAATTTTTTCACAGGATACTCCACAAGTACTTGATACAAGCTCCTCTAGAGAAGAATTAGTACAAGAGAAACCTGTAGATAGTTCTGAGTTTCCATCAAGAATTGATGATGCACCTTGTTCATCTGAAAATGTGTTAAATAATGAGATTATAGCTCAATTAGAAAAATTACAACTTCTTCTTACACAGAAACAACTAAAACAGAAGAAAATTACATCAAATCAGAAAAATTGGCCCAAACTTGACCAATATCCAACATTTGATGGTAATTCTTTATCTGACTTGCAGCAATCTAAATTAATTTCTTGTTTTCAAGTTTTGCCCTCATGCGGTATGAATCTTTCATCTTGGATAATAATGATTACACTTTGGAGGATTGGAGAAAATTAATGAAAGCACAATTTAGTGGCTAAAATTTAGGATATCCCAACAAAGGAAGTATGAGGAGTCTAGATATAGCCCATCCTCTACAGAAAATTATATTGAGCTCCTGATGAAACTAGTAAAAAATTGAAAGAAATGAATACAAAGAGGGATTATGAACTCTGGAAAGACAGGATCCTTCATGAATTGCTAATGTCTTTGAGAGACTTAATTGTTGCAAGAGCTGAATTCTCCAGGGAGCCTTCTTCCATTGTTAAAAATTTTAATGAATTTCTTTTAAATAACAGGTATGAATCTAGGAAGTTCTTCCCAAGGCTTTCAGTGGAGAAACCCTCCAACTACCAACAAAAACTTCCTAAAGAAGTTGGTAAACCTTCTACCCCTGTTGCACCTAACAAATTAGAAACAAACACTTGCTTTAAGTGAAAAAACCTTGAAAGAAAGGCCATGTTTTTGACAAGAAAATAAACCTTGTTGAACAAACAGAGGAGCCTGCTAATGACACAGTTGCACTAGATAATACTTCAAGTTATTGTGCCAGAAACATTTCTTATGAGTCTAACCAGGGAATATTGATGCTGAAGGAAGATATTCAATATTTAGATTAAATTTAAATTGATAAAAATGCTTTTTCCACAGTTTAACATGCTGAAATAATAAGAAATCTTGAGGACAACTCAATTATTATTACCCCTCTCAAGGCACCAGTCTTGATTAGTGGAAATAAAATTAAGTTTGTTTTGGATTTTGGAGCTGGAGGAAGTTTTTTATCTTATAAGCACTTTCTTCAGCTGATCAGGATTATAAATCAAAAATTATGCCTGCTACTTCTTAGAACTGGAGAGTCTATGGCTCTGTTTTGTCACCCATTGGTAAATACAAAGCTACAGTATTTTCAAATATAGCCATGTCTTTTTAAGAGCTATGTGTGAATTTTTAGTTAAGAAAAATGATAACCTAAACAATTGGTGTAGAAAATCCTATAGTACTAGCTATAGGCCTTGACCAAGAGAGTTGTAGTAAAACTGGAGAGAAAAACCCCTGTACCTTTGAGAAATACCAGGTGAGATTTATTTGCTACAGAAAATTAGAGACTTTTTGTCAGCCAGGCTATACCAGGAGCCCAGTAAATTTTATGTTAATTTACTGTAACTAAAAGTGGGGATAAAAATTTGCTTATTATGTATATAAATTGGCTTATATTGCATAATGAAATGATATAATTATTTTATTAAATATATATAAATATTATATTAATTTTATTATTATATAAATTATTTATACATTTAAATCAAGCATGATATATATTCTATAAATTATGGCGCATTTTTAATGTATTTAATATATAAAAATATATGATTAATTAATTATAAACATATACTATAACTATAAGTGTAAAAATTGACTTATAATTTAATTAAATTAATTAATTTAATTTATAAATTAAATAAAACTTTTCATACATTTTTAAACAATAATATTGGGCGCTTTTTTGGACCCTTAATTGTGTCAGTAAAATTATTAAATAAATTATAACACTTATTTAATAATATAGTATTAAAGTTCTCACTTTAAATTAGAAATATCATTAAATTAATAACATAGTTAAAACAATTAAGTAAAATTTCTTTATACTGGATTGAATTGATTACATGGATTTTTGCCTGAAAATAATTCTAATTGTTTTAATTAAACCCTTTACATCCTACTGTAATGTCTGTTTTAGATTCCTTTTCTCACAGTTCTTATGTTTCAAGCTTACTTAGTTACTACTATTTTAATTGACTTTTTTGGGAACTTATGGTGGGAAAATTAGTTACTTATTCTTGGGTTTAGTTAATTGTTTCATGTTTTTCTTTTAATATCTATTTTTTATTTCTATTCTTTTATTTTCATGTTTTAGCTTATTACTATTTCGTATATACTGATTTTTGGCGCTTCAGAGGTCCCCTGGTCTATAAAAGGGCCTCGGGGATCCCCTTTAGACAACACTTATTACACTCAACTTTTTTACATATTTTTAAAATATAATGCATTTACTTTATTTTTATTAGTATTATAATTCTAATTTAAAGGTAAATAATTATTCTAAGGTTGCAGTAAGTTTATTAATAAATATAATTGTGTACCGTGCACCGAGATAGAATTTATTAAAAATAATTATTATTTTATTTAAACTGAACCCCCCGTTGTGTCTCTACTCAGGCAATTGTTGTTGCATTCCTTTATTTCTCTCTCTTATTTTTATTAAAATTTTAATTCTCATTTATTATTAATTACTATCTCTAATCCCTTATTCTAGTCTCCTTTTATTTATTTCTTTCTTTTCTTCTTCTTCTAGACGACCGGCTTAAACTTGGAGGCCTTTCCAAAGGACATTGACGATATGCCACTTTGCGACAAACAACATTGCGCACAGACCACCCAAGCCAAAAAGAAATTTTTTTTTGCCGCAACCATGTTTGAACTTGGGTTCGACCTTTTAGGTTTATATTAAATTAAATAATATATAATTTTGAAGTGATTTCTTGATCACTATAGTAAGTTAACCTTTGCACCTCTCAATTATATTATTAAATTTTTATTGCAATAGCAGTGATTGTTCCTAAATTTCTGATTCACTGAGTGTAAGTGTTCAATTTTTTTAAATTTTATTATTATTCCTAGTTTACCATAATAGAGTAATACTCTTAGTCCTAGAAGATCATTAATTTTTAATAAATTATTAAATTAATTTAATTAAAATATTTTTGATTTATTGGATGACCATAATAGTACTCAGTACTTAGTCCCAATATTTCCAATTTATTATTTTTGGTATTATTATTTTGGTTGACTTATAAAACCTTTGTTGGTTGGTCCCATTATAATTATTGTTATTTCTTAATAAACAATTGTATTTACATATATTTGTATTAATTTTTTGTTAATTAATTAATTTTTGAATAAAAATTTAAAATTTTTGTTTTGTTAAAAGTTCAATTATTTATATTTTATTTTGAAAATAACAATTTGAATGATTAATATAATTTTGATTCTTTTTTCACAGTTTAAATTTCCAGTAGTTTGACTAACAGCATGGATAACTTACATGTGGATGAGATTTAATTGGATGGTGACACTGAATCTGCAGGTTCTTCTAAATTAACTTACAAAAATTATTCATCTGAAAAAAACCCTTCAGGACGTGGAAATGGCAGGAGAAGTGGAAAACCCCCCTCATCAACACCTCTGAAAGAAGTAAAACCTCTAATAAATCAGAAATATCCACTCAAAGGTATAAAAATAAAAAAGATACCACTGACTCCACAAGTAAACAACCTGTTTAGTCACATCAAAGAGCTGAGAGCAGAAAATATGAAGTACAAGGCAAGAGTAGACACACTCTGACAGCAGATGCAGGAATTATTAAATCCCAAACAGGCTCAGCCTCCTCATTTCCCAGCCTCCAAGCCTCAGCCTCAACCTCAGCCCAATCAAGTACCCAGCCCCTTCAAGTAAAATCAAAGCACTCTGCATATGAAGCAGTGGAAATGTGATTACTTAATGAGCCATTACCAACAGAATTTTCAGCAACCAACAGCTCAACACCCTGGCCCATCCAGGACACCAACCTACCATCCATCTCCTCAGCCCCATCCTTATCAGGGAGGCAGAGAAAGAAGGAACAGGGAAGTTTCCTGCCTTGCCATGGTGAGTAAATTGTTTGATAAACATGTTGGTATGTATAATAACAAATCTTCTTCAGGTAATATTGTGTATCCTGGTGAAAGAACAGTTAAACCCTTAAAAAGACAACTTCCTTTAATGAGTAGCCTTAATGATGTAATTAGCAAATTATCATTTGATGAACCTTTAAATTTGAATTCTACTTCTTTAATTAATCCTTCACTTGCAATTAAGAATGATTCTTTTTCCCTGAAGTCTATACTTTAATTGAGAAAACTTCTGAAGAAATATTGAAAGATACCCTTGATTTGATGTTGTAAAAGACAAACATTTGAGAAGTGTGTTAATACATGATAGTGATAGATTAAATAATTTTCACTTGCATTGTAAAGTAAGTTCTTCTGTAAAAGATACAGCTTATTTTAAAATTAAAGAAACCTTGAATATTGTTCTTAGCCAACAAAAAAAAATAGGGAGTGACCATAGATCTATCACAGATAGGAATATCAATCTGCATAAAACCTTGAGTGAATTGAAACCCCTTATTGAGGACAATTATTCATTAAAAGGTGAAATTAAATCTCTAAAGAATGAGTTTAAAAAGCTAAAAAATGATTTCCATGCACTAAGTGCCAAACACAGAGTTTCTGAGGACAGAAATGTCTTATCCCTTGCAAAAGTAAATGACCAGATGTCAGAAATTTCAAGGATAAGAAACTATGTGTCTGACCTTCAGGAAAAATTTTCAACCTTAACCATCAATAATTTTGGTATAAATGAGAATGCTTCCCATAAGCTGCACAAAAATAAGGGAAAAGAACCTGAACAGAGCTCCTCTTTTCTTCCCTATATTTCAGCCATTAAACAAACTGACAATGAGTCTGTAAAATATTTTTCTACTAACAAAAAATCTTGTGATGGTCATGTACCAGCTGTTTCTGTAAATAATGAAATTTATGAACACCTGGCGAAACTTCAGGAATTATTAATGATAAATAATTCAAACAAAAGGATGGACCATCCTAGTAGTCAGAAAAATTGGCCTCGTTAAACCAATATCCTACCTTTGATGGTGATTTTTCATCTGATTGGCAACACTTTATCCAAAGAATTGATAATTTAAAGAGATCTTATAAACCACCTGATGAGGAAATTGTTTCTAAGCTAATTTCTTTATTTTCAAATGTAGCCTTGATGTGTTATGAATCTGTTCCATTAGATAACAGCCATTATACATGGAATGATTTGAAATCCTTGATTGTGAATCAGTTTGGTGGTTCAAAATTCAGGTTGGCTCAGCAAATAGTGTATGAGAATACTTGATATGTATCCTCCTCTGTTGAAAAACCTATTGTTTTTCTTATGAAAGTAACAAAAATCTTTAGAGCAATTGATCCAAAGATGGATTATGATATTTGGAGAGAAAAAATCTTGTATAAATTGCCAAATTCTCTTAGAGATTTAATTGTAGCTAGAACTGAGCATGTGAGGGAACATTATTCTTTCATTAATATCTGTAATGAGGTACTGCTCAACCATAAATATGAACCAAAAAATTACCTTGGAAAATCTTACCATGATCAAAATAAACCCTCTACAAAACCCCCAGAAAAATCTGGTAAGCCCTCTTCCCCAGTTGCACCTAAAAAAATGCAACAAATACTTATTATAAATGTAAAAAATCATGGCATAAGGGTCATGTTCGTGACAAGAAAGTTCATCTTGTTGAACAAAATAAAGAAACTGATGAGGCTGAAATTGATATCAATAATTCTTCTAGTGACTGTAAAAGTAATATCTACTATGACAATGAATCTTTTAAAGATATTTTACTGTTGGAACAGGATGTCCATTATTTAGATAATATATCTGAAGAATGAGTATTGGATTTATCTTCTGTGTAAAATGCTGAAATAATAAAAGATATTACTAACAATTCTATATCCATATCTCCTTTGAAGGCACCTGTTATCATTAATAATAAAAATGTTGATGTAGTTCTTGACTCTGGTGCTATAGGAAGTGTAGTGTTTGAAAGAGCCTTAGCTTCAGTAGATAAGGATTGTTTGGGTAAATTGTTACCTATGACTTCTGAAAAATGGAGAGGGTATGGTTCTACCTTGTGTCCCATTGGCAAATACAAAAACTCTGTATTCTTCAAATATAATGGTGGTTTTTTCAGAGCTATTTGTGCATTTTTTGTAATAAAAAATGATAATTTAAGCAATTGGTTTATTATGGGTAATGATATTTTAACCATTTTTGGTGTGAAATTGGACCCAACAAATAATTGCTTCACCTTGGGATTGAATGGCAAAAGAAAATTCAAAATTTACTCCCCTATAAAACCTTCTGGGAATCTGTTGAAGTCTTGTAACTCACTAATCCAGTGTAAAGGTAGACCAACAATTGAAATGGATGATTTATTAAATAAAATAAATACTGCTTATTTTGGTGATCAGTTAACTTGTGAACAAAAGGATTCTATAATTGCATCAATTAACTCCTTCCCTATGGCTTTTGCTCATGGTTCTCATGTCTTAGGAAGTGTTCAGGAAGAAATAAAAATTACCTTATCCTGTAACTTGAGTGATATTCCTCCTAGTCTCAAGAAAAAAAAATTACCTGCTTCTCCAAAAAAAAGAAAGGATATTGAAGATAATATTGCCACATTATTAAAAATGAATATCATTGAGAAAGTGGATGTCACCCCCAAATATTGTGTCATCTCTACAGTCTTGATTTCTTATGAAAAGGATAAGGTTAGATTATGTGGAGATTACAGAGCATTAAACACTTATACTGTTGATGATATTTATCCTTTACCCAGAATTAATTCAATACATGCTACCTTGCAAGGTCCAAAGTTTATTAGTTATCTGGATGGTAATAAAGGGTATCATCAAGTTCCAGTTGAGGTAAATTCTCAAAAAATGTTTGATAATTGCTACTCATATGAGAATATATAAGTATTTTAGAATGCCATTTGGCCCTAAAAATGAACCTTCAGTTTTCCAAAAGTCATGGATAACACTTTCCATCAGGAAATAATTGAAGGATGGTTTATGGTGTATATTGACAATATCATAGTTTTTTTTAAAATTTTTGATGAACATATGATTCATTTAAATAGGGTTTTCCAAAAAATAAATGAAATCAATATGACCTTGTCCTTGAAAAAGTGTAAATTTGGCTTACAATCTTTAAAAGTCCTTGGCCATGTAGTGTCAGGCCTAAAAAGTTGTGTAGACCACAACAAAGTTGCTGCAATTCAAAATGTAAAGGCACCAACTTCTGTAAGAGAAATCCAAAGTTTTTTGGGTATGAGTGGCTATTATAGACAGTATATTAAAAATTATCAGGTCATAGCTTTGCCTCTTACCAAACTAACTAGTAAAGATGTTGCATTCATCATGAATATTGACTGTCAAAAAGCTTTTGATGCATTAAAATGTTGTTTAATTACAGCTCCTATCTTAGCTCTCCCAGATTTCAACAAACCTTTTGTCCTGTATACACATGCTAGCTTTGTTGGTATGGGTGCTACCCTTCACCAGAAACAAATTATTAATGATAAATCCTCAGAGGTTGTAATTTGTTATATTTCATGAACCTTGAGAAATAATGAATTGAAATATGGTGCCATTCAATTAGAGTTCTTAGCAGTTGTTTGGGCTCTTGAGAAGCTTCATTACTACCTAGATGACCACAATTTTGAATTGGTAACTGACTGTAGTGCTGTGAAGTCCCTCTTAAACCTAAAAACACCTAATAGACATATGTTCAGGTGGAAACTGGCTGTTCAAGAATACAGAGGAAGAATGACAATTATCCATAGGGCTGGAAATTTTCACTCCAATGTTGATATTCTGTCAAGATTTCCTCTGCCAAAAAATGACTCCAATCCTGCTTATGTACCTGAAGATGATACTGTTCATATCCATGGTATATTTATAGTTGATATGGAAGAAGAGTTATTACAATTAATTCTGGATTCATATGATAAAGATTCTGATTTAAATAAATTAGTTACTATCTTAAATGATCCTAAGAATGCTTCAATTCAAGCATTGATTAAAACTCTTCCTGAAAAGTATCAAAATGCTTTCTTAAAGGAAAGTTTTCTATTTAAGATGGTTATATATATTATAGAAAAAAGCTTACAAATGTAATTGTAATTCCTCCTTCTATGAAAGAAACTATCCTAAAACTTTGTCATGATGACATATTAGCTGGTCATTTTGATCTGGAAAAGACATTAATTAGGATCAAAAACACTGCTTGGTGGGCTAATATGTCTGAAGATACAAAATTATATGTTGATTCTTGTGATTCGTGCCAGAAATCTAAAAGTTTGACAGGTAAAAGAGCAGGGCTATTACAACATATTGAAGCACCTGATGCTCCTTGGCAAATTATTAACATGGATTTTGTCACTGGTCTTCCTGTAGCAGGTAAAGACAGTTATAACTCTTTTTGGGTAATAGTGGATAGATTTACAAAAATGTGCAAATTTATTCCCACCCACAAATATGTATCCACAAAGGAATTAGCTTTATTATGGTGGACTTACATGTTCTATATTATTGGATTTCCAAAAGCCATTATCTCTGATAGAGATCCAAAATTTACTTCTGAGTTTTGGACCTCTTTGATGGATATTTTTGGCTGTGAGTTAAAGTTGTCTACAGCTTACCATCCTCAGACTGATGGTCTAGCTGAAAGAATGAATCAAACTCTGGAAGATATGATTAGAAGGTATTGTGCCTTTGGACAAGAATATTAAGACAATGACAGATTTACTCATGACTGTGTCACTCTATTTCCTGGTCTTGAATTTTCATATAATAGCACTGTTCTTTCCTTCACTGAGAAAAAGCCTTTTGATCTTTGGTTAGGTTATGTCCCAAATACTCCTTCTCAAATTCTCAATAATATATTACCTAAGTTGGAACTACACCCTGGTGTAAAATTTTTTGTGCAAATGCAACAGCTATGCAGAAAACATGCTCAAAGCTGTATTGATAAAGCATATTAATATGAAAAGAAGAGATGAAATAAATGCCATAAAGAATACACATTTAACAAGGGTGATGAAGTGTTGATATCTATTGTTTAATTCAATCTACAAGGTAACAACAAAATTAAAAGATCCTTTTGTAGGACCATTTGTTGTTAAAAGAATGGTTGGAGAAAATGCAGTAGAAGTTGTATTGTATTCTCCATATGATAGGAAAAATCCTGATTTTCCCATTTCTTTGCTTAAGCCTTATACTTCCAACAGTGACTTGTTTCCCAAAAGAAGTGGAAGACCTATGAAAAACCCTCAGTAAGTCACAGTAATTGCAGAAATTGATAAAATTCTCAATGAGAGAATTATCGCTTCTGAAAGAGGTACTGAATATTTATTGAGATATATGAACAAATCATCTGAAAATGATTCATGGATAGCTGGCAAGGAAATTTCAAAACTTCCTACTCTGTTAAATAAGTACAAAAAGAATAAATATTAGCATTTTTTTTATTGTTTTTTTTATAGTTAGGAAGTGTCAGCCAGGCTATACCAGGAGCCCAGTAAATTTTATGTTAATTTACTGTAACTAAAAGTGGACATAAAAATTTGCTTATTAAGTATATAAATTAATCTTATATTGCATAATGAAATGATATGATTATTTTATTAAATATATATAAATATTATATCAATTTTATTATTATATAAATTATTTATAAATTTAAATTAAGCATGATATATATCCTATTAATAATTGCACATTTTTTATGTATTTAATATATAAAAATTTATAATTAATGAATTATAAAAATATATTATAACTATAAGTGTAAAAATTGACTTATAATGTAATTAAATTAATTAAATTAATTTATAAATTAAATAAAACTTTTCATACATTTTTAAACAATAATATTGGGCGCTTTTTTGGACCCTTAATTGTGTCAGTAAATTATTAAATAAATCATAACACTTATTTAATAATACGGTATTAAAATTCTCACTTTAAATTAGAAATATCATTAAATTAATTATATTTTTCATTTAAATTAATTATGAAATTAATTACATAGTTAAAACAATTAATTAAAATTTTATTATACTGGATTGAATTGATTACATGGATTTTTGCGTGAAGATAATTCTAATTGTTTTAATTAAACCCTTTACATCCTACTGTAATGTCTGTTTTGGATTCCTTTTATCACAGCTCTTATGTTTCAAGCTTACTTAGTTACTACTATTTTAATTAACTGGTTTGGGAACTTATGTTGGGAAAATTAGTTACTTATTCTTGGGTTTAGCTAATTGTTTAATGTTTTTCTCTTAATATCGATGTTTCATTTCAATTCTTTTCTTTTCATGTTTAAGCTTATTACTATTTGGTATATACTGATTTGTGGCGCTTCAGAGGACCCCTGGTCTATAAAAGGGCCTTGGGTAATCCCCTTTCACCAACACTGATAACAATCAACTTTTTTACATATTTTTAAATATAATATGTTTACTTTATTTTTATTAGTATTATAATTCTATTTTAAAGGTAAATAATTATTCTAAGGTTGAAGTAAGTTTATTAATAAATATAATTGTGTACCACACACTGAGATAGAATTTATTAAAAATAATAATAATTATATTTAAACTGAACCCCCGTTGTGTCTCTACTCAGGCAATTGTCATTGCATTCCTTTATTTCTCTCTCTTATTTTAATTAAAATTTTAATTTTAATTTAGTATTAATTACTATTTCTCATCTCTTATTCTAGTCTCCTTTTATTTATTTCTTCCTTTTCTTCTTCTTCTAGACGACTGGCTTACACTTTTACTATAACCCTTCCAACACTCTTCTTTACTGCCTAACAAGTCAAGAAAGTAGCCAATAGCAGACCACTGAGAACCACAGAACCAGAAACCAGAAATGCAGAAAGACCCACACCAGAAAAACAAAACAATGTGCACTTGTTGCACTGAAAACTACAATAATACTTGATGAAGGTTGCAAAGCTACACCAGAGAAACCAGCTGCCAAAGTTGAGTTAAATGAAGAACTAAACTTGCAGCAAACACAGCCAATTGTGGCCAAAAAACAGTGAAAACTGATTGATAACAATGATATCACCTCTGGATAGTTTTATGATAATTAGAGTTGCCCCAAACTTTCTTATTCAGTATGTACACACAGACCACCATCTAAAAAATCCATGCGCAGCAACAAATTAGGCGCTTTTGGCAGCCAAATTGAACAAAGACCCTCTAGAAGCACTTCTCAGCCTTTTTTAACAAAGGCAGGAAGCCCTCCCAGAAGTGTCCAGACCTCCCTGAAGTCAGAAACCCACCAAAAACCTCCTAAAAAGTACAAACTACTTAGAAAACTCCACCACAACTACTAAAACCTTTAAAACACAAAATTAAGCTATGAAAACATTGTGACATAAAATATAGAGCCAAATTAACTCTACTTAATGTTACTAAGCATTTAACCCTCAGACTTAAGGTTAGCCTGTAAAACACGAAAAACAAAATTAAACAGCTATCTTTTACAAATTAAAAGTGAGCAAATAACCCTTTAAAACTTAGAATATGAAAAATGTCATCAAGACTTAAAATATAGAAAAAATACGTGGCTATCCAATGGTAGTACCCAAATAATCATAGTCCCAATATGCACTGAATAAAACTAGAAAAACACCCAATTATTCAACTAATGTCAATTAAGACATAC
The DNA here is from genome assembly GCA_030280995.1 of Hemileia vastatrix. NCBI lineage: Eukaryota > Fungi > Basidiomycota > Pucciniomycetes > Pucciniales > Zaghouaniaceae > Hemileia > Hemileia vastatrix. The sequence continues at coordinate 2,128,469 of JASXTE010000008.1, read as the reverse complement.
CAAAACAGCACCAAACAGACCAACAAAGGTCTCTGCAAATGTTGGAAGACCACATTGTGTCATTGTAGGAAATGAAATATTAACCAAATTTGGAATTAAACTTGATCCTTCAAACCAATGCTTCACAATGGGGTTGAATGTGAAGAGAAAATTTAAGATTTCTCTCCCCCAAAAATTATAAACACTAGAATTGAACACATGTAGTTCTGTGGCTCAATATAAAGGAAGATCTACAAAAGAAATGCAGGTCCTTATTTCTGAAATTGACAATGCTTCTTTTGGAGAACAACTTTCTGGTGAGGATAAAGATTCCATAATTAAGTTGATAAAATCTTTTACTATGGCCTTTACTCATGAGTCACATGAATTAGGATTGGTAAAAGAAAAAATGAAGCTTTCATTATCTTTCCCATTAAGTGAAATACCACCTAGTTTAAAAAAAAAGCCTTATCCTGCTTCCCCCACAAAGAGAAAAGATATTGAAGACAATATCTCTAACCTTTTGAAAATGAATATTATAAAAAAGGTAGTTGAAACACCTAAATATTATGTTATTCTACCTGTACTAATTTCTTATGAAAAAGATAAAGCCAGGTTATGTGGTGATTATAGAGCATTAAATACTTATACTGTAGATGATATCTATTCCTTACCCAGAGATATCTCTTTTAATGCCACCTTACAAGTCGCTTAATATATCAGCTGTTTAGATGGTAATAGGGAATATCACCAGGTACCTGTTGAGAAGAATTCACAGAATTTTCTGATGATTGCTACTCATATGAGTATTTATAAGTATATTAGGATGCTATTTGGCCCCAAAAATGCCCCTTCAGTCTTTCAAAAATTTATGGATAACACATTCCATCAAGAAATAATTGAAGGATGTCTAATGGTTTACATTGATTATATCATCATATTCTCCAAGACATTTAAAGATCACCTTATTCACCTATGTAAAATGTTCCATAAAATGATTGAGATCAATATGACACTTGCTTTAAAAAAATGCAAATTTGGTATTCATCTTTTAAAAGTGCTTGGTCATCTTGCCTTGGGATTACCAATATGTGTTGAACAGAACAAATCTGCAGCCATACAACAGGTAAAAGCTCCTACTACAGTTAGAGAGCACCAAAGTTTTTTAGGAATTTTTGGATACTATAGACAATATATTAAAAATTATCAAGTCATAGCATTACCCCTCACCCAATCAACTAGGAAGGATGTTGCTTTTGTCTGGAGCAGTGAAAGACAAAGAGCTTTTGACACTATGAAATATTTTTTGATGTCAGCACACATTTTAAAATTTCCTGACTTTAATAAACCATTTGTTTTATACAGTGATGTCAGTTTTATTGGCCTTGGTGCTTCACTCAACCAAAAACAAGTTATGAATAACTAAGTATCAGAAGTAGTAATTTGCTATATTTCAAGAACCTTGAGAAATATTGAATTGAAATATGGTGCCACTCAACTTGAGTGTTTGGAAGTTGAGTGGGCTTTGGAGAAAGTACATTATTATCTGTTTGACCAGAAATTTGAACTTTTCTCTGACTGGAGTGCATTAAAATCCCTCTTAAACTTAAAAAAACCTAATAGACACATGTTCAGATGGAATTTGGCTGTTCAGGAATACAGAAGATAAACGACAATAATTCATAGGGCTGCTATTTTTCACTCAAATGAGGATAATTTATCAAGGTTACTTTTGCTAAATAATGACAAAAATTCTGCATATGAGCCTAGGGATGAAATGGTCAAAATTCATGTGATATATGTTGTTGATATGGAGGAAGAGATATCACAGCTTATTCTGGATTCATATGATAAATACACTGACTTAAAAAAGCTGTATACTATATTAAATGATCCAAAGAATGCTTCAATACAAGAATTAATTAAAGCCTTTCACTAAGTTACCAAAATTCTTTAGAAAAAGTAAATTTTCAATTGATGAAGGCTATCTCAGTTATAGATGAAAGTTGAGTAATATTATTATTATTCATCCTTCTATGAAAGAAATCATCTTGAAAATTTGCCATGATTACATATTGGCAGAAAATTTTAATCTTTAAAAAATAATGATTAATTTGAGAACACTGCTTGGTGGGCTAATATGTCTGAAGAAACCAAACTATATGTTGAATCATGTGATTCTTTACAGAAATCAAAGATATCAGCTGGGGAAAGAGTTTAAATGATGCAACATATTGAATCTCTTTATGCAACTTGGCATATTATAAACATGGAATTTGTAACAACATAAACCATTTCTGGAAAAGACAGTTATAACTCTCAATGAGTTATTGTGAAAAGATTTCAAGAATGTGTAAATTCATCCCTACTCACAAAGATGTTTTCACTAAAGAAATAGCCTTCTTTTGGTGGTCTCATATGATTAATACTGCTGGTTTCTTAAGGGACATAATCTCTTACAGAGGCCCTAAATTTACTTCAAAATTTAGGATGTCTCTGATGGATGTTTGTGGTTGTGAACTGAAGCTTTCTGCTTCTCATCATCCTCAAACTGATATATTAGCTGAATAGATGATTCAGACTTTATAGTACACGATAAGAAGGTATTGTACCTTTGTGCTTGAGTATAAATACAATGACAGGTTCACTCATGATCAGGCCACCTAACTTCCTGTTATGGAATTTGCTTATAATATCACTGTTCATTCTGTTACTCAGAGAAAGCCTTTTGAGCTCTGACTTGGATATTTTCCAAATACTCCATCACAAGTTCTCAATAATAAAATACCTAAATTACATTTACATCCTGGTGAAAAATCTTTTCTTCAAATGGAACAATATTTCAGAATTCATGCTCACAAATGTATTGAAAATCATTTGATTATCAGAATAAGAGGTGGGAAGAATCCTATAATGAATAAACTTTTATGAAGGGCGATGAAGTACAGATTTATTAAGTCCACTTCAACTTACAATGTAATAACAAATTAAAAGACCCAATTGTAGGTCAATTTGTTGTCAGAAGAATTTTTGGTGATAATGCAGTTGAAGTTATCCTGTATTCTCCATATGACAGGAAGCATCCTGCTTTTCCAATATCTCTTTTAAAACCTTATACATCCAATAGTGATTTATTTCCCAAAAGAAGAGGAAGACCAAAGAATACCCATAATGAAATCACTGAGACAGCAAAAATTGATAAGAATCTATGTGACAGAATTTTCACTTCTGAAGAAGGTACTGAATACTTATTGAGATTCAAGAATAAACCTTCTGAATATGATTCTTTGATACCTGGGAAAGAAATATCTAACCTTCCTTCTCTACTAAAGAAATATAAAAATAAGAAATCATAGAATTATTATTATTATTATTATTTTAGACTGAGGGAGTGTCAGCTAGGCTACTAGACTTACCCAGTAAATAGATAATTATTTACTGGGGTTGAGATAAGCCTTTACCTCTCATCTTAACTAGTTATACTTAATTTATAAACTACTTATACAATTTTAACTAATTAATAAGTAAAATTAGGTAAAGATATAACCTTATTATTCCATCATATTTTTTATTTCTTAATAGCATCCTCATGACAGCTGAAAAGTAGGCTAAACTATAAAAATACTAAATATTAGAATTAAATATATCTATTTGACTTTGACATATACAGAAAACTTAAATCAATCAAATAATTAATATTAAAAGTGACATATGCAGATCAATTCTGTATATGAGTACATCCTAAATAGAATAGGAAATTTCTATCTATGGGAATTTTTTCTCTGTGATACTCATGTATGTATATTTGTGGTTCTATAGTTTCTCTACTTTTTTCCTGTATAAGGCCTCTCAATCTAGCTGTTCTATTTCATGTCATACTTACTTTAAAATTAAATATTATATACAAAAATAAATCTATTACTACTATTTAGCAGATTAGTATTTACATCTGCATATCTCTAAGACTTTAAATAATAATAATAAAATATTTTTTTCTTTCCATTTAGTAATAACATATAAAGAAATAAACATGTACCTATCTTGAAATCTTGAGTCTTCCTTCACCTTTTATTGCTGTAGGACCACCAAAAAAATCTTTTAGACTAAAAGCACCCTTTGAAATTATGTCTCTCTCTAAAATATCCTTAAACCACAGCAGGATATCCCCATCTAGGATATCTTACTTGGTGTGTAGTAATAAGGGATATCTTACTTGGTGGGTAGTGGAATCATGTTGGTTCACTCACAGTTGCACATTATGGCCAAATAAGAGCATACACAGCCATTTCAGCAAATATTCAGTAGCTATATGCATTTTACTCAAGCCATTTGTTACTTGATTGTGATATTAATCAGCCATATGTGAATTCTTTAACTAAAAGCGTTTTAAAAAATATTCATCAATTTTGTAACTCATTCAATAACTACTAGGGCATCCATTTCATATTTAAACTCATACACACAAATTCTCAATAACATGGCACAAAGATTTATGCAAATAATAGTTGAACTAAAATCTATTGAAGAAGAACAAAAAAATTTAAATAACTTTTAGATTCAATGAAATCAAGTAATAAAGCCCATAAGAAATTATATATTAATTGCTATTTCATTGATGGTAATCACCAGCTTATGCAAGACTACTCACTACACAATATAGGGGGTGGACTTGCTAGCAAGTCCTCAACCTGAACTCAGATGGAACTCAGATGGAACTCAGACTGAACTCATACTGAACCCATACTGAACTCTACTTGAACACCCACCTAAAACTGTTCTGCTGAGTGGTGTTCATCCCTGATTGAATGGTTCCTTTATCAATAGCTCAATGTGTGTTCAATCTATGGTGATTTTGGGTCCAAGGTTGCGGACTTGCTAGCAAGTCCGCCCCCCATATTGTGTGGTGACTGTAATACAAATAGTACCTACAGCTCAACCATGTTTCACTGCCATTTTTGCATTGGGAAAATTTTATTTCTTTAAATTTTTAACAACATATATCTACCTAATGTGTATATTGGAGACAGAGGACTGTAATTCAAATGTGGAGCCCTTGGGTTGCTTGCTAATGCTTATCCATGAAAAAGCAAGTTGTTCTTCTTGGGGGTGTCAATTATGAGACCTTTTTTTCATAGATTTAGTCAAAATAAATGAGTTATCATTGAGCTATTATAGATGAGAAGGTGTGGCTGAAGCTTTTAATGAAAACATATCTAGTAATTGAATAAAAAGTAGTGGATATTGTTGTGTGAAGTGAGGGTGAAAAAACAGATAAGTAATTAATGAGGTACATATGGCTTCAGTAGATAATTGTTGAGTTGAAAAAAATTGGTACAAAAGTTTCAAAATTACAGAAGCTACTAAAGCAACTTTTCCCATTTGATTTCATGACTACAGAATAAATTAGTTACTAGAGTCTTACTGAGCAACAATTGGGGAATAAGTTATAATAATATGCATACCAAACCACTTTACCAACATGACTGTGAATGCTCTAAGTGAGTAGATCTGTAGTTGTGTTTCAGTAACAAACTCTGAGAAAAATCAGATTTAGTCAGACATACAACTTTCAGGTTAAATACTATAACACTATGGTAGCTAAGTACACTTATGACTATGTACATAACAGCCCCTTACTTAGATACCATGATGAATAAAAGATAAATTCAGAAAAATGTTAAGACAGAGAACGAGAAATAAAAATCTATAAAACCAAGTGACCCCTAGATGGTGATGCTTTTGAGATGTAAGTAATGGCCTAACATTTTTAGTTGATTAATTGGAATATTTGTTGGTGGGTTGTCTATAGGATGAAATAAACTTACAACAGAAATAAAAGAAAAGAAGAACAACAACAAAAGAAAATAAGATTTAATAAGGAATTTGACAATAACAGCTTTTGGATGTAAGGATTTTCTTTAAACTAGTATGTAATATTTATATCTCTACAATAAAAAAATAAAAAATAAAAAATTGAACTGCTCTTAAAGCAACCTTTAAATAGATTAATTCCTTTAATTTTAGAATGTTATAACACAATAATAAAATTGATAGAAAGAAACATTGAAATGCAACAAAAAAATTTTAATTTTTAATTTCAAGGTAATGTAAGTATTGGAGACTACAAAGTGAGAAAAAAAAGCCTTTATATAGTCAAATGAGGCCCTCTGAGATGTAACTAAGGGTACATTAGAAAAGAAAAAAATAAAATTAAGTTTCACAGAAAAATTAGGGTTCTATGTAACTATTTACAAAAACAGAACAAAAGACCCCAAGGTATCCATCCCTTTAAACCCTGTGGCCATGAAAGAGATGAAATAGGATACTAATTTGATTACCAGTAAAAAAAATGTAACCATAGTAATTAAAAACATGTTTTATTATTTTGTATTGTAAAAAATCCAAATTTTTAATGAAACAAATATATTTTGTACTATTTTGGATGTACAATTTTCTATATCTAGCTAATATATAATAAAAAAATGTTAAGTAAATAATTTAATCAACTGTACTAGTATAATAATTTTTATAATTAAACAAGTATTTTAATAAAATATGTTTTATTGAAATAAAAGACTTAAATTTTAAAATAAAGTTTTCACTTGTTTAATGTATTAATTTAATTTTTTATTTATTTACATTATTTTATTTTATTTTTAAAATTTAAAGAAAAATAGAGTGCTAAAAAAATTTTTAAATCATTTTGATCTTCATGATTTAATCTACATAATTAAGTAATCAATAAATAACATTATAAGTTGATTTTTTTACTTATAATATATTATAATTAATTAATTATGAATTTATAATCATCATGTACATAGAAACATACAAATTGTTTTATAAAATACTATTATATATTGTATTTAAATTTATATACATCATATATACTAATAAACTTAATATAAATTTTCATTTAAAACATATTTTTATATAATTTTAGTTTAATATAAAATTAAATTTGTATATATTTTAAATCCAATTTTTTCCTATTGTAATTTAAAATAAGATTCTAATTGTCTTTCAATACATCCTGGCTGAAATTATTGGTCAGAACCAGGAATCTATTCTAAGCTTGAATTCTGTAAAACAATTTCTCATTCAAAATAAAGAAGTATCTATCTGAGTGTCTTGTATGCATGTTCGAAGGATTGGTTTTTGCAGATGAGACAGCGCTTCTATTTTCAAATGGTAAAATAGCGCTCTTAATGAGTCCACATATATCACACCAGAAAAAAACTGCAGGAACCTGATATCAGGTGCCAGTCCATATCTTTAATTTGATTCAGTTTTAGCTTAGTTGTAATTCTTCTGAGAAGACTTTTTACTGAAAATTTTCTGTTTCAGATCTCCTGGTATAAAATCTGAGGTATTCATGAATCACAAACAGATTGAGAGAGCTACTACACACCAAGTAAGATATCCCAGATGTGGATATTCAGTGCAAGCTGGAGATATTTTAGGTAGGGACTTAAGGATAGAAAGATATGCGTAAGAAAAATATGTTGCAACCATTGGAAATTTTGTTTTTTGCTTTTTGTTTTTTGTTTTTTATTTTTATTTTTTTCATTTTTTCATTTTTTCATTTATTTTATGTTTTTTTATCTTTTTTTAATATTTTTTTTGAAGAAATAAAAATAAAAAATTCTCATGGTTGCAAATGATTATTCTTACACTTACACTTCTTGCATTTATTTTTCTCACACTTACTTTTCTTCCATTTATTATTCTGAACTTATGTTCCTTACAAAAATATTCCCAACTTGGACTGGATATCCTCATCAGGGATATTGTCAGCCTATGTATCTCCAGGAATGCGTAATTCTTATGTTAAAAATAAGATAAGCTAAATTAAATTAAGATTATATCTTAAAAATAAGGTTAAAATACTTATATATATGGTTATAATACATATATATATAATTATTACACTATTATATGATTTATAGTAGTTTAAATAGCTTATCCAGAGCCTAATAATACTTATTAAAGTGTTGATGGAGTCATAGTATACTTATCTTCATTGATATTAAGTAATTATAGACATACATAAGTTTATATGTATACGTAAATCTCATATTCAGTAAAATATGTTGTTATATTAAGTATATTTAGGTCTTTAAGTGGGTTTTAACCTCTTAATAGCCTATAACCTTTATTTTTCTGCTTATTTTAGGTCATATGAATGTATTCAGTGGACTCAAAACGCCTAAAAAAGCATATACACCTTTTTAAGGCGCATATATCCAGTTTAGACAACTTAATCTGCTTCCTTTGATGTATTTTCACAGATTTATGGGTTATGATATCCTTACTGGGTTAATATGGATGCTTGGGGATGTTATTGGGGGCTTGGAAAGCTAATTTGGTTCCTTTATATGCTTTGGGTTTTATTTTTTACTCTTTGGATAAATTATTTTACTGGTTTTTTTATTGTATCAGCTTTTATCTGTTTATTCTATTTATGGTATGGGTCTGTGGTATCATTAATTGTGATGTAGGGTCCTTACTGGAGGTCTAATATTTTTTTTGAAGAAATAAAAATAAAAAATTCTCATGGTTGCAAATGATTATTCTTACACTTACACTTCTTGCATTTATTTTTCTCACACTTACTTTTCTTCCATTTATTATTCTGAACTTATGTTCCTTACAAAAATATTCCCAACTTGGACTGGATATCCTCATCAGGGATATTGTCAGCCTATGTATCTCCAGGAATGCGTAATTCTTATGTTAAAAATAAGATAAGCTAAATTAAATTAAGATTATATCTTAAAAATAAGGTTAAAATACTTATATATATGGTTATAATACATATATATATAATTATTACACTATTATATGATTTATAGTAGTTTAAATAGCTTATCCAGAGCCTAATAATACTTATTAAAGTGTTGATGGAGTCATAGTATACTTATCTTCATTGATATTAAGTAATTATAGACATACATAAGTTTATATGTATACGTAAATCTCATATTCAGTAAAATATGTTGTTATATTAAGTATATTTAGGTCTTTAAGTGGGTTTTAACCTCTTGATAGCCTATAACCTTTATTTTTCTGCTTATTTTAGGTCATATGAACGTATTCAGTGGACTCAAAACGCCTAAAAAAGCATATACACCTTTTTAAGGCGCATATATCCAGTTTAGACAACTTAATCTGCTTCCTTTGATGTATTTTCACAGATTTATGGGTTATGATATCCTTACTGGGTTAATATGGATGCTTGGGGATGTTATTGGGGGCTTGGAAAGCTAATTTGGTTCCTTTATATGCTTTGGGTTTTATTTTTTACTCTTTGGATAAATTATTTTACTGGTTTTTTTATTGTATCAGCTTTTATCTGTTTATTCTATTTATGGTATGGGTCTGTGGTATCATTAATTGTGATGTAGGGTCCTTACTGGAGGTCTGAGTGTTGAATATGCTTGAAGTGGAAGTCATGGGGAGGTGATGAGCCCTCATAGTGCTGTAATTTCAGAAGATAGCAGTGAAATCATCTGGATTGAAGGTCTGTGCACTCCAGTAAATTTTGGTATAAGTAAGGGAGGATTTGAAAAGTTATTGGAAATCACTTACTTAATACACATTAAAAAAACATTATAAAAACAATTATTATTATATATAAATATATTATAAAGTAGTTATAAATTTTTATTATATTTATATAAGCTATAACTATATTTTATTGATTGATTTTCCACCACTAGCACATATAAAAATCCAAGTATTGTAAGTTTATATTGAGAATAACTATTTTATTAGTCTTCCCCTGAGGTTTAATCACTAAATCATTTAACATTAAGTAGTAGGACCATTAATATTTACTATTAAATCATACTTAGATACTAGCACACACTTTAAGATATAATACACCACAGGAAATCTAGGGGTGAATTGCTAGCAATCCCCATTCTTGAAATTTAGAGTTTCTCTTAATTATGCCAGGTTTATGAATACTTTATAAACATAAGTAAATTAGAGTTAGATTTACATTTATTTTCAGATTGATTATAGACAGAAAATCAACTGATTCCAAATTATGCAGAATTTGATTCTCCAGAACTTGATTTTGGTCCTCTGTTGAGCACAAATTGAGCACAAATTGATCTAACCTAAGCTTATGCATACATAATAATTCAGGATAATGCTCTATTAAATTTGATAATAAAATAAAATATTGATGAATTTATATGAAAAAAAATTATTATGTAAGATATTAAATTATAAATTTAGGCATCATAGAAGGGCACTTGTCACGCGCCACGTGACACTTGAGGCAAAAGTAGCTCATTAAATCAATACTAAAGGGTTCAAATCCATACTCAAAGTGCAGAAAGCAACTCTCCATAGCAACTGCGACTTTCCTTTGTGTACTTGCTATTCAATGGCGCTAGCCTAGAACTCTAAATCTTAATTAGTCAATCTCTCAATAGTGTGTCTTAGTCTTTTTCCCAATAAGCGACGCACAGTGCAATAGTTAATATAATAGTACATTAAAAAGTTTATGAAATATCGGTGGGTTATTAAGGGGTAGTGAGCATGGACGGAACGGTTAGTGAAGGATTAAGGGGTTAACGGATGTTAGTGAGGAGGGTCCAGGTGTAACAGTATGGTAAGGTAAACTCTTACAGTCGCCTTGCTGTAAGCAGAATCCGGAGGAGATATGTGGATTTAGCTGAAAACCCCGTCCTTCCAATAAAATAACAAAATGGGAGTTCTAAATCACTAAGCTAACCAATCTACTTGGATCTGATTGATGAAAATAATGAAACTCTAAAATAATTAATGCTTATTGAGATTTAAAGAAAGTGGCTGTTGATAAAAGAAATACTGATAACAACAATTAAGGTGTACCAGTGAAAGATCTGAAAAGATTGACTTTTATGTTTTTATAATAATTTGAATTTTTATGAGACAGCAATAATCAAGTCCCAGAAATGAAGACCTTTCTAAAGATACCCTGTATGAAGTGTGATTTAAATTGTTGAGTAGTATTTCTAAAATGTTATATAAAATATAAAGTTATAAGGGTATTACAATTTATTTAATTTGTTGAGTAATAAAAAAAGAGACCGTGGTGGTTAATGATTAAGCTGTATGATCTATTCCCCCTCTCAATTTCGAGTTTGAGAGGCGCTTAAGTATTCCTAGTCACGTGCCTAAGTTTTTCCCCTCCAGAGCTCTCCCAGAGTCAATCCGGAGCCCGTATGGAGTCAAAGCGGAGTCCGTCCGGACTTCCGGACTCAATTAGAACCTTTAAAACTATAATAAAAAATCTAGAAAAATTACACATGATAGAGCCACTTCCCCTTTATATTTCAAACTAATTTTCGTAGTCTGCGCAGCTCTAATTACCCAGTGTAAATTCATCAAAGTTAAGTAATTTCTGAAAACGTAAATATTTCTATAAATCTTTAAAATTAATTTAAAAATATAAGAAAAATAGTAAAAATTCTGGAAAAATTTCCTAAGGTTCTTGAGTGACTCGACTTGATACTTATAAATTTTTCAGACCGTAAAAATAAGTTTTCTCTGTAAAATAAATTGTTTTGTGTAGGCATTTGCTCGTGACCAATTTCTTCATATTTAAAACTCAAATAAATTAAATAAAACCCTTTTATATATATAAAAAAATAGTAACACCAATCTTGCACGCCGTAATAACTCCATTTATGTACTTAGGTGCCATACTAAACTTTAGGCTACCACATCCTCCCTCCAATCGAGAATGTCCCCATTCTTAAAACTTTGCATAAGTGGCTGAGCAATTCCAAAAGAATTATCCTTTCTAATAAAATAATTTGATAAATTTGTTTTAGCTGGTCTTCTTTTAATTCTTTATAATAAACATGTTGTTTCTTCTTCTCTGGCTTGATATAACATAAAATAAAATAATATAAATCTTGTGATGATTCCACTACTGAGAGCAAGGTTTGAATCCCTTCAGACTCCCATATACCAGTCTTCCTTCTTGTCACAGCATTGAGAGGGTGGATCTTCCTATGAGCCGAATACTCCTGATTCCAACCTCATAGGGCCCCCCACTGAGCCGAATTCCATGATTCCAATCTCGCCATAAGATCCTCCAAGCTTCAAACCAAAAAAATGGCCTAACTATGAGGCACTAAAAAAATCATTCCCTAAAATCCAACTACCATCCTAACTTCTGATTCCTTCATCACAATTTTCAAACTTTGCTATACAGCAAACCCATAAAATACTTTTGATAGGCTTCCAATAATAATATTAACTTTAGACCATGTTAAAGCGCCACAAACTTCACCTAATTAACCATTATGCTTTCCTTAGCATCATCACCACCTATAATTTTAACATCCTAAAGCTTATCAGCACCCAACTCCAGAAATAATTGAATAACCAGTTTAGAGTCTTAGTGGACAGTGATAAATTAAAAGATTGAATTGAGTTATCCAAACAAGATTGACATTCCAGTTTAAAGTCTTGGTGGATAAAACATATAATCGATTGCCAGTTTATGGTCTTGGTGGACCAAAGATCGTTTAGGTGCATAAATAACTTGATATATTCCTAAATAAGGCCTAGGCTTGACCAAAGATTGAATAAATTTGATAATCCAGTTTAATGTCATAGTGGACCAAACATTTGATCGACAAGTAATCCAGTATAAGGCCATAGTGGACCAATGAATGTTTAATTATCCTGCAGATATTAATTTTCCAGTTTAAAGTCATAGTGGACTAAACAATGAATGAGCTACCAGTTTAAAGTCATGGTGGACCACACATTTAACCGATAAGAAATCCAGTTTAAGGTCATGGTGGACCCAACAGCTTGATAACAGTCCAGTTTAGGGTCTTGGTGGACCTAACATTTGATAACACTCCAGTTTAAGGTCTTGGTGGACCTAACATTTGATTGATAAAAAAATAAAAAAAGTCCGTCTCCAAAAATATCCATAAAATCTTGAACATCCTTGAAATTCAGTTTAAAGTCTTGAAGGACTAACAGCTCCAATATAAAATCTTTAATGACAGTCTTGAAAATTAGCCAGTTTAAAGTCTTGGAGGACTAAAAGATCCAAAATACATGTAAAAAAACCTTAAAGAACGTCTTGAAGAGTAGCCAGTTTAAAGTCTTGGAGGACTAACAGATATCTTGAAGTAAAATCCTATAGGTATTGAGTTCCCCTAGACCCTGTTTCCTGTCTAATCTAAATGAATAAAACTAAAAAGAATGAAGACTGAAAAATAAAACTAAGAAATATAATAATAATTTTGATTTAATTAATTAATTAATTAATTTTTTTTATTTATTTATTTTTATTTTTATTATTTATTTTATTTTTATTTATTTATTTTTTATTTTTTATTTTGATTTGTTTTTAATTTAAAATAAAAGATTTTAGAAAAGATAGTTTTGAAATAAAATTTAAAATTTAATTTTTAAAGAAAGATAAATGAATGTGAAAAGAAAAAAAAGTAATAAAAAATTTTTAAAATAAAATTTTAAAAGATGCCCCCCGGCCATTTGATGAGCCGTACCCTCGACATCATACCCACATCCAAGTGCAACTTGATGTGGTCACACAATTTTAAGAAATTGAAAAGAAAAGAAAATAAATGAAAGTTTTTAGAAGATAATTTTTATAATGATGATCGCTGGGTGGGCTCCCTCCAATTTATAAAAATGATAAGAGACCACCAGTGAGCATCACCTTTAAAATAATTCATAATATATATTAAAGAAAGGAAATCACAATCTAACATAAAAAAATCAAAAACAAAACAAAATAAAAAGAATCTTGAATCCGGCGTTGAGAGCGGTGTCTCTTGATTCGTTCCAGTTTATAGTCTTAGTGGACTTCCTAAAGTTAAAAGACAAAGCCAGGATTCAACTAGAAACAGGGAAAATTTTGGAAACAAACATTATGGGGTAATTGTGTATAGAGCAGCCAGCCCATCAATTACCCCCACACTTGCCAATATTAAATTAAGAAGGTTCCCCTGTGAACACTTCTTCCAATAAATTTTTAAAATTTTCCAACACTATCTTCACCCATATTTTAAGAATTTTAAGTTTTTGAAAATTTCAAAGAAGGTCTTCTTGAATTTCGTTAAGATTCATCATAGTTTCGTCGCCCATATGCAGTGTAACAATAGTAAAGTATTTTTGATAAAACAAGAAAATAGTTTATCCTCATTGCGGAGGTCATCATAAAATTTGGTCGATATCATAGTTTATCCTCATTGCGGAGGAATCCATAAAATTTCATCAATATCATAGTTTATCCTCATTGCGGAGGTTAATAAAATTTGATAAATGTCATAGTTTATCCTCATTGCGGAGGAATCCATATAATTTCATAAATGTCATAGTTTATCCTCATTGCGGAGGAAGACTTCAGCACTCCTGGTGCCTCTAGGATAGAACCGTTTCACTTGATTGGCCGCTACCCTCTTCTTCAATACTACTCCATCCAACTCTTCTAACACATATGAACCGCCGGAAACTTGCTCCTTGATTTTATACGGTCCATTCCACCTATCTGCAAACATCTTTCCCCACTGACTTTCCAAACTCCTATTATACACCAGAACCATATCACCTGGGTTCAAAGTTTTCCTTAATCGATGTGCCAACCGCTCATCCCAATATCTTACTGATTGATTTCGGATCTTCATCATCCGTGAATATGCCTTTTCTAAATATTCTTCTTTCTTTTCTAGCTGCATCATTCTTGCGCACAATAATTCTTCAGTAGTTTTGAGCGTGTCCCAGTCAACTTCAAGATATGATTCATCTTCTAAATCAACCAGTAAAACTGCTTTCTGTCCAAAAACAAGTTCTTAAGGTGAAAATCTGGTCGTCCTTTTGGAAGTGATTTGATCAGCAAATAAAACTAAAGGTAAATAGTGCCTCCACTTTTCGGCACTTGTCCCACACATTTTAACTAAAGCATCCTTGATAACTTGATGCCCTCTTTCAACCATGCCTTCAGCTTCAGGATAATATGGGGTTGCTACCCTAACCTTTGATCCAACTTTCAATACGGCCTCTTTAAACTCTGTCCCAAATTCAGGACCTCCATCTACCGTCACCAACTTCATCACCCCATACCTATATACCCAATTATTCAAAAAAAATTCTGCCACATTTTTGGCAGTTAAATTAATAAGAGGCGCTGCCTCTACCCAACCAGAAAAATCATCTCTGGCCACAATTAAATATTTATACCGTCCCTCTTTTATATGAACGGCATCTAAACTAACTCTTCCAAAGAGCGTATATTCACCGGTCGTGCGTCCAGGTTCTTTTGGCCTTAAATAACTTCGTCTTTGACATTCTTCGCTTGACTGAACACACTGTTTAACAGCCATCTTCATGCAGTGATTTCAAAACTAATTCTTGCCCCTTCTCTTGAGTTATAACTACTTGAGGATTTGGATACTTTCTCCTCATTAAACGTTGACCAGATAGGTAAAACGTAGATGACTTCCTTTTGATAGCCACCCATTCATCGTCTTCACAATCTTCTGGCCTCTCTAAAGTCAACAAATATTTCACTAACAAAAAATAAAAACCAGTCTGACCCCAGACTTCATCTTGAAAATCGATTAATATAACATCAATAGGGACTTCTCTATCACCAATATCACCTGCACATGAATGGGCCAATAATCGTTGACCCCTAAATAAATCTTTAATCAAGCTATGTTGACGTTTTTCTTCTGAACCTTTGGATCCTTCGTAAACCGTATTTGAAAATACCTCTTTCTCTTTATCCACCTTTTTATTTAAATTCTCTAATTCTCCAACATATACACCATTCCTTAAATTACTACTATCCCACACTACCAATCCATCTTCCTCTACATACACCACATCTTCTTCTACCTCCTTTCTACCGAATTTATCTACACCTTTTCCAACACCTTTATTAACATAAAAACTATTTTCCAGTTTATCCTCTTGGTGGAGGTCATCATCACCATAATCTAAACACAATAGTCCTGCCAGTTTTACCTCATGGGGGAGGTATGGAAAGTCTTCAGCTCCTTTAGTGCTGGCTTTGATAATAGGTATATCTTCATCGAACTCTTCTGAGTCTGAATCTTCTTCAGTGGGTGTTCTCCTTGATAAACCATCTGGCATAGTAAAAGTTTTGCCAGGCTTATGAACTAAATCAAACAAAAAATGTTGAATAAAAGCTACCCATCTCTTCATGGGTGCGTTCGGTAAACTTGGGGAATTAATCATCTGGATTAACGATTTTGCATCCACTTGCAACTCAAAATGTTGCCCCCACAAAATATGCTGAAGTTTCTTCAGTATTTTCGCCTCACCACATAATTCCAATTTCGGTTGAGAATATCTTGATTCGACCTCAGTAAATACTACAGATTCATACCTAACTGGCCTGATGTAACCAGCTTTATCCATTTGAGACAAAACCGCCCCAACTGCAACCTGACTTGAATCAACTGCTAAATAAATTCTGCCAGCTTCTTTTCCATAATACAACTTGTGCAGGACTAAATCCTTCCCCACAACCTCCTTCAACTTCACAAATGCCTTCTCACACTCTTCATCCCACTCCCAGTCTGCATCCTTTCTCGTTAACTGTCTCAATGGAGCTTCCAATGAAGAAAAGTCCTTAATAAACATTCTAACATATACGCAAACGCCTAAAAACCCTCTAACTTCGGTCGTATTCCTGGGTCTTGGCCAGGACTGAATTTTGTTAACTTTCTTCTTGGACATAATCCTACCCTCTCTACATACCACATGGCCTAATATTTCTACGGCTGGCACACAACATGAAAATTTTGAACCTGAAATAGTTAAACCAGCCTCTTCAATTCAAAACAAGACTCTTTCTAAAGTAATTGCAAACTCCCAAATGAATTTGCGTATCCCGGGATTCTCTTCCAACACCTGGTTATCATAGTCGGTTGTTGGTCCCTTAATTCCTCCATCATCTATAAAGATTCCAGCATATTGTGGAATTTCATCTTGAAGGATCCAAGCCATCTGAGCTTGATAAACTGCAACCGAATTTGTTGCTCCTTGAGGTAATCTTGTTAACTGTAAACGTCCTAGTGGCGTATCTAATGTAGTGAGAGGCCTTGAGTCCGGATGTAACTCTCTCTCATCATATCCACCCATAATATCTCCCAAAACATAACACACTCTCCCTGCAAACGCTTCAACAAACTCCTCAGCACTAGGCGGTATCCCAGCATCCTTTATTGTAACCCTATTTAATTCCCTAAGATCATGAACAACTCTAAGCTTTCCACTCGGTTTCTTGATACAAAATACCGGACTAGAATAACTTGACGTTGATTGCTCATACAGTCCAATGCGTATCCGTTCTCTGACAACTTCAATATAGGCTTCTTTTAATGCAGCCGGAATAGGAATTGGTTTCTTCTGCCACGGTTCATGACATACCACAGGAATCTTGTAAGGCTCCCCATAGGAATGCTTCAACACACCCCTCACTTCTTCTACAAAAGCAATGGCCTTCTCTCGCTTGACCATCACATCCAACAACAACTTCTTCTCTTCTCCAGAAAACCAAACATCAGGTCCAAAATTAACAACACCCAGTCTCTCAAAAGTGATTCTTGACGTCTCAGAAAATTCAGGCAGATTCTTTACCAAGGGACTTTCATAAGGATCTCTTGATAACCTTGGTCTTCTCAAAGGTGGATTTAATTCAGCAGGTAGCGGTTCAATAATAGGTTGAACTTTATTTGCTACCTTCTTATATTTGGCTGCGTCCACATCTAAATACACTTGAGGTAAAAAATTTACTTTTGTATTGCCATTACAAGTTTCATCAAGTGAATCTTCTTCATCGTCAGAATTTGAATAAGAAAAATTAGAAAAATATTTTATTTCATTTTTAAATTTTACCCTTTTCTCCTTTCCCTCGTCTAATTTATAAACAGATTTTCCAACACCTTTGCTTCCCTTATCCAACAGTAAATCACCCGTAAAGAAAGTTGGCAGTTTAACCTCTTGCTGGAGGACCGGAAATGAATTTTCACAAAAATTTTTTTTTTGTGTTTTAATTATACTGAGATTTTTTATTGGATTTTGATAAGATTTTTGCAGTTTACCCTCTTGCTGGAGGTCCGGAATAGAAGGAGATAATTGCAGTTTAACCTCTTGCTGGAGGTCCGGAATAACATTTTCACATAAATTATTTTTTTGTGTTTTACTTATACTGAGATTTTTAATCGTGTTTTGATGTGATATTTGCAGTTTACCCTCTTGCTGGAGGTCCATAATAGAAGGAGATAATTGCAGTTTAACCTCTTGCTGGAGGTGATCAAACATACCCTTCCAATTTTTATCCAACCTAATTTGGCCCATTTTGCCCTTTTCACTGTTTTTAAATTTAATAGAAAAACCGGGTAAATCCAATAAACATATAGAAAAGTCCAAAACGTATTTGCACTCCAAAGTAATATTAACAGAAAATAATTGAGAATCCACTTGAATTATCTCCAAGTGAGCTGACCTATTGCAATCCGGGATCTCATCCTGAGGAGAGATTGCAACATTAGAGTGATCAGCCCCTGCTACCCCAAAAAATGAGGGCATTCATCATTTTCCAACAAACATAATTCACCAGAAGCCGTCCGTTTAATATGCCCCTTCTTGGTGCAAACACAACACTGGCACAGAGTAGTAATCCCTGGCCGTGTTTCCCAACCTTCATCTCCAGGAGGCGCTAACCGCATATGTAACCTCCGCATATCTTCACCAGTGATCTCCAAACTAATCCCCATGCCAGCTTGATACCCTATCCTGGCCTCAAAATCCATCAAAAAAGGACCCCCAAGAACAGTTTTGACTGCTCCTCTGGCCACATAAAAGTGAACCTTACCAACAGATCCACCAATGCCTAACCTGACATGCTCAGCTGTACCCATTAGCTCTGTTGCATGCCCTCCAATACCTCTGAGGTTTCCCCCAGTTCCACTTTTAATTGGCAAGCCTATACTCGTTGCTTGCTCCAATGAAATTAAATTAATTTGAGACACTGAATCGACCAAGGCCTTTACTTCTTTACCATTAAGAGTTACCACCAGGTAATCCAGGGGAGCGGAAAAATGAGTATCTACATCTTCCCCAAACTTTTCGGCATTTTCACAAATATATTCCACCTCTCCAGTGGAAACCCGAAGCCTTGTCAAATACTTCTTTTGCTTTTCAGCAAGAGCTGGACTAATCGTAAATAACTCCCCCAAAGATAAGGGAATCTGCAGTTGATTCACCCTATTCAAAACTGCGTCCATCGCATTAGCTTGACCAGAAACTACTGGCCGCTCATACTGGACCTTTGATTTAACAACCTTGGCCCTGGGTACCTCTTGAGGTCCAACCGAGCCATCTTCACCCCCCATAATAACATCTTCACTTTCTATAACCCTAACTCCGTCACCAGCTTCTTGCACTAATCCTGATCCATCGCTAGTCCTTCTTACACCCTCCATTGGGATGGGACCACTAAAACTTGGTCTGGGTAGAGACGCCAACGGTACGTCCTCCTCAGAATCCGAATCATCCTCTGGCATAGGCTCACCATTTAAATCAAACTTGCCATAACTAGGGGGCCCCATATCAGCAATCCCCTTCTGCATTTTATATAATTCGTCCTTAGAGTAAGGGTTCAATTTGTTGGCGGCAGTTTGAGCACTAGAATTCTTGTCCTTGGAGTAAGGGTTCACTTTGTTATTGGCCTTGCCAGGATTAGCCCTCAATTGGCTCTGAATGCTACTCTTCGCCTTAGTAGCAGCTGCTCTTCTAGCAGCATTAACATCGTATTCGCCAGCCATACAGCTACCCTCTACCTGGGCAACCATCGCCAGCTCTAAACCACCAAAAGAAGTAGAAAATGTGGCTTTACTGACCTCCTTCTCTTTACCTTTGTCAGCTTTTCCACCATTACCGTTACCATTTTTGCCACCCTTGGAATTAACATCTTCATCCGTCACCTCTTCAAATCTGGCTCTCCTTTCAGCCGTTAAACTTCTTCTGACCAAATCAGAAGGAGACTGTCCATCACTGGGCTTGATGAACGAACCATCAGGGAATTTATAAACTATACCATCAAATAAAACTCGCCCAGCATCCATATCCTTATCAAGAGCAAAACAAACTGTTGCTCTGTTCCCCCTCCTATTACAATAGGAGCACACCTTTGGCTCATCATAGCCACCTCTATATCCATTACTACCATTACCACCATTTCTCCCATTGCCTGGGAAGCGGTTACCCTTGTTATTGCCATTATAATTTCGACGTTCATAACCTCTAGACTGATAAGAAGTTGACGTCGACAAAGAAGCAATTGGGGCCTTGTTAGCCTTCTGGGTTTCTTGAACAAATATTTTTAATTGTTTTGTTAAATTGGCCAAATGATCGACCATCTTGTTATCTACATTGCCCTCAACTTTAGCAGCAGGTAATCCCATTTGTGCCTTCTTGGCCTCCTGGGCTTTGACCATAATATCGTTATTTTCGGCCAAAACTTCGCTGACCTTGCTAACATATTGAGTGCATGACTCTTGATATTTGTCCAACGCCAACAACTTTAGATGGGCTTGAATGTTGTCCTTGATAACCTCCAGAGCCGGCAGTTTCTGCTCACCATTAGGCAGTTCCTTCATCAAATCTTTTCTTGAAAGATCCTTCAAGACGTCCATACGAATATCCCTGCTGCATGCTGTCCAGAACAAATCATTTTCTTGGTTCTCATGCACTAACTCGTCCACCAATATGAGATATTCCACCACTTCATCAAACTGAACACAGAGCTTTTTGAAAGATCCAGAAGCAACAGCAGAAGAAGACATCCCAATAAGTAATGAAAAGCGTTAACAATCGATCAAATAACAAGCCTCTTGCAGGCCAATAACAAAAATCCAATTAGAGTTCCAGAAAATAAGCCTCTTGCAGGCTAAGAACGTTCTTGATCCAAGTAAGTCTTTAAAGAAAGCTAGAGAAATAGAACCCCACGTTGGGCGCCAACTATGGTAAGGTAAACTCTTACAGTCACCTTACTGTAAGCAGAATCCAGAGGAGATATGTGGATTTAGCTGAAAACCCCATCCTTCAAATAAAATAACAAAATAAGAATTCTAAATCACTAAGCTAACCAATCTACTTGGATCTGATTGATGAAAATAATGAAACTCTAAAATAATTAACGCTTATTGAGATTTAAAGAAAGTGGCTGTTGATAAAAGAAATACTGATAACAACAATTAAGGTGTACCAGTGAAAGATCTGAAAAGATTGACTTTTCTGTTTTTATAATAATTTGAATTTTTATGAGACAGCAATAATCAAGTCCCAGAAATGAAGACCTTTCTAAAGATACCCTGTATGAAGTGTGATTTAAATTGTTGAGTAGTATTTCTAAAATGTTATATAAAATATAAAGTTATAAGGGTATTACAATTTATTTAATTTGTTGAGTAATAAAAAAAGAGACCGTGGTGGTTAATGATTAAGCTGTATGATCTATTCCCCCTCTCAATTTCGAGTTTGAGAGGCGCTTAAGTATTCCTAGTCACGTGCCTAAGTTTTTCCCCTCCAGAGCTCTCCCAGAGTCAATCCAGAGCCCATCCAGAGTCCGTACGGAGTCGAAGCGGAGTCCGTCCGGACTTCCGGACTCAATTAGAACCTTTAAAACTATAATAAAAAAAAAAAATCTAAAAAAATCACACATGATAGAGCCACTTCCCCTTTATATTCCAAACTAATTTTCGTAGTCTGCGCAGCTCTAATACCCTGTGAAAATTCATTGAAGTTAAGTAATTTCTGAAAATGTAAATATTTCTATAAAACTTTAAAATTCATTTAAAAATATAAGAAAAATAGTAACAATTCTGGAAAAATTTCCCAAGGTTCTTGAGTGACTCGACTTGATACTTATAAACTTTTCAGACCGTAAAAATTAGTTTTCTCCGTAAAATAAATTGTTTTGTGTAGGCATTCGCTCGTGACCAATTTCTTCATATTTAAAACTCAAATAAATTAAATAAAACCCTTTTATATATAAAAAATAATAATAACAACAATCTTGCATGCCGTAATAACTCCATTTATGTACTTAGGTGCCATACTAAACTTTAGGCTACCACAACGAATATATTTTAAATAATTTGTGTTGTGCGGAATAG
The DNA here is from genome assembly GCA_030280995.1 of Hemileia vastatrix. Classification (NCBI taxonomy): domain Eukaryota; kingdom Fungi; phylum Basidiomycota; class Pucciniomycetes; order Pucciniales; family Zaghouaniaceae; genus Hemileia; species Hemileia vastatrix. Next base: position 2,106,288 of record JASXTE010000008.1, on the reverse strand, counting down.
TGGATGAGTATGAGGTCAATGCAAGGAGGAGTAAAGGATATAAAAGGGGCTGGGTTTTTGGTTCAATATTCCTTAGAATTAAAGTATAAAACATATTTATAGTTAATAGTGATAAAACTCTAAGTAAAATCATTATTATTGTATCTTTCTTTATTTTTCTCAAAAATCATATCTAAATCCTAAACCTTTGATTGTTGAGTTTTCCAACCCTTTGTGAGATCTTAAGAATTTTAATATTACCGTTCAATTATATTAGAATCCTTTTTGAACATAACTTGAAGCAGTAGTTCTTCCTTCGAGTAATCTTCGAACCACTTCCTCCAACTATCCCTCTGTGCTTTGAAGAAGTATCTAAACCTTTTATCTCACTTGCAGGAACATCCTCAACCTTGTGCGTAGGTCGTCCGGTGAAAGCACTTAATAGAACTTAAATATACAATGTGACACCTACTACTGTATCACGCAGTTTGAAACATTTAAAACAAAATGTGCCATGATGGGCAATGAAATTTCTTGGACAGACACTTTCAAAATTAATACTGACTATAATACACAAGTATGAAACCTTGGATTCTATCCAATAAAAGATTTTCCTTCAGATAAATGGATTTTTCCCAGTTACTCCCTGCTAAAACATGTCCTTGTGAGGTTTGTCTGACCTTCAGGGGGGTAATTTAGCCACATCAAACTACTTCTATTTCCATGATTACCAAAACATTTTCCTCATTTCCATCTAAAGAGTTTATCTCATCTGACTGTGGCTGATCAAAGGGGTCCACCACAAGTTTAGCCTAAATTTTGGTGAACACTTTTTGATGGATAGTGACTAACTGGTGCTTTCCGAAATTGTCCATCTGAAGTTAGGCTAAACTTCAGGAGGATAAATTTATTATGAATACCAAATTAACTGAAGAATACTTTTGCCCTAGCTACTCTGCATCATAAAAGTGTCCAACTGAGGTTTAGACATAATTCAGGTAGACACTTTTAGAAAGGCACAGTCTGATGGGTTTAATATCTATATATGGCAATAAGTATCAGTTTTTTATCAACATGGAACTAGAATTAATTTAATATGGCCAAAGTGTCCACCTGAAGTTTGGCCAAAATACAGGTGGAAATTTTTATGAGGATTACTTGATGAAATGAAGAAGACTTTCAATTACTTTCCATCATAAAATTTTAAAACTTAAGTTTATCAAAAATTTTGGTGACACTTTTTCCAGATCCAGTCATATGGGATCAACTCTCTATATGGCAATGAGAATCAATTTTTAGTCAACCATGGCATTAGAAGTAATTTGATATGGACAAACTTTCCACCTGATTTTTGGCCAAAAATAAGTTGGGAATGTTTATAAGGAATACTCGATTAACTAAAGAAGACTTACACCCTACTACTGTCTATCATAAAAGTGTCCACCAGAAGAATTCTCAAACTTGTGGTTGACACATTTGGCCTGGTCCAGCCATATGGGATCAATTCTGCATATGGAAATGAGGATTTAATTTGGTCAATCATGGTACTAGAAGTAATTTGATATAGATAAAGTGTCCAACTAAATATTGGAAAAAAATCAGTTGAAAATTTCATTTAGTTTTTCAAAAAATCAAATTAAGTAAAATTTTATTCCTGATGATGCCCATTATATCCAACACCTCTACTGAGCCTTGAAAGTAGGCATTTAGCTTGAATTTTGAATTTCATATAAAATCCCTTTTATTTAACCTATTTCTTTTTATCCCTTTTTTTTCTTTTAGATATCAATTAATTTTATGTAAAACAAATCATTTTCATAATTTTTTACCTGTATTTAATAAAATTATTAAAAGTTTAACATCACCCTGTAAGCATTTGGCACATGTTTTTTTGCTAGACTAATAAAAAAAATAATATACTGGTGACAAACAATTGATCAAATGATAAAATATTAATTAAATAGAAAGATCAAATACCAGTGGATATGTTTTAAAAAAATACCAGTTGCACTGAAGAAGAGCTGCACCCTAGATACTCACCATCAAAAAAGTGTCCAGCACAAGTTCGGCCAAACATGTTCTGGACACTTTTGGTCAGGTGCAGTCATATGAGAACAATTCTCGCTATGGCAATGAAAAAAATTATTTGATAAAAAACTTCACTAGGAGTAGTTTTATATAGCCAAATTTTCTACCTAGAGTTCATCCAAACCACAGGTGCACAATTTTTTATCTTTGAAAAAAAGTCAATTTAGTACAATTTATCCCTGATAGCTCTCATTTGCTTCAACACCTCTACTGGCCTTTGATAGTAGGAATATTAATTGGATTTCTTTTTTCATATTTGATCCCTTTAACTTAATATTTTATTCCTAATATTGCTTTTGGATATCAATTAATAATTTTTAAAGTAAACTATTTTAATATTTTTACACATTTATTTAATAATATTATAAATGGCATAAAATCACCTGGTATGCATTTGGCACATGAGTTTTTTCTATACTTATAAAATTGATAATATATTGGCGACCAAAAATAAATCAAATGATATTTATGAGTGAGGAACAAAGATAGAATACCAGTAGACATGTTTGTAAGAAATACTAGATGAACTGAAGAAAAATTCTACCCTAGCTACTCTCCATCATAAAAGTGTCCAGCACAAGTTCGGCCAAACTTGTGCTGGACACTTATGGTCAGGTGCAGTCAGATGGGAGCAATTCTCTCTATGGAAATGAAGATAAATTTTTGATAAAAAATTACACTAGAAGTAGTTTGATATGGCAAAATTTTCAAGCTGAAGTTTTGGTAAAGCTCAAGTGTTTTTTTTTTATTTTTACAAAAAAGAAAATTTAGTTCAAATTTAGCCCTGATTGTGCTTATTTGATTCAACATCTCTTTTTCTGTTTATGGCAGGAATTCAACTTGGATTTTAATTTTCATCTTTGATTTCTTTTATTTTACTTTATTCCTCTCATATTGCTTTTGGATAGAAGTTTATTTTTTGTAAAATAAATTATTTTCATATTTTTTTACCTTTATTTAATAATATTATAAAAGGTGTAACATCACCCAGTATTAATTTAGCACACAAGTTTTTGCTATACTGATAATATTAATAATATAATAGTGACAAAAAATTAATCAATTGATAAATATGAGTGAGGCACAAAGATTTAATAACAGTGGACATTTTTATAAGAAATTTCAGATGAATAAAAATGACTTGCACCCTGGATACTCTTCATGATAAAAGTGTCCAGCACAAGTTTGGCCAAACTTGTGCTGGACACTTTTGGTTGCATGCTATCAGATGCAATCAATTCTTTTTATGGAAATGAGACTTAATGATCACTCCATCATTGCACTGAAAGTAGTTTTATATGGACAAATTGTCCCCCGGAAGTTTTTCCAAACCTAAGGTGGACAATTTTTAACTTTGGTAAAAAGTAAATTTGATCCATGTTAATCTATGATGGTGCCCATTTTTTCTGAAGCCTCTACTGGCTCATGATAGCAGAAATTATACTTAATATCTTTATTTAATATTTGATCTCTTTAATTTTAATTTTACCCTTTTATTAATCCTTTTGCTTTTAAATATCAATTTTATTTTGGTAAAACTGATCACTTTCAAATTTTTTTACATTTATTATATAATATTATTAAAGTTGTAAAATCACACAGTGTATATTCAGTACACATGTTTTTTCTATACTAAAAACATTAATAATATAATGGTGACTAAAAAATAATCAAATAAAAAATATGGATGACACAGAAAGATCAAATACCCATAGACATTTTTAAAATGAATATAAGATTAACTGAAGAAGACATGCACCCTAGATACTCTCCATCATAAAAGTGTCCAGTAAAAGTTCAGCTGAGCTTGTGCTGGAAACTTTTGGTTGCATGCAGTCAGATGGGATAAAGTTACTCAATGGAAGTTAAAATGAATTTTTGCTCAATCATTGCACAAGAAGTAGTTTTATACTGCTATACTATCCTACTGATTTTTTTGAAAACCTCAGGTGGACACTTTTATTAATTTAAAAAAAATGAAAATATATTCCAAATCTAGAACTGGTGGTGCAATTTCGGTCTGAAAACTCAAATTTTCTTTGATGGCAGAAATTTTATTTGAATGTTCAATTTCATATTTAATCACTTTTATTTTACTTTTTTATTCCTCTTTTTGCTTTCAAATAACAATTTATTTATTGTAAAACTAATACTTTTCATATTTTTTTTACTTTTATTTAATAAGATTATTAAAGATGTAGCATTTCCCAGTATGCATTTGGCTTATAATTTTTTTCAATACTAATAAAATTAATAGTATAATGGTGAAAAACAATGAATCAAATGATAAATATGAATGACACAGAAAGATCATATACAAGTAGATTTGTTTATAAGGAATACCTGATGAACTGAAGTAGACCTGCACCCTAGATACTAACCATCATAAAAGTGTCCAGCATAAGTTCTTCCAAACTTGTGCTGGACACTTTTGGTTGCATGCAGTCAGATGGGATAAGTTTACTCTATGGAAATGAAAATGACATTTTGCTCAATCATTGCACAATAAGTAGTTTGATATTGCCAAAATGTCCTCCTGATGATTTTTCAAAACTCATCAGGACACTTTCTTTGGTTTAACAAAAAAGAAAATATAGTCCAAGTTTAGCTCTGGTGGTGCACATTTGATCTAACACCTCTACTTGTTATTGATAGTGGGAGTTTTCCTTAGATTTTTTTCTCTTATTTTATCACTTTTATTTTACTTTTTTATTGCTAATATTGCTTTGGATATCAATTTTTAATTTTTAAGATAAATAATTTTCATACTCTTATACCTTTATTTAATAATATATGATTAAAGGTGGAACACCACCTGGTAAGCATTTTTCACACAAGTTATTACTATAGTAATAACGTTAATAATATAATGATGACAAAAAATTAATCAAATGGTAAATTTAAATGACACAGAAAGATCAAATAGCAGTAGAAATGTTTATAAGAAATCCCTTTTAAGTTTAAGAAGATTTGCTGTATGCCTATTCTCAATTATAAAAGTGTCCAGCACAAGTTCGGCCAAACTTGTTCTGGACACTTTTGGTTGCATGAAGTCATATGAGATAAATTCTTTCTATGGCAATGAAAATAATATTTCACTCAATTATTGAAGTAAATAATGTTTAATATTGTAAAATTGTCCCCTGGAGTCTTTCCAAACCTCAGCTCAAAATTTGTTAGCTATACATAAAAGTAAGTTTAGACCAAGTCTTGACCTAGGGATCCCCAACTGTCCCAACACCACTTCTGGCTCTTGATAGTAAAATTTTAATTGTATTTTTTTTCGTATTTGATACCATTTATTTTCATTTTACTTTTCTATTACTCTTTTTAATTTTAAATATCAATTTTTTTTTAAAAACTAAACATATTCATATTTTTTTAACTTTATATAATAATATTATTAAAGGTGTAAAATCACCAATTTTGCATTTGGCATGCAGGTTTTTGCTATACTAGAAACATTAATAATATATATGGTGACAAAAAATTAATTATAAGATAAATATGAATGATAAAAAAATTTAAAAAAACAATAGAAATGTGAAAAACAAAAAACTGATGTACTGAGAAACACTTCCACCCTAGATACTCTCCATCATAAAAGTGTCCAGCACAAGTTCATCCAAACTTGTGCTGGACACTTTTGTTTAGGTGCAGTCAGATGGGATCAATTTTCTCTGTGGAAATTAAATTAAAAAAATGCTAAATAATTACATTAGAAGTAGTTTGGTATGGCTGAATTATCCACCTTGAGTTTTTCCAAACCTCAGGTGAAAAATTTTTTATCTTTAAAAAAAATTAAATTTTATCAAATTTAGCCCTGATGGCACCCATTTGTTTCAACACCTCTACTGGCTCTTGAAGGCAGGAATTTTCCTTGGATTTTTCTTTTTCATATTTAATCTCTTTTAATTTACTTTTTTATCACTCATGTTACATTTGGATATTAATTTATAATTTTGGAAAAAAAATCATTTTCATATTTTTTTAACATTTTTTAATAATATTATAAAAGGTGTAATATAACATGGCATGCATTTGGCCCACAAGTTTTTTCTATACTAATAAAATTAATAATATTCTAATGACAAAAAATTAATCAGATAATAAAATATGAATAACACAGAAAGATCAAATACCAGTTGACATGTTTTTAAAAAATAACAGTTGCACTGACAAAGACCTGCACCCTAGCTACTCTCCATCATAAAAGTGTCCAACACAACTTCGGCCCATCTTGTGCTGGACAATTTTGGTCAGGTGCAGTCAGATGGGATCAATTGTCTCTATGGAAATGAAAAAAATTATTTGATAAGAAAATTCACTAGATATAGTTTGATATATCTGACTTATCCACCTAGAGCTCATCCAAACCACAGGTACACAATTTTTTATCTTTAAAAAAAGTCAATTTAGTACAATTTATCCCTGATGGCTCTCATTTGCTTCAACATCTCTACTGGCCTTTGATATGAGGAATAATATTTATATTTCTTTTTTCATATTTGATCCCTTTAACTTAATTTTTTATTCCTCATATTGCTTTTGGATATCAATTAATAATTTTGAAAATAATTTTTTTTAATATTTTTATACATTTATTTAATAATATTATAAAAGGTGTAACATCACTCAGTATGCATTTGGCACATGAGTTTTTTCTATACTTATAGAATTAATAATATAATTAAGACAAAAAATTAATCAAACAATATGTATGAGTGAGGCACAAAGATAAAATACCAGTAGACATGTTTTTAAGAAATACCAGATGAACTGAAGAAAAATTCTAACCCAGCCACTCTCCATCATAGAAGTGTCCAGCACAAGTTAAGCCAAACTTGTGCTGGACACTTTTGGTCATGTGCAGTCAGATGGGATCAATTCTCTGTATGGCAACAAAAAATTTTTTTTATCAAATTTCACTAGAAGTAGTTTGGTTTAGCTGAATCATCCACCTGCTGTTCTGCCCAATATCAGGTGTATAATTTATTATCTTTAAAGAAAAGGTCACTTATTACAATTAAGCCCTGATGGCTCACATTTGCTTTAACACCTCTACTGGCTCTTGATAGCAGGAATTTTACTAGTATTTTTTTCATATTTGAACTCTTTGACTTTTATTTTACTCTTTTATTCCTCTTTTTAATTTTAAATTTCTATTTAATTTTTGTAAAACTAATCCTTTCCATATTTATTTACATCTATTTTAAAAAATTATTGAAGGTATAACTTCACATGGTATGTATTTGGCACACAAGTTTTTGCTATACTAATAACATTAATAATATTATGGTGATAAAATATTAATCGGATGATAAATATGAAAGATACAGACTTATCAAATAGAAGATGAAGGAACTGAAGAAAATTTCCACCCAAGCTACTCTCCATCATAAAAGTGTCCAGCACAAGTTCGGCCAAACTTGTGCTGGAGACTTTTGGTCACGTGCAGTCAGATGGGATCAATTCTCTCTATGGCAACAAAAACATTTTTTTATTAAACTTCACTACAAGTAGTTTTGTTTAGCTGAATCATCCACCTGTCGTTCTTCCCAACCTCAGGTGTATAATTTTTTATCTTTATAAAAAAAGGTCACTTATTAAAATTTAGCCCTGATGGCTCCCATTTGTTTCAACACTTCTACTGGCTCTTGAGAGCAATAATTTTACTAGTATTTTGTTTTTAATAATTGATCTCTTTGAGATTAATTTTTTTTTATTTCTCTTTTTTTAATATCTATTTAAATTATTGTAAAGCTAATCATTTTCATATTTTTTTACTTTTATTTCATAATATTATAAAAGGTGTAACATCACCTGGTATGCATTTGGCACATGATTTTTTTCTATACTTATAATATTAATAATATAATGGTGAAAATAAATTAATCAAATGATAAATATGAGTGAGGCACAAAGATCAAATACCAGTGGACATGTTTATAAGAAATACCAGATGAACTGAAGAAAAATTCCACCCTAGCTACTCTCTATCATAAAAGTGTCCAGCACAAGTTTGGCCGAACTTGTGCTGGACACTTTTTGTCACATGCAGTCTGATGTGATCAATTCTCTCTATTGCAATGAAAATGAATTTTTCTTCAATAATTCACTAGAAGTTGTTTGATATGGCAAAATTGTCATCCTGAAGTTTTGGTAAAGCTCAAGTGGATTTTTTTTTATTTTTACAAAAAAGAAATTTGTCAGCCAGCCTATTCCAGGAGTCCAGTAAATGATATGTAGCTTATAAGACCTGAAAGAGGGGGTAAGAATTGTATTTAATGTATATAAATTAATATTTTATTGCATAATAAAATTATATAAGTATTTTATTACATATAAGTGTTATATTAATTTTATTGGTTATATAAATTTTTTATACATTTAAATTTAACATAATATATTATATTCTACAAATAATGGCGCATTTTTTATGTATTTAATAATTATAAATTTATAATTAATTAACTAAAAACATATATTATAATTATAAGTGTAAAATTTACTTATAATATAATTAAATTAATTAATTATATTTATATATTAAATATCATTTCTTATAATATTAAACAATAAATAATGATGCTTCTTTTGACCTATAATTTTGTCAGGAAAAACTAATTAATACTGAATTGAAATAAATTACATATTTGTTGCGTCAGAATATTTTTTGTTTCACTTAAAAATCCTTAAATCAGACTGTACGATCTGTTTTGAATGATTTTTCTCATAGTTATTATGTTCCAGGCTTGTTTAGTTATTCAATATTTTTACTTACTGATTTGGGAATTAATGGCGGGAAAATTGGATTCTTAATTGGGGTTTTTAATTATTTGTTTCATATTTTTCTCTACATTGTTATGTTTCACTTACTCTTTGATATACTTGTTTTATCCTATTATAATTATTGTATTTACAAATATAGTGGCGCTTCAGAGGACCCATTGCCTATAAAAGGACCTTGGATAATCCCCTGTAGCCTCATCACTTATTACACACTTAACAATTTAAAGATAAATTTATTACACTTTTTATTATTTTTATTAGTATTAAATTATAATTAAAAATTCTAAATAACAATTTAAAGGTTGCCTTAAGTCTGATAGTAATTATAGTGTTTGCCGCGCAGAACTCTTACTTAAATAATATTAATATTAATAAAACCAATTTGTTGTCACCTCTCAAATCACTTGTCGTTTCTTTCTCTCAAATAAATTAAATAACTTCATTTGTTTTTATTTCTTTTATTTCTAAATTAATATTTCCTTCTTGTCCTCCTCTCTTTTCTTCCCTCTTCTCTTCTCTCTTCTAGACGACTGACCGACAACTGAGGGCCTTTCCAAATGACGACAACGATCGAGCCTGGCGACGAACGACAAACGCACGGACCACCTAGCAAAAACAAAACTTTTTCCGCCACCGTGTTTTGAACTTGGGTTCAATTTCTTAGGTTTATATTATATTAATTCATATATTATTTTGAAGTGATTTTTCGATCACTATAGTAAGTTTACCTTTGCACCTCTCACTCATATTACTATATTTTTACTGCAATAACAGTGATTGTGGCTTAATTTCTGATTCACTGAGTGTAAGTGTTCAATTAATAAAATTTTTTTTTTCCTAGTTGACCATTATAGAGTGTTAAATCCTCTTAGTCCTAGAAGAATTGACATTATTATTAATACAAATTGAATTATTAAATTAATTTTTTATTATTATTAATTATTGTTAATTTTGGTTGACTTAAAAGTACTTTGTGCTTAGTCCCAAATATATTGCCATATTTAATATTGGTAATTAATTGGTTGAATTAACTTGATTGTTTATTCCCAGTTTAACCTTGCAATCCAGTTTTTAAATTAATTTTTTATAATTATTACTTTATATTAAAAAATTTTTTTATAATTTAATTAATAAATTTTTTTTTATATATTTGGAGCAATTATTAACTAACTTTTATTATTTTTTTTTAAAAAAAAAGTTAATCTTCCCACTATTATGTCCAACAATTTGGCTGAAAAAATGGATAACATGCAAGTGGATGAAATTGAAATTGACTATGATGCTGATACTGTGAGTTCTTCTAAAGTTGGACATAAAAAATCTTATGCTAACACAAAAAACTCACATAATTCAGGATGTGGAAATGACAGAAAATGCAAACAAACCAAACCCCCTTCCCCCAGCACAACAGAAGGAAGTAAAGCCTCTAGTACCTCAAGAAGGTCTTCCAAAAGGATCCAAAATAAAAAAGCTTCCTCTGCCACAACAAATCAGCAACCTGTCCAGTCATATAAAAGAGTTGAAGACAGAAAATATGATGTACAAAGCAAAAGTAGACACCTTGTGGGATCAGGTTCAAGAACTCAGGAACCAGATTCAGGCCCAGGCCCCTCCTCAGTTGCCTCCCAATCAGCCTCAGTTTCAGGCTCAACCTTCACAGCCACCCAGCTCAACCATCCAAAATCCAAATACTATGGAAGTAGAGCAATGGAAATGGGATTATCTAATGAGTCACTACCAACAGAATGTGCAACACCCTCCTCATCATCAGCCTGGCCCATCCAGAACACCCAATTTCCATCCACCTCCTCATCCCTACCAACAAGGCAGGAGAAAGAAGGCCCAAACACAATCCCAAACCCAGTCTAAGGGGAAGTTTCCTCCTCTTCCATGGTAAGTAATTTGGTTGATAGTCACTTGGGTATGTTTTCTAATAAATCTTCTTCTGCAGGTAATATTATTGAACATGGTGAAAGAAAAGTTAAACCTGTTAAAAGACAGCTTCCTGTAACTAGTAGCCCTATTGATGTAATTAGCAAATTGTCATTTGATGAACCTTTACATTTAACTTCTACTTTTTTAATTAATCCTTCTCTTGCAATTAAAAATGATTCTGTTCCCCCTAAAATCTATACCTTAATTGAAAAAACTTCTGAGGAAATATTGAAAGATACCCTTGATTTTAATGTTGTGAAAGACAAACATGTGAGAGATGTGTTAATCAATGAAAATGATAGATTAAATAATTTACACTTGCAATGTAAAGTGAGTTCTTCTGTACATGATACAGCTTATTTAAAAATCAAAGAAACCTTGAATATTATTCTTAGTCAACAAAAACAAATAAGAAGTGACCATAGAGCTATCTCAGATAGAAATATCAGTCTACATAAGACCTTGAGTGAATTGAAACCCCTTATTGAAGAAAATTATTCATTCAAAAATGAAATAAAATCTCTGCAAAATGATTTTAAAAAGCTAAGAAATGATTTCCATGCACTAAGTGCCAAACACTCAGTTTCTGAGGACAGAAATGTTCTATCTCTTGCAAAAGTAAATGACCAGATGTCTGAAATTTCAAGAATAAGAAACTATGTGTCTGACCTGCAGGAAAAATTCTCAACCTTAACCATCAATAATAAATTAAATGAGAATGCTGTCAATAAACTGCATAAAAATAAAGGAAAAAAACCTGAGCAAAGTTCATCCTTTCTTCCTCATATTTCAACCATTAAACAAACTGACAATGAGTCTGTAAAATCTTTTTCTACTAGAAAAAAATCTTGTGATGGTCATGCACCAGCTGTTTCTGTAAATAATGAAATTTCTGAACACCTGGCTAAACTTCAGGAATTATTAATAATGAATAATTCAAACCAAAAAGTGGACCATCCCAGTAGTCAGAAAAATTGGCCTAAGTTTGACCAATATCCTACCTTTGATGGTGATTCTTCCTCTGATTGGCAACACTTTATCCAAGGAGTTGATAATTTAAAGAGATCTTATAAACTACCTGATGAGGAAATTGTTTCTAAGCTTATTTCTCTATTTTCCAATGTAGCCTTGATGTGGTATGAATCTGTTCTTTTAGATAACAATCATTATTCATGGAATGATTGGAAATCCTTGATTGAGAATCAGTCTGGTGGTTCAAAATTCAGGTTAGCTCAACAGAGACTGTATGAGAATACTAGATATGTATCCTCCTCTGTTGAAAAGCCCATTGTTTTTCTGATGAAAATAACAAAAATCCTTAGAGCAATTGATCCAAAGATGTATTATGATATTTGGAGAGATAAAATCTTGTATAAATTACCAAATTCTCTTAGGGATTTGATTGTGGCTAGAACTGAGCATGTAAGGGAAAATTCTTCTTTCATTAATATCTGTAATGAGGTACTGCTAAACCATAGATATGAACCAAAGATTTACCTTGGTAAATCTTATCATGATCAGAATAAACCTTCTACAAAGCTCCCAGAAAAATCTGGTAAACCCTCGCCCCAGTTGCATCTAAAAAATATGCAACAAATACTTGTTATAAATGTAACAAACCATGGCAGAAGGGTCATGTTTGTGACAAGAAAATTCATCTTGTTGAACAAAATGAAAACACTGATGAAGTTGAACTTGATGTCAATAATTCTTCCAGTGAATGCGAAAGTAATATCTCCTATGAAAATGATTCTGTTAAAGATGTTTTAATGTTGGAACAAGATGTCCATTATTTAAATAATATATCTGAAGAATGTGTATTAGATTTATCTTCAGTAGAAAATGCTGAGATAATTAAAGATATTACTAGCAATTCTATACCTATATCCCCTTTAAAGGCACCTGTTATCATTAATGGTAAAAATGTTGATGTAGTTCTTGGTTCTGGTGCTGGAGGAAGTGTAGTATCTGAAAAAGCTTTGGCTTCAGTGGATAAAGAATATTTGAGTAAATTATTACCTATAACTTCTGAAAAATGGAGAGGGTATGGTTCTACCTTATTTCCTATTGGCAAATACAAAACCTCTGTATTCTTCAAATATAATGGTGGTTTTGTCAGAGCTATTTGTGAGTTTTTTGTCATGAAAAATGATAATTTGAGCAATTGGTTTATTATGGGAAATGATATTTTAACCATGTTTGGTGTGAAACTGGACCCAGCAAATAATTACTTTACCTTAGGAATGAATGGGAAAAGGAAATTCAAAATTTCCTCTCCTAGAACTTCTGGGCATTTGTTGAAATCTTGTAACTCATTGATCCAGTGTAAAGGTAGAACAACAACTGAAATGGATGATTTATTACATGAAATAAATACTGCTTCTTTTGGTGATCAGTTGACTAGTGAACAAAAAGATTCTATTGTTGCCTCTATTACCTCTTTCCCTATGGCTTTTGCTCATGGTTCTCATGTCTTGGGAATTGTTCAGGAAGAGATGAAAATTACCTTATCCTGTAATTTGAGTGATATTCCTCCTACCCTTAAGAAAAAACCATATCCTGCTTCTCCATCAAAAAGAAAAGATATTGAAGATAATATTGCAACATTATTTAAAATGAATATCATTGAAAAGTAGATGTCACCCCTAAATATTGTGTCATCTCCCCAGTCTTGATTTCTTATGAAAAAGATAAGGCTAGATTATGTGGAGATTACAGAGCTTTGAACACTTATACTGTTGATGATATCTATCCTTTACCCAGAATTAATTCAATTCATGCTACCTTGCAAGGTGCAAAATTTATTATTTGTCTGGATGGTAATAAAGTGTATCATCAAGTTCCAGTTGAGAAAAATTCTCAAACTTTTTTACTTATGTCTACTCATATAGGAATATATAAGTATGTTAAAATGTCATTTGACCCTAAAAATGCCCCTTCAGTTTTTCAAAAAGTCATGGATAACACTTTCCATCAAGAAATTATTGAAGGTTGGCTCATGGTTTATATTGATGATATTTTTGTTTTTCTCAAACTTTTGATGAACATATGATTCACTTGAATTGAGTTTTCCAAAAAATGGATGAAATCAATATGACCTTATCCTTAAAAAAGTGTAAATTTGGTTTTCAATCTTTGAAAGTCCTTGGCCATGTTGTGTCAGGCTTGCAAGTTTGTGTAGACCACAACAAAGTTGCTGCCATCCAAAATTTGAAAGCACCAACTTCTGTAAGAGAAATTCAAAGTTTTTTGGGGATGTGTGGCTATTATAGACAATATATTAAGAATTATCAGGTCATAGCCTTACCTCTTACAAAACTGACCAGAAAAGATGTTGCTTTTCTCTGGAATAATGACTGTCAAAAAGCTTTTAATACATTAAAAGGTTGCTTAATGACAGCCCCTATATTGGATCTTCCAGATTTTAACAAGCCATTTGTCCTTTATACAGATGCTAGCTTTATTGGTCTGGGTGCTGCCCTTCACCAAAAGCAAATTATTAATGATAAATCCTCAGAGGTTGTAATTTGTTATATTTCAAGAACCTTAATAAATAGTGAATTGAAATATGGTGCCACTCAATTGGAGTGCTTAGAAGTTGTTTGGGCTCTTGAGAAGCTTCATTACTATCTAGATGACCAAAAATGTGAATTGTTAACTGACTGTAGTGCTGTGAAGTCCCTCTTAAACCTAAAGACACCTAACAGACATATGTTCAGGTGGCAACTTGATGTTCAAGAATACAGAGGACGGATGACAATTATACATAGAGCTGGAAATGTTCACTTCAATGTTGATATGCTCTCCAGATTGCCTCTGCCAAATAATGACTCAAATCCTGCTTATGTACCTGAAGATGATACTGTTCATATCCACGGTATATTTATAGTTGATATGGAAGAGGAGTTATTACAATTAATACTGGATTCATATGATAAGGATTCTAATTTAAATATATTGGTTACTATCTTAAATGATCCTAAGAATGCTTCAATTCAAGCATTAATAAAAACTCTTCCTGCAAAGTTTCAAAATGCTGTAAATAAAGGAAAGTTCTCTATTGAAGATGGTTATATATATTATAGAAGGAAGCTTACTAATGTACTTGTGATTCCTCCTTCTATGAAAGAAACTATCCTCAAACTTTTTCATGATGACATATTAGCTGGTCATTTTGATCTTGAAAAAACATTGATTAGAATCAAAAACACTGCATGGTGGGCTAATATGTCTGAAGACACAAAATTATATGTTGAATCTTGTGATTCCTGCCAAAAATCTAAAAGGTTAACAGGTAAGAGAGAAGGGTTATTACAACATATTGAAGCACCTAGTGCTCCCTGGAAAATAATTAATATGGATTTTGTCACTGGTCTTCCTGTTGCAGGTAAAGACAGCTTTAACTCTTGTTGGGTAATAGTGGATAGATTCACAAAAATGTGCAAATTTATTCCAACCCACAAGGATGTATCCACCAAAGAATTAGCTTTCTTATGGTGGTCTTACATGTTTAATATTATTGGTTTTCCAAAAGCCATTATCTCTGATAGGGATCCAAAATTCACTTCTGAGTTTTGGACCTCTTTGATGGATATTTGTGGCTGTGAGTTAAAATTGTCTACAGCTCACCATCCTCAGACTGATGGTCTAGCTGAGAGAATGATTCAAACTCTGGAAGATATGATTAGAAGGTATTGTGCCTTTGGTTTAGAATATAAAGACAATGACAGATTTACTCATGATTGGGTCACTCTTTTGCCTGGTCTTGAATTTGCATATAATAGCACTGTTCATTATGTCACTGAGAAAAAGCCTTTTGAGCTTTGGTTAGGTTATGTCCCAAACACTCCTGCTCAGATTCTCAATATTAAATTACCTAAGTTTGAACTACACCCTGGTGTAAGATCTTTCATGCAAATGCAACAGCTATGTAGAAAACATGCTCAGAGCTGTATTGATAAAGCATTTGAATATGAAAAGAAAAGATGGGATAAATCCCATAAAGAATACACATTTAACAAGGGTGATGAAGTGTTGATCTCTACTGTCCATTTCAATTTACAAGGTAACCACAAATTAAAAGATCATTTTGTAAGACCATTTGTTGTTAAAAGAATGGTTGGTGATAATGCAGTAGAAGTTGTATTGTATTCTCCATATGATAGGAAACATCCTGTTTTTCTTATTTCTTTGCTTAAGCCTTATACTTCCAACAGTGACTTATTTCCCAAAAGAAGGGGAAGACCTAAGAAACACCCTCAGGAAGTCACAGAAACAGCAGAAATTGATAAAATTCTCAATGATAGAATTATCACTTCTGAAAGAGGTACTGAATATTTATTGAGATATAAGAACAAACCATCTGAACATGATGCATGGATACCTGGCAAGGAGATTTCAAATCTGCCTACTCTGTTGAAAAAGTACAAAAAGAAAAAATCTTAGCATTTTTTTTATTGTTTTTTTAGAGTGAGGGAGTGTCAGCCAGGCTATTCCAGGAGTCCAGTAAATTATATGTAACTTATAAGACCTGAAAGAGGGGGTAAGAATTGTATTTAATGTATATAAATTAATATTTTATTGCATAATAAAATTATATAAGTATTTTATTACATATAAGTGTTATATTAATTTTATTGGTTATATAAATTTTTTATACATTTAAATTTAACATAATATATTATATTCTACAAATAATGGCGCATTTCTTATGTATTTAATAATTATAAATTTATAATTAATTAACTAAAAACATATATTATAATTATAAGTGTAAAATTTACTTATAATATAATTAAATTAATTAATTATATTTATATATTAAATATCATTTCTTATAATATTAAACAATAAATAATGACGCTTCTTTTGACCTATAATTGTGTCAGTAAAAACTAATTAATACTGAATTGAAATAAATTACATATTTGTTGCGTCAGAATATTTTTTGTTTCACTTAAAAATCCTTAAATCAGACTGTACCATCTGTTTTGAATGATTTTTCTCATAGTTACTATGTTCCAGGCTTGTTTAGTTATTCACTATTTTTACTTACTGATTTGGGAATTAATGGCGGGAAAATTGGATTCTTAATTGGGGTTTTTAATTATTTGTTTCATATTTTTCTCTACATTGTTATGTTTCACTTACTCTTTGATATACTTGTTTTATCCTATTATAATTATTGTATTTACAAATATAGTGGCGCTTCAGAGGACCCATTGTCTATAAAAGGGCCTTGGATAATCCCCTGTAGCCTCATCACTTATTACACACTTAACAATTTAAAGATAAATTTATTACGCTTATTATTATTTTTATTAGTATTTAATTCTAATTAGAAATTCTAAATAACAATTTAAAGGTTGCCTTAAGTCTGATAGTAATTATAGTGTTTGCCGCGCAGAACTCTTACTTAAATAATATTAATATTAATAAAACCAATTTGTTGTCACCTCTCAAATCACTTGTCGTTGCTTTCTCTCAAATAAATTAAATAATTTCATTTGTTTTTCTTTCTTTTATTTCTAAATTACTATTTCCTTCTTGTCCTCCTCTCTTTTCTTCCCTCTTCTCTTATCTCTTCTAGACGTCTGACCGACAAAATTATAGTCCAAGTTTAGTGCCACTGGTGGGCGTTCACCCCATCATGTCTACTTGCTCTTGATGGCAGGAATTTTACTTTAATTTTTTATTTCATATTTGATCCATTTAATTTTACCTTTTTATCCCTCATATTGCTTTTGGATATCTATTTATTTTTTGTAAAACAAATCATTTTCATATTTTTTTCCTTTATTTAATAATATTATAAAAGGTGTAACATCACCTGGTATGCATTGGGCACACGAGTTTTTGCTATACTTATAATATTAATAACATAATGGTGAAAAAAATCAATCAAATGATAAATATGAGTGAGGCACAAAAGTCAAATACCAATTAATAAATAGTTCTTTTTAATATTATAAATTTTTTGATTAAATAAAATGGTAATAATGAATTATATTTTTCATCCACAATTTCACTCTAATGATTCCCACTGCACAAAAAGGGTTCACTCAGTCTTTTCTTTACTGCTTTTGCATATATTTTATTGCCCACAGTACTACAATTTTTTGTAGTGATTATCCCACATCTGATTCAGGAATATTTTTAAACAATATAAGTTTTTTTTACAAAAGACCTTATCATATCCAATATCCCACAAAAAATACAACCTGTTTTTGTATTAAAACCCATTAATTATTAAGAAATTGTTAAAATAATTAGATTAGACCCTGGCACAGCTAGATCCATATCAACCAACCTAAAGTCTTTTCAATATTGAAAACAATTAAATAAAATTATGATATCATACTAAATTATGGGCACCAACCATAATTCAGCACTTCTCATTTGCTCTGCTACAAAATGAGTGCATGTAGCATTTTTCTAAGGTCGGACTGTTTTTCTTCCTTCCCTCACACCTTTAGTCCAGAATAAAAATTTAGTATGACTTTTGGTCAAGTTGGTTTGCCAGTTTTATCTGTATGCAATATGAATTCATATTGCATATTTCTATTTATGCATAAAATATACTTGTTAAGCATTATTTTTTTGCATTTTTCAATCATTATGCATATTTATGGATATGCATATGCATATTCATTATACAGATTTATATGCATATTAATATATTTTATTCATTTCCATATATGCACCTTTTTTTGCATATTCAATATGCATATTTTTAATGCATATTAAATATGCATATTTTTTATGCATATTTATTCTTCATAGTAATTATGCATACACTTTAGATAGGCATTTCACATCAATTTTTAACATGCAATAAGTATCCACCATGCAAATTCAATTGCATATGCATCTATATCATACATGCAACATATATTCAAGTTTAATATTTGAATATTAAGGTATGCTAAGTGATGTTGTTCAACCTTTTGCCAAACCCGAGATTAACTGATGTTCAATGTGGTTCCTAAGCTCTGCTCAAGGAGGGATTGTTCTGGATTCAATCTGTGACAGTATATTTTTTCAATGTTTTTTCATCAGATTTAAAAACATATTTCTGACAGTTTCAGGATGGTTTCCCTACAGTTTCCTGACAAATTCCTGATAGTTTCAAATATAGGGAACTGCTAGCAGTTCACCCCCAGATTTCCCGTGGTGATACTTGGTGTGTAGTTAATGGAACATGCTAGACAGTGTTAGGTGTTTTTTTATGGTGTCAGATAGTAGATTACAGAGTCTAATGCTGTCTTTAGTGGATAAACACATAACATTACATTTGAAAAAAACATGTAGAATCAGCTACTGTTGCTTGATAATTTGAAGGCTATATAATTAGGCAGCCATCAAGAAAGGCAATGTAAGCATTGTTTGATCCTTCCCATTCCTAACCCCACAAGGCATCAGAGTAGCTAATCAGTGTGGGTAAAGTAGAGGAGTTTGTATAAAGGCATTGTCAGCCAGGCTACTAGACTTACCCAGTAAAATAATTAATTATCTTAATGAGGTGAAGCCATGCCTTTTAAATCCTAATTAATAATTAATTATTTATTAACTACTTGTGTATTACTTACAACTAACCAGCTAAGTACACTAAGTAATGTAGATAATTAATAAAAATAAATTACTTGTCCCATACATATTTTACTCCCTAACACCGTGCTCAATAATACAGGTGAGAGGGAATAAAATTAGTACTAAAATATAATAAAAATCTAAAAAAATTCAAATTCCTTTATTAATAAATTTAAAATTCCATTGAATCTACATTTTAAATCAAATATTTTGTATTAAATGTGACGGACCAGGGGATTCAGAGTTTTATTTCAAATAAAATAAATACCTTTATATTTACTCACTATTTAGTACTACTCCTACTATTTCACATACTCTCTTTATTTAAGTTTTTTTCCTCTCACACTCTTGTACTAGGGGATGGTAATTCCGTGTTTTATTTTCTCAAATTTTGCCTATAAAAGGCCCTTCCTTTTTGTACCTTTTTGATTCATTCCTTATTTACTTTACAAATTTTTATAACACATTAGTTAAACAAATTTATTACTATTATTTATTACCATTAGTATTTACATCACCTTAATTCTAAAAGATATAAATTATAATAATATTAAAATTTACCTCTTATTAATTTGAGTAAAACAATCAAGTAGATTAAGAAATACGTACCTTGCCTTTGAGATTCCATTAAAACCCTTAGAAACCTTGCAGAACTTTCGAATACATCTTCTAAACAAAAAGACCCCTTGAAAATTGGAGGCCTTCACGAATCGTCGACCACCCATCGATATCTTTAGGACAAGAGACCGTTGGACCATCACCATCGAGGTACCTGTAAGGACGAGTGAACAACGAAATGAAAACCTCATACATCACAGGACAAAATTTTTTGCTGCGAATGGGAATCAAACCGCACTCCAAATCTTAAGTTCATATATTGATTAAATGTCGTATATTTCGTGGTATTTATTGAAATTACTATTTGTGGGTCACTTTTCACTCTTCATTCTCTACATATTTCCTTTTACTCAGCACTCTGTAAGTGGCATTAATTTGCTCATTTTACAGGGGGGGGTGTCTAGTAAATTGGAATTATATTTTATTTATTTATTTTTTATTTTTCCTAGTTGACAATAATAGAGCAATTGGGTTCTTAGTCATAGAAGTAATAAAAATTATATTTTAAATTTAATTATTATAATTTTCAGTTGACTTTGGTCCTGATAAATTAAATTTTATTTGTTCCAGTTGACAAATTGTCCTGACAATAAAATTTTATATAATTAATAAAATTCATATTTAATTATTTCAGTTGACTTTTTTCCTGATAAATTAAATTTTATTTGTTCCAGTTGAAAAATTGTCCTGACAATAAAATTTTATATAAATAATAAAATTCATATTAAATTATTTCAGTTGACATTAAATCCTGGTAGCTGATTATTCAGTTGATTTAAAATCCTGATAATAATTATCATAAAGTTGTTAATAAATAATTTTAAATTTATTTCTTCAGTGATGATTTTATAATCCTGGGTTTAAATTTTTTTGAATTAATAAATTGATTATTATTTTAGTTGATTTTATCCTGAAAATTTTTATTTTATTATTTTTCTTTTAAATAAAAAGTAAAAATATAAACTAATTCATCTTATTCTCCCTCTCTCATTGCATTAAAAATTAGAAATGACTGATCAAGGTATCTCTGCTGCACGTGAAGAAGAATTGTATTTGATTGATTATGATGAGGCTACTTCTGTGAGTTCCCATTTAACTAGAAAATTATCTCAAATTAATCAATCATTTCCACAATCTGGATGTAGAGATGGAGGAAGTAGAAATTCTGGTGGAAACAACTCAGGAACAGAAACCTATAAAAAACCCCCCTGAAGGACTTCCAAAAGGCTTCGAAATAAAAAAGATGCCATTGCCTTAACAAGTAAAGAACCTGTCATCACACATAAAGGAATTAAGGACAGAAAACTTGAAATTGAGGTCAAGAGTAGATGCTCTAGAAGAAAAGGTAAGAAAAAAAGATATTTTTCTTTAAGAGAAGAGGAGACCTCCTCCCCCCAGGGATCTTCATCAATTGGCTCCCCAGCAGCCAGAAAAAGTGGAAGTATCCAAGTGGCAGTGGGATTACCTGTCTCAAAGTCAACAAACACCCCAAGCAGGTCCATAAAGAGACAGCCAAGTCAACCCCACACCTCCTCACCCGTATCAAGGAGGAAGAAGAAGAAAAAACAATATTATCTTGCCCAGAAAACTTTGGTAAGCCCCTCTATTTATTCTCAAGTACCATTTCTTGTAACTAATTCAGTTCCCTCAGGTAATTCTGGAAGAGGAGATGAGACTGTGAGACCTGTAGAGGCTGAGAACAGTAGACAAATTGCTCAAATTTTAAATGTATCTAATCCTTTAGTTCTAATTGCTACTTCAATGATAAATACTGATATGGCTGTTATTGATGAAACACTTGAACCTGAGTTTTATGAGATTCTGGAAATTTACTCTGTTTTCTTATTAAAAAACACTCCAGATATAGCAAACATTGAGGATGATTATTTGAGAGATATTATTGCTAAACAAAATCATACAATGAACAACATGCAAATGACTCATAAATATAATAGTTTGTTAACTGAACAGGGTTATCAAGCATTAAGAAGTGAATCACAGAGAGTTTCTGATGAATTGGTTCATTAAAAAGCAACCCATGAAAATAAAGTTGGTTTATGGCAAAATATCAAGAATGATTTGTCTAAACTGAAAGATACTGTATCTGCCTGTTGCCAGGAGGTGGAGATAGACAAGATGAATCTGAAAAAATTGAATGACCATTTTTCATCTTTTCAAAATAAAAATCAGTTATCTTTTGCAACAATCAATGAGAGTTTATCTAGTCTTCCAAGATTGAAAACCAGACTAACAACCATTGAGGAGAAATTGAACACATTGTTTATTGATCAAAAGTATTCTGGAATTTCTTTGAAGGAACAAGTAGTACAGGAGGCTCCAGAGTTACCTGTTGCTAGTTCATCTAATAATAAATTAGTTCCAGAAATACATGTTGATACCCCTGATTTTCCATTAAAAATTGATGATGCACCAGGACCTTCAACAGAAGGATTAAACAATGAGATTACTGCACAACTAGAGAAGTTACAGCTTCTTCTTACTCAGAAACAAGCTTGTACTAAGGAGACTCCCTCAAATCAAAAGAATTGGCCAAAAACTGACCAGTACCCAACATTTGATGGTGATTCTTCTTCTGATTGGCAGCAATTTATT
This sequence comes from Hemileia vastatrix, assembly GCA_030280995.1. NCBI lineage: Eukaryota > Fungi > Basidiomycota > Pucciniomycetes > Pucciniales > Zaghouaniaceae > Hemileia > Hemileia vastatrix. The sequence goes on along the minus strand of JASXTE010000008.1, from coordinate 2,083,674 downwards.
TGCAGAATTGATAACTAAAAAATTTCTTACAAACTCCCAGATGAGAAAATTGTGTCTAAGTTAATTTCTTTGTTTACCAATGTTGCTCTAATGTGGTATTAATCAGTTCTCTTGGACAGGAATGACTACTCATGGGATGATTGGAAGAAATTGATTAAAGCACAATTTGGTGGCTCCAAGTTCAGAATGGCTCAACAAAGGCATTATGAGGAAACTAGATATAGCTCTTCCACTGATAAAACTATTGAGCTCTTAATGAAACTTGTAAAAATCTTGAGGGCAATGGACCCAAATATGGAGTTTGAGTTATGGAAGGACAGGATCCTTTATAAATTACCAATGTCTCTGAGACTTGATAGTAGCTAGTAATGAGTTCTCCAGAGAACCCTCTTCTTTCATTAATACTTGCAATGAGATCCTTCTAAACAACAAGTATGATGCCAGAAGATTCATTCCTAGGACCCCTATGGAGAAATCCTCTACTCACCAACAAAAACCTCTGGAAAAGGTAGTTAAACCTTCTGCCCATTTTGCACCTAAATAGTATGCAACAAACACTTGCTTCAAGTGCAACAAACATTGGCAGAAGGGCCATTTTTGTGACAAGAAGATAAATCTTGTAGAAAAAACAGAGGAGCATGCTGATGAAACAGTAGCACTGGATGATATTTCAAGTGATTGTGCCAGCAATATTTCATAAGAATCTCAACAAGAAATCTTGATGCTGGAAGAGGATATTCATTATTTAAATACTATTTATATTGATAATAATGATTTATCTACAGTTGAAGATGCTGAGATCATAAAGAACATTGAGGATAGCTTAATTATTATTTCCCCTCTTAAGGCACCAGTCTTGATTAATGTAGCCAGCATTGAAGTTTTTCTGGATTCTGGAGCTGGAGGAAGTGTAGTATCTGAAAGAGCACTTGCTTCAGTAGATCAAGACTATAAATCAAAACTGATGCCTATCATTTCTGAAAATTGGAGAGGTTATGGCTCTGTTTTGTCCCCCATTGGAAAATATAAAGCTACAGTGTTTTTTGAATAAAACCATGGGTTTGTAAGAGCTTTTTGTGATTTTGTTGTCATGAAAAATGATAACTTAAGCAATTGGTTTATTGTAGGGAATGATATTTCAACAAAGTATGGCATGAAATTGGATCCCTCAAACCAATGTTTCACAATGGGGATAAATGAGAAGAGAAAATTTAGGTTTTTCTCCCCCAAAAAATTATTAAAAACAGAATTGAAAACATGTAATTCTGTGGCTCAATATAAAGGAAGAACTAGAAAAGAAATGCATGTCCTTATGTCTGAAATTGACAATGCTTCTTTTGGAGAACAACTTTCTGGTGAGGATAAAGATTCCATCATTAACTTGATAAAGTCTTTTCCTATGGCCTTTGCTCATGGGTCACATGAACTGGGATTAGTTAAAGAGGAAATGAAACTTTCATTGTCTTGTCCATTAACTGATATATCACTTAGTTTAAAGAAGAAGCCTTATCCTGCTTCTCCCACAAAGAGAAAAGATATTGAAGACAATATCTCTACCCTTTTAAAAATGAATATTATTGAAAAGGTAGTTGAAACACCTAAATATTGTGTTATCTAACCTGTCCTAATTTCTTATGAGAAAGATAAAGCCAGGTTATGTGGTGATTATAGAGCACTAAATACTTATACTGTTGATGATATCTATCCTTTCCCTAGGATTAGCTCTATACATGCACCACGGGAAATCTATGGGTGAATTGCTAGAAATCCCCTCTCTTGAGATTTAGAGTGTCCCTTAAATATGCCAGGTTTATGAATACTTTATAAACATAATTAAATTAGAATTAGATTGACATTTATTCTCAGATTGCTTATAGACAGAATATCAACTGATTCCAAATTATGCACAAGTTGACCCTCCAGAACTTAATTTTGGTCCTCTTATGAGCACAAATTGAGCACAAATTGATCTAACCTAAGCTTATGCATATATAATAATTCAGGATAATTCTCTATTAAATTTGATAATAAAATAAAATATTGATGAATTCATATAAAAAAATTTATCATGTAAGATATTAAATTATAAATTTAGGCATCATAGGAGGGCACTTAATAGAACTTAATTATACTATGTGACACCTACTACTGTATCACGCAGTTTGAAACATTTAAAACAAAATGTGTCATGATGTGCAATGAAATTGCTTGGAGAGACACTTTCAAAATTAATACTGACCATAATACACAAGTATGAAACCTTGGCATCTATCCAATAAAAGATTTTTCTTCTGATAAATGGATTTTTCTCAGTTACTCCCTGCTAAAAAGTGTCCTTCTGAGGTTTGTCTGACCTTCAGGGGGGTAATTTGGCCACATCACACTACTTCTATTTCCATGATTGACCAAAAAATCATCCTCATTCCCATCTAAAGAGTTGATCTCATCTGACTGTGGCTGATCAAAGGGGTCCACCACAAGTTTAGCCAAAATTTTGGTGAACACTTTTTTGATGGATAGTGACTAACTGGTGCTTTCCAAAATTGTCCACCTCAAGTTAGGCTAAACTTCAGGAGGATAAATTTATTATGAATACCAAATTAACTGAAGAATACTTTTGCCCTAGCTACTCTGCATCATAAAAGTGTCCAACTGAGGTTTAGCCATAATTCAGGTAGACACTTTTGGAAAGGCACAGTCTGTTGGGTTTAATATCTATATATGGCAATAAGTATCAGTTTTTTATCAACATGGAACTAGAATTAATTTAATATGGCCAAAGTGTCCACCTGAAGTTTGGCCAAAATACAGGTGGAAATTTTTATGAGGATTACTTGATGAAATGAAGAAGACTTTCAATTACTTTCCATCATAAAATTTTAAAACTTAAGTTTATCAAAAATTGTGGTGACACTTTTTCCAGATCCAGTAATATGGGATCAACTCTTTATATGCCAATGAGAATCAATTTTTAGTCAATAATGGCATTAGAAGTAATTTTATATGAAAAAACTTTCCACCTGATTTTTGGCCAAAAATAAGTTGGAAATGTTTATGAGGAATACTCGATTAACTAAAGAATACTTGCACCCTACTACTGTCCATCATAAAAGTGTCCACCAGAAGAATTCTCAAACTTGTGGTTGACACATTTGGCCTGGTCCAGCCATATGGGATCAATTCTGCATATGGAAATGAGGATTTAATTTGGTCAATCATGGTACTAGAAGTAATTTGATATAGATAAAGTGTCCAACTAAATATTGGAAAAAAATCAGTTGAAAACTTCATTTAGTTTTTCAAAAAATCAAATTAAGTAAAATTTTATTCCTGATGATGCCCATTTTATCCAACACCTCTTCTGAGCCTTGAAAGTAGGTATTTAGCTTGAATTTTGAATTTCATATAAAATCCCTATTATTCAACCTATTTCTTTTTATCCCTTTTTTTTCTTTTAGATATCAATTAATTTTATGTAAAACAAATCATTTTCATAATTTTTTACCTGTATTTAATAAAATTATTAAAGGTTTAACATCACCCTGTAAGCATTTGGCACATGTTTTTTTGCTATAATAATAAAAAAAATAATATACTGCTAACAAAAAATTGATCAAATGATAAAATATTAATAAAACAGAAAGATCAAATACCAGTGGATATGTTTTAAAAAAATACCAGTTGCACTGAAGAAGAGCTGCACCCTAGATACTCACCATCAAAAAAGTGTCCAGCACAAGTTCGGCCGAACTTGTGCTGGACACTTTTGGTCAGTTGCAGTCATATGAGATCAATTCTCGCTATGGCAATGAAAAAATTTTTTTGGATAAAAAACTTCACTAGAAGTAGTTTTACATAGCCAAATTTTCTACCTAGATTTCATCCAAACCACAGGTGCACAATTTTTTATCTTTGAAAAAAAGTCAATGTAGTACAATTTATCCATGATGGCTCTCATTTGATTCAATACCTCTACTGGCCTTTGATATTAGGATTATTACTTGGATTTCTTTTTTCATATTTGATCCCTTTAACTTAATTTTTTATTCCTAATATTGCTTTTGGCTACAATTAATAATTTTTAAAATAAAATATTTTCATATTTTTATACATTTATTTAATAATATTATAAATGGCATAACATCACCTGGTATGCATTTGGCACATGAGTTTTTTATATACTTATAGAATTAATAATATAATGGCGACCAAAAATTAATCAAATGATATTAATGAGTGAGGAACAAATATAAAATACCAGTAGACATGTTTGTAAGAAATACTAGATGAACTGAAGAAAAATTCTACCCTAGCTACTCTCCATCATAAAAGTGTCCAGCACAAGTTCGGCCAAACTTGTGCTGGACACTTATGGTCAGGTGCAGTCAGATGGGAGCAATTCTCTCTATGGAAATGAAGATAAATTTTTGATATAAAATTACACTATAAGTAGTTTGATTTGCCAAAATTTTCATGCTGAAGTTTTGGTAAAGCTCAAGTGGATTTTTTTTTATTTTTACAAAAAAGAAAATTTAGTGCAAGTTTAGCCCTGATTGTTCTAATTTGATTCAACATCTCTTTTTTCTGTTTATGGCAGGAATTTAACTTGGATTTTAATTTTCATCTTTGATTTCTTTTATTTTACTTTATTCCTCTCATATTGCTTTTGGATAGAAGTTTATTTTTTGTAAAATAAATCATTTTCATATTTTTTTACCTTTATTTAATAATATTATAAAAGGTGTAACATCACCCAGTATTCATTTGGCACACAAGTTTTTGCTATACTGATAATATTAATAATATAATGGTGACAAAAATTAATCAATTGATAAATATGAGTGAGGCACAAAGATTTAATAACAGTGGAAATGTTTATAAGAAATTTCAGATGATTGAAAATGACTTGCACCCTGGCTACTCTTCATGATAAAAGTGTCCAGCACAAGTTTGGCCAAACTTGTGCTGGACACTTTTGGTTGCATGCAGTCAGATGCTGTGGTCTTCCAACATTTGCAGGGGCCTTTGTTGTGTGATTTGGCGCTGTTTGTGCATGTCTTAATTGACATCTTTTAAGGAATTGGGTATTTTTCTGGTTTTATTCCGTGGATATTGGGGCTGCCGGTATGTGGGTACTATCATTAGATAGCCCTGGTTTTTCTCTATATTTTATATCCTGTAGACATTTTTCATATTCTGAGTTTTAAGGGGTCACTTCCTCATTTTTCATTTATAAAAGGTTGCTGTTTAATTTTTTTTTGTGTTTTACAGGCTAACCTTAAGTCTTAGGGTTAAGTGCTTAGTACCATTGGATAGAGCTAATTTTTCTCTGTATTTCATGTCACAATGTTGTTATAGTGAAATTCTGTGTTTTAAAGGTTTTAGTAGTTGTAGCTAATTTTTCTAAGTAGATTAGTGGTTTTTGTTGGTTTTATGGCTTTAGGGAGGCCGGGCGGCTTCAGGCGGCATCTCTGACGTCGGGCAGCCCGCCTGCCTCTGTTTTAGGAGGTTGGGGAGCGCTTCAGGAGGGTTTTTTATGCAATTTGGCGGGTACAGGCGCCAGATTGGTGGGTGCGCATGGGCTCTCAGTTAGTGGTCTGTGTGTACATAGTGAATAAGACAGTTTGGGGCAACCTTAATCATCATACAATCATCCGGAGGTGATCTCATTGTTCCTCACTCAGTTTTCACTGTTTTCTGGCCACAATTGACTGTGTTTGTTGCAAGTAAGTTCTTCATTTAACTTCACTTTGGCAACTGTTTTCTCTGTTATAGTCTTGCAAGCTATAGCAAGGATTATTGCTGTCTCTGGTGTGGATTTGCAGCCTACATCAAGTATCTTTGCTGTCTCTGGTGTGGACTTTGTTCTACATTTCAGTTCTTTGGTCTGGTAGTCTATCTGGGGACTACTTTCTTGGCTCATCAAGCAGTCAAGTGTGTTGAAAAGGAGCTTTAGCAAAACAGGAACCAACTTACTTTAGCAATTAAATCTCACTCTATTTTTCTAAAGGGACAGGGGATTTTCTCTCTGGTTTTTCTCCAACTCACTTGGTCATGGCCTATAGCTAGTACTATAGGATTGTCTACATTTCTGGCGCCCAACGTGGGGTTTCAAATCTGTTAGTTCTTTGGAGTCTTTGTTTCCTGTTATTGGCTCTTTTTGGTGTTTTGGTCAGGAGGAATGGCTTCTGGTTCTGCTATTCCTGTGGTGACTGTCAGTGGGGGGGAAGGTCCTCCTTCTGTGATGGTTAGGGAGTGTGTGAGAATTGAAACTTGGGATGGTACCAAGTTTAATGGGGAGGATGTCAAGTGGTTTCTAGAGAAGTATGAAACTGCTGCTGGAGTGGATGGTGCTTCCTACCTGGACATGGTGAAGCAGATTATCTTCTTCATTGGTGATAGGTCAGTGGAGATGGAGATTGTGGCCATGTCTGGCTACAAGAAGAGGGATTGGAAATTGTTGTGTAGGGAAATGGTGGATAGATGGGGTGTCAGGTTCACTATGGTGGATCTGAACAAGGTTGTAAGTGAATGGAAATCTTATGGTGGTGTTGGTAACTTACATAGTTACAGGAAGTTTCTGCTACAGTTTGATCCTGTGGTGGAATATTTGGTGGAAGTGGAGGAGCTGGCACATGAAAATTCTGCCAAAGATGTTTTTTGGTCTGCCCTGGCTAGAGATTTCAGGATGGATGTGTTGAAGGAGTTTTCAAGAAAGGAGTTGATGAAGACTCTTTCTAATGGGGACCAGAAGTTTCCTTCCTTGGATAAGGTGAAGGAGGCTGTTGAGGCCCATTTGAAGTTATTGGCTGTGGACACCTATCAGGAGGGGTGTGCCAAGTATGTCAGAAAAGTCAGTGAGGCTTTGGCTGAAGAGGAAGTTAGAGAGAAGAAGGAGGAGAAATATTTGGTGCAGGTTCCCAAACAGGAGAGGGACCCAATGGTGGAGCAGTTGGCTGATCTTACAAAGCAGCTGCACATTTTTTTTCAGGAGGCTAAGAAGGTTAATAAGGCACCTTCTCAGCCTAGAGATTTTGAAAGGAGGGCTGGTAGGAGTGATCCTTGGGTTTGTTCTTATTGCAGTAGGAGGGGGCACAGGTCCAATGATTGTTGGGCACTGAACAGATATGTTTCTGAAGGAAAAGTGGAGTTTGATGGAAGGGTTTTTAAGTTCCCTGATGGTTCTTTTGTGAAGCCCAGTGTGGGGCAGGCTCCTGTGGATTTGGTCAGGAGAAGGGGTGGTCTCAATCAAAGGAGGCCAAGGTTTGAGGAGATTCCTGATCAGGGGAAGTCTTCTGTTAAGGTAGATGAGGAAGTCAAGGGAAAGGGGAAGGAGGTCAATAAGGTCTCTTTTTCTACTTCCTTTGGTGGTTTGGAGTTGTACTCTTGTGTTGGACAGTCAAGTGGTGAATGCTTGGCTGGTGTTTATCATGTGGAAGCAGGGAAGGTGGGAAGGCCTAAGAGCAGTTCTCAGGCCCAACCAAAGCCAAATGCTTCAAAGGTGGACCCTAATCTGAGTGCAGCTAGGAAGAGGTACAGCAAAGAGGAGCTGTACAAGATGCAGAAGGGTATGGCTAATATGGGCCCCCCTAGTTTTGGCGCATTGGATATGAATGGTGAGCCAATGCCAATGGAGGTGGATTCTGAATCTGAGGAGGATGTCCCTTTGGCTTCATTGCCAAAGCCTGTTGGAGTCAGAGGTTCTGGTGAGGGATCTGGTTTGGTTCCTGTTAATGGTAAATCTGTTGGTGGTGCTGGTCCTCAAGAAGCTTCTAGGACCAAGTTAATGAAGCAAAGAGCTCACTTTGAGAGGCCAGTAGTGTCTGGTCAAGTTAATGTTATGGACTCTGTCCTGGAAAGGATGAATCAGGGTCAGGTTTCCCTATCTTATGGGGAATTGTATGCTATCAGTCCAGGGTTGGCTGATAGGCAGAAAAAATTGTTGACCAGAAGAAGGGTGTCTTCTGGGGAGGTGGAATACATCTGTGATTCTGCTGAAAAGTTTGGTGAGGGGTTGGAAACTCATTTTTCTGCTCCTCTGGGATATTTCAATGTCACTCTGAATGGCAGGGAGGCAAGGGCATTGGTGGATTCAGGTTCTCAGATAAACCTGATTTCTTTGTTTGAGGCAACTCATATGGGCCTCCCCATCAAAACTGGTATTGGTGGGAATTTGAGAGGGATCGGTGGCCATGTCACTGAATTGGTTGGAACTTCAGAGTTTGTGAAGTTAGATGTTGGAGGAGCCTCAGGGAAGGTTCATTTTTACATTTCTAAAGGTAATGTAAAAGCAGTTTTGGGTGGGCCATTCTTGATGGATTTCCAGGCAAGAATTGGTTATCAATTTGATTTGGGAATCAGTTTGGAGTTGACTGGTGAAGACGAAAGGAGGCTTCACATGAGGTTATCATCCCCTGGAGAGGATGGTTGGGAGACTAGGCCTGGTTTATCTTCAATGTGCCAGTGCATGGACTTCTGCAGGAGAAGGAAGGAAGTGGGTGCTGCCTCTGGTTTTTTGGAGTGCAGCTCAGGCTCTATTGAGAGTCTGTCTATTTTAGAGTAATGAGGGCTGATCACCCTAGTGCTACAACCTCTCCCCGAGATGAGGAAATCCCAGGTTGTAGTAGATCAGCTCCCTTGGAGATATACCAAGTGGATTTTCAACTTTCTCTTTTTAATGTTTCTCTTCTCTGCAAGTATTCATAAAGTTTTTTATCAAGTCTCTGTTCTCTCTCAAGATTCTTAATCATATTTAATTCAAGTTCAAAGAAGAAGATTGGTTATATATCTTTATTGAAAGATATGCCAAAAAGTTTTGGGGTGGTGAGATTTGGGTCTAAAAGTAAGTCCTCCCAATTGTGCACTGACAGGGTTTCTTCTACACCTTTCAAAAACATTACCTGGGCCACACCTGTGAGAATTGGGAAAACCCCTGGTTATTTTTGTAGGTCAGAAGAAAACTCAAGAAAAGAAGATAAAAATTTCAAGATAATTCATGAAAATCAAGAAAAAAATCTGAAGATAATGAATAAAGAAGACGCAAAATATTTTTGTGAAGATTGTCAAGATCTATTTTTGGACCTCCAGCATGAGGTTAAACTGCAGAAAATTATGAAGAAAGAAGATCATCAAGATTTATTTTTGGGCCTCAAGCATGAGGATAAACTGCACAATTTTAGAAGATGTGATTCAGAAGATGAATCAAGATTTGAAGATTTGGAAGTTGGAAGTGAGGATGAAGATGTGGAATTGCGGAAAAGTTTTGGAGTGGTGAGATTGGGGTGTAAAACTAAGTCCTCCCAATTGTGCACTTCTAGGGTTTCTTCTACACCTTTCAAAAAAATTACCTTGGCCACACATGTGAGCAATGGGGAAACCCTTGGTTTTTGTTCCAGGTCTGGTGATGAAGAATTCCTGAAGATCCCTCAAGTTGAAGATGGAGCGGCAAAGTATAAGAAGGTAGTGCAGAAGCTTAGGCCTGTCAATTAGCCTATGCCTGTGGGTTTGAATCCGCCTTTAAAGAGACCTCCTTTGTCAAGAGATACGTACTGTACTCCTTTGGTGAAGAATCCTCCAGAATTTGTAGAGACTGCTAGGGTGACTGTGGAAAGATTGAAAGTTGTTAATTTTGGTCCTTATGGGTGGTTGTCTGAGGAAGAAAAGAAGTTTTTGTTGCACGTTATTGTGCTAAGAGAAAAAGCTGTGGCATTTGTTGAGGTGGAAAGGGGTGTGTTGAAGCACTCTTATGGGGAACCTTACTTGATTCCTGTTGTTTGCCATGAACCTTGGCAAATCAAACCTATTCCGATTCCAGCCGCTATTAGAGAGGATTTTGTGGATATTGTTAGGGAAAGAGTCAGGACTGGGTTATATGAACAATCAACATCCAGTTACTCAAGTCCGGTTTTCTGCATAAAAAAGCAGAATGGAAAGTTGAGGGTGGTTCATGATCTTAGGGCCTTGAATAGAGTCACTATCAAGGACGCTGGTATTCCACCAAGTGCAGAGGATTTTGTTGAAGCTTTCTCTTGAAAGGTGTGATATGGTTTGGGTGATATTATGGGTGGTTATGATGAGAGGGAAATCCATACAGATTCAAGGCCTCTCACAACTTTTGAGACTCCTTTGGGAAGATTTCAGCTCACTAGGTTGCCTCAGGGAGCAACTAATTCAGTGGCAGTTTATCAAGCACAGATGGCTTCGATTTTGCACGATGAGGTTCCTACTCATGTTGGTATTTTTATTGATGATGGTTGAATTAAAGGACCATCCACTGATTATGGTAATGAGGTGTTAGCGGAGAACCCTGGCATAAGGAGGTTTGTGTGGGAATATGCAATAACTCTAGAGAGAGTTTTGTTTAGGATTGAAGAGGCTGGTTTGACCATTTCAGGGTCAAAATTCTGTTGTTGTGTTCCTGCTTTGGAAATTATGGGTCATGTGGTATGTAAAGAGGGAAGGATTATGGCAAAGAAGAAGATTAATAAAACTCAGTCATGGCCAAGGCCTAAAAATACTACTGAAGTCAGGGGATTTTTGGGTGTATGTGTATATGTCAGGATTTTTCTTAAGGATTTTTAGTTTTTGGCTTCACCTTAAAGGAGGTTGACCAGAAAAGATGCAGATTGGGAATGGTCTGAAGAGTGTGAAGAGGCTTTACAGAAGTTGAAAAAGGTTGTTGGTGAAGATATTGTTCTTCACAAGTTGGATTATGGTGTTGGTGCTGGAAAAATTTATCTGGCAGTGGACCAAGCTATATTGCTGCTGGTGCTGTTTTGTCTCAGGAGGATAAGACTGGGAGGGTCAGGCCAGTAAGATATGAGTCTGTGGTGTTTAATGAGGTGGAATCTAGGTATTCTCAACCTAAGTTGAAATTGTGTAGCGTGGCTAAAATTTTAAAGAAGCTACAGATGGTTTTGTGGGGGCAGCATTTTGAGCTGCAGGTGGATGCAAAATCTTTGGTTCAGATGATCAATACACCTAGTCTTCCAAATGCTCCAATGACTAGGTGGGTGGCATTTATTCAACATTTTTCTCTTGACCTGGTACACAAACCAGGTAAAACTTTTACTTTGCCTGATGGATTATCAAGGAGGCCACCTACAGATGAGGATTCTGATTCTGAAGAGTTTGACGAAGATGTTCCAGTGCTTAGGTCCAGCACAAAGGGTGCTGAGTATTTTTCTCTCCTCCCCCATGAGGCTAAACTGGACGATTGTTCTGACCTCCCCCAAGAGGCTAAACTGGATGGATCTGATCTTGATTCTGGTGATCAGGATGTTTTTATTGATGAATATGGAGTTGTTGTTTGGGACAGCTCAAAATTGGAAAAGGGTGTTTTTGTTAGTGAACTGGATTCTCAAAAGGTTCAGTGGAAAGAGAAGGATGTGCCAAAATTTAAAGATTGGTGTCCTGGTTGGGCTGGTCAATTGGCTCATGTTCACACTGGTGATTTTGGTGACAGAATTGTACCCTTGGATGTTGTTTTGTTGGATTTTGAAGATGAGACCTGGGGTCAGTCTGGGTTTTGTTTTATTTTGGTGGAATATCTGTTGACCTTGGAGAGGCCAGATAGTTGTGATGATGATACTTGGTTGGCAATCAAGAAGAAGAGTCCTGGATTTTATGTGTCAGGAAGGCGGTTGATGAGGAGGAGACATCCTAATCCTCAAGTGGTGGTGACTCAGAAGAAGGGTCAAGAATTGGTTTTGAAGTCTTTTCATGAAGCCCTTGGCCATAGAGGCTTTGGGGAGACTTATAGAAGAGTAGCTGACAGATTTTGGTGGCCAGGTATGAAGTTGGCTGTGCAGGGTTAGGTTCAATCGTGTGAAGAATGTCAAAGAAGAAGTCACTTGAAACCTAAAGAGGTGGGCCGTGCTACTGGTGAATCAACTGTTTTTGGAAGGGTCAGTCTGGATGCTGTCCATATTAAAGAGTGCAGGTATAAATACTTGATTGTTGCTAGTGATGATTTGTCTGGTTGGGTTGAGGCAGTGCCTCTGGTTAATTTGACTGCCAAGAATGTGGCAGAGTTTTTGAAGAAGGAGTGTATTTATAGGTATGGGTTGATGAAGTTGGTGACTGTTGATGGTGGGCTGGAGTTTGTTGCCAAATTTAAAGAAGCTGTGGCTAATGTTGTTTCTAAAGTTAGAGTGGCTACACCGTATTATCCTGAAGCTGAAGGCATGGTTGAAAGAGGCTATCAAGTTATCAAGAATACTTTGGTGAAGATGTGTGAAGATAGTGCTGAAAATTGGAGGCCTTATTTACCCTTGGTGTTATTTGCTGATAGGGTCACTGTGAAGAGGACAACTGGCTATTCTCCCTATGAGTTAATGTTTGGTCAAAAAGCCGTTCTACCAGTGGACTTGGAAGTTGTCTCTTATCTTAGAATTGATTGGGATGACATGCACTCAACAGAATATTTGCTCTGTGCCAGGATGCAACAGTTGGAATGTAGAGAGGAATGTCAAGAGAAGGCATACTCTAGAATGATGAAGATTAGGAATCAATCAGTCAGGTACTGGGACAAGAAGTTGGCTCATAGACTCAGGAATCACTTGAAACCTGGTTGTTTGGTTTTGGTGTATAATAGAAGTTTGGAAAGTCAGTGGGGGAAAATGTTTGCTGACAGATGGAATGGGCCTTACAGAGTCAGATCTCAGGCGTCTGGAGGTTCTTATGTTTTGGAAGAGTTGGATGGTGCAGTCTTGAAAAAGAGGGTGGCTACAGACCAAGTGAAGAGGTTTTATCCCAGAGGCACTAGGCATGAAGAAGATTAACTCCGCAATGAGGATAAACTATGGAACGTTCTTTTTTTGTTTTGGAATTTTGTGGTGTTGAAGAGAAACTTTTGTGTTGGAAACTTTTTGTTAGAAGGTACCCATGGGTGGGGCTTCTAGATTTGATCTTGGAAAGTGTAGGGGTGACTGATGGGCTGGCTGCTCTATCAACAGTTACCCCAGATTGTCTGTTTCCAACCCTTTTTCTTAATTGGGTTGAACCCTAGTATTGGTTTCTTTTCACAGTTTTTAGTCCTCTATGACTTTAAGCTGGAATTTCCTCTGGTTTTCAAGTGCTGGACTCTTCACTGTTTATTGGTTTTGGTTTTGTTTTGTGTTGGAAGTTGTGTTTTTGTTAGAAGGTACCCAGGGGGGGCTTCTAGATTTTATTTTGGCAAGTGTGGGGGTAACTGATGAGCTGGCTGCTCTGTAGAACAGTTACCCCAGAATGTCTGTTTCAAGTCTTTTGTTTTTCCTAGTTGAATTCTAGTTCTGTTGTTTATTATTCAGGTTTCAAGTCCGCTATGACTTTAAACTGGTTTGGGACTGGCTTCTTTATCTTTGGTTCTTTCAGATTGGTGGTGGATCACTGGTGGTCTCCCATCATTTTTACTTATTGGAGGGAGCCCACCCAGTGATCATTTCTATGGATGGGACTATCCCTTATTGGACCATCTATGGAGCTGGACTGTCTTTGATTTTGCAGTTATGTTTTTGCTAGATAGCAGTTTTAGATTATTTTCTTTTTTCTCTTTTTTTCTTTTAATTTTGTTATGGGGGTTGTTTAAAATTATAAAATCAAAAAAAAATATAGGGTGTTACCACATCAGAGTCACCTGGATGTGGACAAGCATTGGTGGGGAAAGGCTCATCAATTGGCCGGGCAATGCTATTTTCTTTTTATATTTAGTATTTATTTCATGTGTTTCTGTGTTTCATTATTTTTATTATCTTCTGAATTTCTAAATTTTTTGAATTTTGTTTTCTGTTAATCATTTAAAAGATTTAATTGTGTATCCACATCAAGGTGCACCTGGATGTGGGTAAGGTATCAGGGGATCAGCTCATCAATTGGCTGGGGGATACCATTTGTATTATTTTTTATATTTTATTTTATTTCACTTATGTTGTTTCATTTCATTTTATTTATCAATTTTTTAATTTTAGTATATTAGTAGCCTCAAAAAAAAAAGAAAAAATTCTGAAATTATTTTTATTAATTGTTTTATATTATTATAATGTTTCTAATCTTTATTGCAGGAGCTCATTGTCTGGATGATGAAGCTTCTGGAGGCTGGTCTGGATTGTGATGACATTTTTTTTTGTTGGGATTGTGGGAAGCACTGTGTTCTTTGAAGTGCATCCTGCTGGAGAGATTATAGGGATTGTAATGGTCAGGAATTGGATTAGAGGGAAGTTCAGAGGAGGAAGAAGAAGAGGCAGGAATGGAGTGCTGGAGGGTGTGTTTAATAATCCTAGACATTTTCCAGTGGTCGTGCAGTAGGCGCTTTCTCAGGGATTTTTCAAAGTCATTCAAAGGTCCATGGAGGGCAAAGGCTTTTAGCATGTTGGAACACATGGTGCTTAGGTGTTTCTTCATGTCTCCATAATCCAACGTCAAAGAAGTTTCAAGAGGTGGGCCAACTCCAATAATAGCTTCAGGAGGAGGGGTGCCAACTAGAGAAGAAGAATTGGATCAGTAATTATTTTTGTTGAAGAAATGGAATAAATAATTTGGTACTTACAGATTGGAAGCTCATCAAATCTGTAAGCAGCTGGGATTTGGATCTCTGAGAATTTTGTAATGGTCATAGTGGGTGGATCAACTAGGGAAAGATATGTATTCTCATGGTCTTCCTCTGAAGGATCCTGAGAAGGTGAACTGGGATGCTGATGTTCCTGGGGCCTAGTTGGAGCAGTGAGATTGTTGTTGTTATTTCTGTTGGATTCAGCTGGAGGAGGTGCTGGGGATGGAGTACCAGGGTTGTTAAAGGATGGAGCAGCAGAGGGGTATTTGGAAGCAGATTGATCTCTTCTGGATGGAGATTTTGAAGAGATGGAACTGTCAGAAGAGTAGTTGGCTGACAGAGGAGAGGTGTAGTTTCTTTGTCTTAGTTGAGGATGAATTTGTTGTTGTGGTGCAGTGTGTGGTGTTCTGGTTTCTTCTTGGGGTTCTCTGGCAGGTCTCTTAGAAATCTGGGAAATTTTGGTGCTTTTGGACTTTGGAAGGGTGGATTGCATTGCTCTGGGAGCAGTAGGAGGTAGTTGGGTTGAGTTTTTGTTGTTGTCTGAATGAATTTGGCAGTTTTCTGGCCGTTTTTGGAGGTTTTGGCCCTGGTTTTCACTGTTTGGTGAGGCGGGCGGGCCGCCTGGACGCGGTCTAGAAGCCTGGGAGTTGATCTTGAAGCTTTTGAAGCTAATTTGGCAGAGATAAAAGCAGTTTCTTGGGAAGCTAAGGCTGGTCTTTTGGGAAGAGTGCGGGAAGCTGAGCCTCTGGATCTTCTGGAAGGAGCAGAAGATAGAGAGGAAGAGGATGGACCAATGTCACCAGACGACCTACGCACAAGGTCGAGGATGTTCCTGCAAGTGAGATAAAAGGTTCAGATACTTCTTTGAAGCACAGAAGGATAGTTTGAGGAAGTGATTTGAAGATGACTTGAAGGAAGAACTACTGCTTTGAGTTATTTTCGAGAAGGATTCTAATATAATTGAATGGTAATATTAAAATTCTTAAGATCTCACGAAGGTTTGGAAACTAAACAATCAAAGATTTAGGATTTAGATATGATTATTGAGAAAATAAAGAAAGATAAAATAATAATGATTTTCACTTAGAGTTTTATCACTATTAACTATAAATACGTTTTAAAATATAATTCTAAGGAATGTCGAACCAAAAACCCAGCCCCTTTTATATCCTTTACTCCTCCTCACATTGACGTCATACTCATCCACCATTCCGCACACCATAACCCATTTAAAATATATCCGTTACACCTGGAACCTCATCACTAACATCCGTTAACCCCTTAATCCTTCACTAACCATTTCGTCCATGCTCACTACCCCTTAATAACCCACAGACATTTCATGAACCTTTTAATGTACTATTATATTAACTAATGCGCTGTGCGTCGCTTATTGGGAAAAAGACTAAGACACACTATTTAGAGATTGACTAATTTAGATTTAGAGTTTTAGACTAGTGCGATTGAATAGCGAGTACACAAAGGAAAGTCGCAGTTACTATGGAGAGTTGCTTTCTGCGCTTCGAGTATGGATTTGAACCCTTTAGTATTGATTTAAAGAGCTACTTTTGCCTCGAGTGTCACGTGGCGCGTAACAGATGCCCGGGTATAAGAACTCCAGCTCCGTTGAGCGTAAAACATATTTCCCACACTAATTTCCCTTCCTCTTTTACTTAATTATTAATTTTATTACTTTGAATCACTATGACGGATTTCCCTACACCGACTCCCACACCTCCACACCCTAAAGCGGATGGGGGTGTTGTCACACGGCAATTTTCGAAGACTTGCACGGCTTGCGAGTCGATGGAGTATTTCTGCATGGAGAGCACGGCGACACGAGGGCCTCACCAGAAGTGTGAGTTTTGCCGATGGAGAAGAGTGGCGCGTGATGCCTTAGCAAAGAATGCCAACATTGAGAGTCAGTTTACTAAAACGAAGTATTGGGTGATCCCTAAAACAAAGGAAGTAGTCAAGGACATCTGGGATGTGTCTGTTGGGGACGATCAATCGCTGGGGAGAAATGAGGAAGAAGTTGAGGATGATGTGAACATCTGGGTGACTAGGGCTGCTAACAAGAGGGGGGTCGTCGAGGAGGAAGAAGAAATTCCCATCTCGAGGAAAAACCCCGAAAAAGCGACGGGTGGTCATCGAAGATGACGAAGAGGAAAGGGAGGTGGCAGAGAAGGTCACTCCTAGATTATTTTTGGAGCCTGACCCAATCTTCGAAGTAAGTTCACCCTTTTATAATTTATAAATTTAATTACTGATGATTCTGTTTTTCGAATTCAGACGTCATCGTCGAGGTCCCTACAACAGAAGCTTCAAATGTGGAAGCGACCCTTGTGGGACCCATTGCGGTGTAAGTGGCAGTGGAGGATAGATTACCAACTGTTACCTTGAGGAAGGAAAACGAAGAAACCCTCAATCAAGTATGGTCGAAGAAACCTCGTCAGGTTCGACGAGCAAGATATATTGAAGAATTGAGCGGCGAGATTAATAACATTGTCAATGCCGCTTCCTTGAATGTAGCTGAGGAGTTAGTTGAACTTGGGGAATTGGTTCCGGTAGGAGAGGGGGAGAACTTTGAGAAATGTAGAAAGGAGATAAGGGAAATTTTCGAGAAGATGAAGGGATTGGTTCGGGAGAAGATAAAAGAGAAAATTTAAAATAAAGAGAGAAAAGAAGAAAAAGAATGTAAAAACAATTTGTATTTAATTATTTTACTTTGTTATTTTATTTAGAATTTTATTTTATTTTTTTTATTTTATTATTTTTTATATAAGATTTTGAGAGAAAGAAGGAAAACACAGAAAAAGATTTAAATAGGATTTGTTTTAAGATTTTGAAAGAAGAAGTTTAAATGAGAAAAAAAAGAAAGAATATTTGATTGAAGGAGTTTTAGATATAAAGTTCAAAAAGAAAAGAATTAAGTAAGAAAAAAGAAATAAGAAAGAAATAATTGATTGAGATAATTTAGGAAAAATAAATTGTTATTTAAGTTTTTTAATTGAAGATTTGAGGGATTTTAGTTATTTGAAAAAAGAAAAGAAAGAAAGGAAGAGACGAAATAAAAATTCTAAGAGGATTTTGAAGAAAGAAGTAATTTGTTTTGAAGAATTTAAAAAGGTGATTTAGAAGTTAAAGGGAAGTTCGAGAAAGATGGTAGTGTAATTTTCGTGAAGAATTTTTATGGTTCGAGGAAAATAAAATTTTAAAGAAGAATGTATATAGAAAATTGAGAAGAAAAAAAAAATTATTTTTTTATTTTTAATTTTTAATTTGTTTTATTTTGATTTTAATTTTAATTAGGTTTTTATTTTGTTTTATTTAATTTTTATTTTTATTTTATTTTACTTTTATTTTAATTTAATTTAATTTAAATTAATTTTATTTCATTTATTATTATTATTTTTTTTAAAAGAAGGTTGAAACATTTTAAAAATAGAAAGAATAAAGAAGAAAATAAAAATGTTTTATATTTTAAAAGGAAAGAAAAAAAAACAGGGAAATAAAAAAAAGAGAGTTTTAAGGTTTTGGTTTTAAAGGGTATTTAAGATGAAAAGATTTTAGGAGTTCAGGGGCGTTATAAACATTGATGGCTGGTTCCCAGGATGTTTTGTCTGAGTCATTGAGGAAGCCTTCCCATTCCACAAGGTATTGAAGTTTCCCCTTGCGCATTCTTGAATCAAGGATACGGCTTACTTCCCGTTCTAGATGTTTTTCTACTTCAACCGGTTCCGGAGGAGGTTGGTTCTTTCCCGGGTATGTTTCTCGAGCCAGTTCCAGGAGAGATATGTGAAAAACAGGGTGAATAGCCCACCATTTAGGAGGTAGCTTGAGTCGAAATGCAGTTTTAGAGACTTCAGAGTCGATTTTGAATGGCCCCAAGCGTTTTTCAGCCAGTTTCTTTGATGGTCGAGTTGTTCGAATGTTCTGTGCCTCGAGCCATACTTTGTCACCTGGTTTAAAAGGAGGAGCAGTTTGTCAATGTTTGTCAGCCTGTTCCTTGTACCTTTGAACCGCTAATTCCAGATTTGATTTAAGTTCCTCTTGGAGTCATGATATGGTTCAAAGATAATGTTCCGCAGGATGATTAGCTCCTACATGGATTGAATTGAATCGAGGATTTCTTCCATAAACAGTTTCCAAAGGAGATTGTTGTGTCGAAGAATGAGTCGAGTTATTATAAGCAAATTCGGCCAATGGTAGCCATGTGGTCCAATTGTCTTGTTGGTAACTGACATACATTCGAAGGTATTGTTCAAGGATTTGGTTGACCCTTTCTGTTTGCCCATTGGTTTTGGGATGATAGGCTGTGGAGAGGTTCCTCTTAATATTGAGTTGTCGACACAGTTGAGTCCAGAATGTGGATACAAACAATGAGCCTCTATCTGAAATAATATCATTAGGTAAGCCGTGTTTGGAAAATACATATTCTAGAAACAATTTTGACAGATCTTCTGCAGTAGAAGTAGTAGTGGTTTTAATGAAAATAGACATTTTTTAGAATCTATCTACTATTACTAATATAGCATCAAAATTATTAGAAAGAGGAAGTTGAGAAATAAAATCCATCGATAAAGATCCCCAAGGTTTAGAGGGAATAGGAAGTGGTTGAAGCAACCCATACTTCCGGTGACAGGGGGCCTTATTCCTATTACATTCATAACAAGCTTTTATATAGGCCTTGATTTCCCTGGTCATACCTGGCCAGAAAAAATCCCTCGCTATTAACTGGTAGGTTTTATCAACCCCAAAATGACCAGCTAATGGAGAATCATGTTGACTATTGAAAATCCATAATTTTATCTCATTGTTGTTGGGTATGACTACTCTACCTTTGAAGACTAATAGACCTGATTCAATACTTAATCTTTTGGCCCCTTGCTTCGAGAGTATTTTGTCTTTTAACCCTAAACAATAATCGTCCTTTGACTGAGCTTCGAGGATGTTGGATAGTGGATTTTGAAACAATTGAATTGTCATCGAATTGAGTTGATGAGTCGTTATCATTGATTTGTTGAAGATTGATTTCACATTTGCTGGATTTTTGTCAGAAAATGTGTCCCCCCGCTGTGGGTAAAGGTCGTCCCGAAGTGACAAGATATCTGGGACAATGCAGTTCTTACCTGGGCGATAGGAAATAGAAAAGGGAAATTCAGACAGAAATTCAGCCCACCTGGCTTGACTCCTGGTTAACACTTTGGAAGACATAAAGTATTTCAAAGCATTATGGTCTGTTAAAATTTGAAAAGGACTATCTAGGCTGAGAAGAAAAGAGCGTTATTTTTTAAGACAGTGAATAATAGCTAAAAGTTCTTTGTCATGAATTTCATAATTTAACTCTTCTGCAATGAGTTTTCGTGACTCAAAATCAACAGGATGAAACAGTTTTGTTTCCGGATTCAATTGAGAAATGATCCCTGCAATAGCATAATTGCTTGCATCTGTCTCGACTATTGTCGAAGCAGTAGGATCAAAGTGTCAAATAATTGGAGCTGTGGTGAACGCCGTATTCAATGCTTCAAATTCCTTTTGTGCTGTAGAAGTAAAAACAAAAGGAATATCTTTTCTAAGAAGAGAAGTAAGATTGGAAATAGTTTTAGAGTAATCTCTAATAAATCTTCTATAGAAATTTGCAAAACCCAAAAATCCTTGGAGGGATTTAACGGATTTGGGCTCAGGCCATTCCAGGAACTTTTGAACTTTTTTGTTGTCCATGACTAAACCATCAGTGGATAATGTAAAACCCAAAAAATCAATAGATTTAAGATGGAATTCGCATTTTTTATGCTTGGCATAGAGTCCATGATCTCAAAGTCGATTTAAAACCTGTCGAACATGATGAATATGTTCATCCAGTGTCTTTGAGAAAATTAAAATATCATCTAAATAGACGACAACAAATTGTTCGACAACATCTTGAAAGATGTCACTGACAAAAGTTTGAAAAGTAGATGGTGCGTTACACAATCCAAAAGGCATAACTAAATATTCAAAACTACCAAATCTAGTGCGCATTGCAGTCAGTGGTTCATGACCTTCCGCAATGCGAATAAGATTTTAAGCGCCTCTAAGATCAATTTTAGAAAAGAAATTAGCACCATTAAAAAGGGTAAGAAGCAATGACATAGGAGGAACAGGATATGCATTCTTCTTAGTGGCTGTGTTGAGCTTTCTATAGTCAACACACAACCTAAGACTACCATCCTTCTTTTTTACAAAGAGGACAGTGGAGCCGGTTGGAGATTTACTGGCTTTGATGAAACCTTTGGCTACATTCTCTGCAATGTAGTCTCGATGAACTTGAGATTCGTCCTTCAACAAAGAATAGACAGGACCTGCCGGAGGTACTGGACCTATTAACTCTATCTGATGGTCGTAGGGTCAATGAGGTGGTAGATTATTGGCCTTGCGGATTGAAAAAACATCAAGGAAATCATGATAGATTCCTGGTAGAGTCGATGTAATGGCTTCAACGTCGATTTGGTTGTCCTCATCATCTTTGAGAGAATCTGTTGAGGGAAGACCAGAATTGAGAGAGCATAATTCGATTAATTTGAGGCAATTTAAATCCTCTTCGAGTGAAGTCATCGAGCTAGAAGAGTTAGCCAATTGCTCATTTAAAGAAAGATCAGATGCTTTTAAGTCATCTGGCAGAGGTTTGTCCTCTAGCAGGACATTGTCAGGCGGGTTGTTTAATTCCCTATTGACATGCATTGAAGAATCAGAAATATACTTAGTCCGTGGGGTGATCAATCCCCGTGTCCAATCAATTTCAGGATTCCAATGCATTAAAAAGTCATGGCCAAGAATGGTATCGTCCATCCTTGGGGGGTCCAAGACTGTTAGTTCCCACTCGAAGGGGGGGAAAATTTGGAAAGTTGAAAACCCATAAAACTTTCTTACTGACCCAATATTTGGGTTCCTCTGATTCGACCAAATAAATTGGATTTTGATTGATATCTGTAAATGTCAGCTGTAACTTCTCGGCAAAAGATAAACTGACAAAAGAAATTGAAGCTCCAGAGTCTATAAGACAACTGAAGGGGATATCCTCCTTAAAAAGAATGAATCTCAAGCGGTTTAAGGCAACTCCAGTCCTTAAGACATGGAGGTTCTGTGCACTGGGAGATATAAGATAGTTTGATTTGCAAACAAGTAAACTATCTACTAGTTTTTTTGGCTTTGAACTAGTACCTTCTCTTTCCTTCAACTTTACACAATCTTCTAGCTTGTGCTTACCCCCACAATACATACATAACCCATTATCTGTTCGCCTCTTCCTCTCAGCTTCTTTATGTTCCCCTTTAGGATCCAGTACTTTACTGATATTGCCTGGGGTCGAGCTTTTCGGTCGAGGTTTGTCCTTTCCCTTAATAGGTTTGGATTGAGTCAAGGAGGATTGAGTTGTTCGTGTGTGTGAAGAAGGTCCCAATTTGAAATTTAAGCCTTGAGATTTGTTGGCATATCGACAATGTTGAAGTCGTCCTTTGTAAACACCGTCAAGTTCAAGGGTTCGATCCATTAAATCTGTTAAAGTAGTCATCTTCTGACCGTGAAGATTTAACTGATCCAGAATCCTCGAAGGAAGTCCTTTTTTGAAATGATACTTAAGGGCAGCATCATTCCAATCTACTCAAGTTTGAAGCGCTCTGAAGTTCGAGATATATTCAGAGGCTTTCCCATTATCACTCATGCAAAGGAAATCTAGTTCAATTTCTGCATTGTCAGTTTCATTAGGGTCACCAAACAATGTGAAGAGTTGGTCTTTGAACTTTTCCCAGTTATTAATAAGTAAGTGGGTTTCGGTTGAAGAGAGCATGAGAAGATAAGGTTTGAACCATCTTGCTGCTTTTCCGGCAAGGAATGAAGAAGCATAAACAACTTTCAATCGGTCGTTATTGAAGGTTCGAGGGTCATTATGGAACAGGAGCTTGCAGGTTTGCAAGAAGGGTCACAATCTGTCTGGATGTTCTCCATCGAATTCATCAGGAGATTTCATAGAAGGAGTTTTGAATTTAGATCCTTCTGAAGATGTTGAATTTGAAAGGATCTTCATGAAATGTTTCATGAAATCTTCCAGAGAATTTAATGGTCCAGGTTCTGAAGGTTAACCAGAAGGGTGGTTAGCAGGGGCAGATGGTACCTCGTGCATTGTATCCTCTCCTTCTTCATCATCACTAGAATCATCGAAATCTTGTGGGATGTCTTCTACCGATTGGACTGAATGTTTCGGTTCCCTAAGGTTGAGTGGCTCCAAGGAGTGAGTGCGGGAAACAGGCCTAGTGGCTGTTGGCCTACCTCTGGAGCGAGCTCTAGTAGTAGCGCCTATAGGAGGAGTGCGTTGAACAGGTGCCATTTTAAGAATTTAGAGAAAACACCTGAAAAGGGACGTAGTAGTGCAAAGAATGAGAACTATGGAGAATTAAATTTTACTGTCACCAGACGACCTACGCACAAGGTTGAGGATGTTCCTGCAAGTGAGATAAAAGGTTCAGATACTTCTTCGAAGCACAGAGGGATAGTTCGAGGAAGTGATTAGAAGATGACACAAAGGAAGAACTACTGCTTTGAGTTATGTTTGAGAAGGATTCTAATATAATTGAATGGTAATATTAAAATTCTTAAGATCTCACGAAGGGTTGGAGACTCAACAATCAAAGATTTAGGATTTAGATATGATTTTTGAGAAAATAAAGAAAGATACAATAATAATTATTTTCACTTAGAGTTTTATCACTATTAACTATAAATACGTTTTATAATTTAATTCTAAGGAATGTCAAACCAAAAACCCAGCCCCTTTTATATCCTTTACTCCTCATTGCATTGACCTCATACTCATCCACCATTCCGCACACCATAACCCATTTAAAATATATCCGTTACACCTGGACCCTCCTCACTAACATCCGTTAACCCCTTAATTTTTCACTAACCATTCCGTCCATGCTCACTACCCCTTAATAACCCACAGACATTTCATGAACCTTTTAATGTACTATTATATTAACTAATGCGCTGTGCGTTGCTTATTGGGAAAAAGACTAAGACACACTATTTAGAGATTGACTAATTTAGATTTAGAGTTTTAGACTAGTGCGATTGAATAGCGAGTACACAAAGGAAAGTCGCAGTTACTATGGAGAGTTGCTTTCTGCGCTTCAAGTATGGATTTGAACCCTTTAGTATTGATTTAATGAGCTACTTTTGCCTCGAGTGTCATGTGGCCAGTGACAACCAAGTTCTGGAGACCTGGTAGGGGATCTGGAGATGTATTTGTGGGAAGGTGAAGGAGGAGTAATAGGGTAGTTGGCATCTCTGTCACATCTTTTCATTTTGGAATATCAAGAATCACAAGCCCTGTTGTAGAATTTGGATTCAGGATTTGGAAGAGTGAATGTGCAAGGTCTGCACATGTGGATGCCCCGTTTGCAGGCATAGTCCTTGGGAGCAGTGAAGCAAGGGAGAGTAGAAGGGTTAATGTCAGCCAGGCTATTCCAGGAGTCCAGTAAATGATATGTAACTCATAAAACCTGAAAGAGTGGGTAAGAATTGTATTTAATGAATATAAATTAATGTTTTATTGCATAATAAAATTGTATAAGTATTTTATTATATACAAGTGTTATATTAATTTATTGGTTATATAAATTTTTATATACAGTTAAATTGAACATAATATAATATATTCTACAAATAATGGCGCATTTTTATGTATTTAATAATTATAAATTTATATTTAATTAATTGAAAAACATATATTATAATTATAAGTGTAAAATTGACTTATAATATATTTAAATTAATTATTTAAATTTATATATTAAATAACACCTTTCATATAATACTAAACAATAATTAATGACGCTTCTTTTGACCCTTAATTGTGTCAGGAAAAACCAATTAATTAATTTATACTAAATTGAGATTAATTACATGTTTTGTTGTGTCAAAGTATTTTTTGTTTCACTTAAAATATCCTTAAATCAGACTGTACTATCTGTTTGGAATTATTTTTCTCATAGTTCCTATGTTCCAATCTTGTTTAGTTATTCACTATTTTTACTTACTGATTTGGGAATTAATGGCGGGAAAATTGGATTCTTAATTGGGGTTTTAATTATTTGTTTCATGTTTTTCTCTACATTGTTATGTTTCATTTACTCTTTGATATATTTGTTTTATTCTATTCTAACTATTGTATTTACAAACATAGTGGCGCTTCAGAGGACCCATTGCCTATAAAAGGGCCTTGGATAATCCCCTCTAGCATCATCACTTACTATAAACTCAACAATTTAAAAGATAATTTTGTCACATTTATTATTATTTTTATTAGTACTACAATATAATTAAAAATTCTCAATAACAAATTAAAGGTTGCCTTAAGTCTGATAGGAATTATAGTGTTTGCCGCGCAGAACTCTTACTTAAATAATATTAATATTAAATAAAACCTCAAATTGTTCATCTCCCAACTCACTTGTTGTTGCTTTCTCTCAAATAAATTAAATAATTTCATTTGTTTTTATTTCTTTTATTTCTAAATTAATATTTCCTTCTTATCCTCCTCTCTTTTCTTCCCTCTTCTCTTATCTCTTCTAGACGACTGACCGACAACTGAGGGCCTTTCCAAATGACAACAACGATCGAGCCTGGCGACGAACGACAAACGCACGGACCACCTAGAAAAAAAAAAACTTTTGCCGTGACCGTGTTTTGAACTTGGGTTCAATTTCTTAGGTTTATATTATATTAATTCATATATTATTTTGAAGTGATTTTTTGATCACTATAGTAAGTTCACCTTTGCACCTCTCACTCATATTACTATATTTTTACTGCAATAACAGTGATTGTGGCTTAATTGCTGATTCACTGAGTGTAAGTGTTCAATTAATAAAATTTTTTTTTCCTAGTTGACCATTATAGAGTGTTAAATCCTCTTAGTCCTAGAAGAATTGACATTATTATTAATACAAATTGAATTATTAAATTAATTTTTTATTATTATTAATTATTGTTAATTTTGGTTGACTTAAAAGTACATTGTGCTTAGTCCCAAATATATTGCCATATTTAATATTGGTAATTAATTGGTTGAGTTAACTTGATTTTTTATTCCCAATTTAACCTTGCAATCCATTTTTTTTTAAAAATTAATTTTTTATAATTATTACTTTATATTGAAAATTTTTTTTTCTATAATTTAATAAATAAAATTTTTTTTTATTATTTGGAGCAATTATTAACTAACTTTTATTATTTTTTTTAAAAAATAAGAAGTAAATTAAAATCTTCCCACTAGTATGTCCAAAAATTTGGCTGAAAAAATGGATAACATGCAAGTGGATGAAATTGAAATTGACTATGATGCTGACACTGTAAGTTCTTCAAAAGTTGGACATAAAAAATCTTATGCTAACACAAAGAATTCACATACTGCAGGATGTGGAAATGACAGGAAATGTAAACAAACCAAACCCCCTTCCCCCAGCACAACAGAAGGAAGTAAAGCCTCTAGTACCTCAAGAAGGTCTTCCAAAAGGATCCAAAATAAAAAAGCTTCCTCTGCCACAACAAATCAGCAACCTGTCCAGTCATATAAAAGAGTTGAAGACAGAAAATATGACGTACAAAGCAAAAGTAGACACCTTGTGGGATCAGGTTCAAGAACTCAGGAACCAGATTCAGGCCCAGGCCCCTCCTCAGTTGCCTCCCAATCAGCCTCAGTTTCAGGCTCAACCTTCACAGCCACCCAGCTCAACCATCCAAAATCCAAATACTATGGAAGTAGAGCAATGGAAATGGGATTATCTAATGAGTCACTACCAACAGAATGTGCAACACCCTCCTCATCATCAGCCTGGCCCATCCAGAACACCCAATTTCCATCCACCTCCTCATCCCTACCAACAAGGCAGGAGAAAGAAGGCCCAAACACAATCCCAAACCCAGTCTAAGGTGAAGTTTCCTCCTTTTCCATGGTAAGTAATTTGGTTGATAGTCACTTGGGTATGTTTTCTAATAAATCTTCTTCTGCAGGTAATATTATTTAACATGGTGAAAGAAAAGTTAAACCTGTTAAAAGACAGCTTCCTGTAACTAGTAGCCCTATTGATGTAATTAGCAAATTGTCATTTGATGAACCTTTACATTTAACTTCTACTTCTTTAATTAATCCTTCTCTTGCAATTAAAAATGATTCTGTCCCCCCTGAAATCTATACCTTAATTAAAAAAACTTCTGAGGAAATATTGAAAGATACCCTTGATTTTAATGTTGTGAAAGACAAACATGTGAGAGAAGTGTTAATCCATGAAAATGATAGATTAAATAATTTACACTTGCAATGTAAAGTGAGTTCTTCTGTACAAGATACAGCTTATTTAAAAATCAAAGAAACCTTGAATATTGTTCTTAGTAAGCAAAATCAAATAAGAAGTGACCATAGAGCTATCTCAGATAGAAATATCAGTCTACATAAGACCTTGAGTGAATTGAAACCCCTTATCGAAGAAAATTATTCATTCAAAAATGAAATAAAATCTCTGCAAAATGAGTTTAAAAAGCTGAAAAATGATTTCCATGCACTAAGTACCAAACACTCAGTTTCTGAGGACAGAAATGTTCTATCTCTTGCAAAAGTAAATGACCAGATGTCTGAAATTCCAAGAATAAGAAACTATGTGTCTGAACTGCAGGAAAAGTTCTCAACCTTAACCATCAATAATGAATTAAATGAGATTTCGGTCAATAAGTTGCATAAAAATAAAGGGAAAAAACCTGAGCAAAGTTCATCCTTTCTTCCTCATATTTCAACCATTAAACAAACTGACAATGAGTCTGTAAAATCTTTTGCTACTAGCAAAAAATCTTGTGATGGTCATGTACCAGCTGTTTCTGTAAATAATGAAATTTCTGAACACCTGGCTAAACTTCAGGAATTATTAATAATGAATAATTCAAACCAAAAAGTGGACCATCCCAGTAGTCAGAAAAATTGGCCTAAGTTAGACCAATATCCTACCTTTGATGGTGATTCTTCCTCTGATTGGCAACACTTTATCCAAAGAATTGATAATTTAAAGAGATCTTATAAACTACCTGATGAGGAAATTTTTTCTAAGCTAATTTCTTTATTTTTCAATGTAGCCTTGATGTGGTATGAATCTGTCCTTTTAGATAACAATCATTATACATGGAATGAATGGAAATCCTTGATTGAGAATCAGTTTGGTGGTTCAAAATTCAGGATAGCTCAGCAGAGACTGTATGAGAATACTAGATATGTATCCCCCTCTGTTGAAAAGCCCATTGTTTTTCTGATGAAAATAACTAAAATCCTTAGAGCAATTGATCCAAAGATGGATTATGATATTTGGAGAGATAAAATCTTGTATAAATTACCAAATTCTCTTAGGGATTTGATTGTTGCTAGAACTGAGCATGTAAGGGAAAATTCTTCTTTCATTAATATCTGTAATGAGGTACTGCTCAACCATAGATATGAACCAAAGAATTACCTTGGTAAATCTTATAATGATCAGAATAAAACTTCTACAAAGCTCACTGAAAAATCTGGTAAACCCTCTTCCCCAGTTGCACCTAAAAAATATGCAACAAATACTTGTTATAAGTGTAACAAACCGTGGAAGAAGGGTCATGTTTGTGACAAGAAAATTCATCTTGTTGAACAAAATGAAGACACTGATGAAGTTGAACTTGATGTTAATAATTCTTCCAGTGACTGTGAAAGTAATATCTCCTATGACAATGAATCTGTTAAAGATGTTTTAATGTTGGAACAAGATGTCCATTATTTAAATAATATTTCTGAAGATTGTGTATTGAATTTATCTTCAGTAGAAAATTCTGAGATAATTAAAGATATTACTAACAATTCTATTCCTATATCCCCTTTAAAGGCACCTGTTATCATTAATGGTAAAAATGTTGATGTAGTTCTTGATTCTGGTGCTGGAGGAAGTGTAGTATCTGAAAAAGCTTTGGCTTCAGTGGATAAGGAATATTTGAGTAAATTATTACCTATAACTTCTGAAAAATGGAGAGGGTATGGCTCTACCTTATTTCCTATTGGCAAATACAAAACCTCTGTATTCTTCAAATATAATGGTGGTATTGTCAGAGCTGTTTGTGAGTCTATAGGTTATATAATAGAATAATAATTATATATATATATAATAAAATAATATATATTATTATTTTAACCTTATTTTTAAGATATAAGCTTAATCTACCTAAGGTTATCTTATTTTAAGCATAAGAAATACTCAGTCCTAAAGATATTTAGGCTGACATCCTCCCTCCAATAAGGAATGTCCCCATTCCAACCAATTATGCACTCTAATTAGTTAATTTTGATGAACATTGTTTTAGCTGGTCCTCCACAAATTTAAACTGTTTTTCTTCTTTTTCCGCTCTTGATATAAATCATAATAATTAAAATAAATTATTGTGATGATTCCACTTCTGAGAGAAAGGTTTTAATCCCTTCAGACTCCCATATACCAGTCTTCCCACTATGTCACAGCATTAGAGAGTGGATCTCCCTAATGAGCCAAATATGCTTGATTCCATTCTCATAGGTCCCCCCACTGAGCCGAATTCTTTGATTCAAATCTCGCCATGAGGTCCTCCAAGCTTCCACCAAACAGCCTAAAACTGAGGCTTTAAAATAAAACAATAATAAATCCAACTACCACCCTGACATCTGATTCCTTCATCACAATTTTCATCCATTTGCTATTCAGAAACCATTACAAAATACTTTAATCCAGGCTTCCAATATTTAATTTTAAACTTTTAGACCATGTTAAATTGTCACAAATTTCACCAAATAGATTGAAATTCCAGTTTAAAGTCTTGGTGGACCAAACATTTAATAGATTTCTAGTTCCAACTACTATCCTAAACCTTTCTCCAAAAATATCAATAAAATTTTGAATGTCCTTGAAAATTAGCCAATTTAAAGTCTTGGAGGACTAACATCATATCTTGAAGAAAAATCATAAACAGCCAGTTTAGTGTCTTTGAAGACTAAAGATCCAATGAGGAACCAAATTCTTGAAATAAAATTGTAAAAACTATCCAGTTTAAAGTCTTAGTGGACTAACAGATCCAATGAGGAACCAAATTATTGAAATAAAATTGTAAAAACTATCCAGTTTAAAGTCTTAGTGGACTAACAGATTCAATGAGGAACAAAATTTTTAAAATAAAATTGTAAAAACTATCCAGTTTAAAGTCTTGGTGGACTAAAAGATCTTGAATACAAATAATACCTTAAAGAAAGTCTTGAAAAGAAGCCTGTTTAAAGTCTTGGAAAACTTAAAATTTTGAAGTAGGATCCAGTTTTGCTCAAGCTCCTCTTGACTCTTTTTCCTATATAAAATATACTTTGAAAAATAAACCAAAAGAAAATTGAAAAACAAATTTAACAAAATTTTAAAAAATAATTGTTTTTTTATATATTTATTTTATTTTTATTTGATTTATTCTATTTTTTTTAATTTTTTTATTAGTTTTTTTTAATTATTTTTAATTTTTTTAATTTTTTATTTATTTATTTAATGATGAAAATAATAAAAGGTTATAAAAGATTGTTCTGAAATAAAATTCAAAATTTAACTTTAAAAAAAATTATAAACAAATTTGAAATATAAAATTGATGAAATGTAAATTAAAATTTAAAAGATTCCCCCTGGCCAATTGATGAGCTGTACCCTCTACATCATACCCACATCCAAGTGAAACTTGATTTGGTTACACAATTTTGAGAAATTCAAAATTCAAAATTAATAAATGAAAGTTTAGGAAAATAAAGATTTATGATAATGATCACTGAGTGGGCTCCCTTCAATTTGTAAAAATGATTAGAGACCACCAGTGAGAGTTTCCCTTAACAATATTTTATAGTATTATAAAAATTAGAATGAAAGAAAAACATATTTCATTATATAAAAAATCTAACATAAAAGAAATAACAAAATAAAAAATAAAAAAGAATCTTGAATCCGGCAGTGAGAGCATTTTCTCTTTGTACGTTCCAGTTTATAGTCTTAGCGGACTTCCTATTGTTCTAAAACAAAGCCAGGATTGAACTAGAAACAAGGATAAATTGGTAAAAAACATTGTGGGGTAATTGTGTATAGAGCAGGCAGCCCATCAATTACCCCCAAACTTACCAATATTTAATTCAGAAGGCTCCTCTGTGAAAATTTCTACAAATAAAATAAATTATCAATCCAACATATATCTTCCCCATAATTTTTGTTGCTTTTAAGAGTTTTAAAAATTTCCAAATGAATGTTTTCATAAATGTCCTAAATTTTTTTAGTGGTTTCGTCTCCCATACCATAGTAAAACAACAGTAATATTTTTAATAAGAAAGTAGTTTATCCTCATTCCGGAGTTAAACTTTGACAAAATTTTATTTAATCAATTATGTAGTTTATCCTCATTTCGGATTCAAACTTCACCACTCTGGGCACATCTAGGATAGAATCTCTTGACTTGATTGGCTGCTACCCTCTTCTTCAAAGCTACTCCATCCAACTCTTCTAGCGCATATGAACCTCATGATACTTGTTCCTTGACTTTAAACAGTCCATTCGACATATCTGCAAACATCTTGCCCCATTGGCTCTCCAAACTCCTATTATACACCTCCAACATATCTCTAGTTTTCAAAGTTTTTCTAATTCAATGTGCCAACTGCTCATCCCAATATCTTACTGACGGATTTTGAATCTTCATCATCTGCAAATATGCTTCTTTAAGTACTCTTCTTTATCTTATAGCTGCATAATTCTTGCACATAATAACTCTTCAGTAGTCTTAACCATGTCCCAATCAACTCCAAGATATGATTCACTTCCAAATCAACCTTTAAAACTGCTTTCTGTCTAATAACAAGTTCATAGGGTTAAAATCCAGTTGTCCTTTTGGCAGTAATTAAATCAGCAAATAAAACTATAGGTAAATAATGCCTCCACTTTTCAGCACTTGACCCACACATTTTGACTATAGATTCTTTAATAACTTGATGCCCTCTCTCAACCATACCTTCAGCTTCAGGAGAATAAGGGGTTGCTACCCTAACCATTGACCTAAATTTTGATATAGCTTCTCCAAACTCTGTCCCAAACTCAGGACCTCCATCTACAGTTACCAATTTCATAACTCCATATTGATACACCCAATTTTTCAAAATAAATAAATTCTGCCACATTTTTGGCAGTCAAATTAATATTAGGCGCTTCCTCTACCCAACCAGATAAATCATTTCTATCTACAATTAAATATTTATACCATCCCTCCTTAATATGAATGTCATCCAAGCTAACCCTTTCATAGAGAGTATTTTAGCCGGTAGCATGTCCAGGCTCTTTCGGCCTTCAATAACTTCTTCTTTGACATTCTTTGCATGACTGAACCCACTGTTTAACAGCCATATTCATTTCTAGCCACCAAAATTGATCAGAAATTCTTCTGAACGTTTCTCAAACACCTCTTTACCTGAGATCTTCATGAGTGACTTTAAAACTAATTCTTGCCCTTTCTTTTGAGTTAAAACTACTTGAGGATTTGGATGCCTCCTTTTCATTAATCATTGAGCAGACCAGTTAAATGTAGATGACTTCCTTTTTATAGCCACCCATTCATCATCTTTTCAATCTTCTGGCTTTTCTAAAGTCAATAAATATTTGACCAAAAACAAATAAAAACCAGTCTGACCCCAGAATTCATCTCTAAAATCGATTAATATTATATCAATGGGAACTTCTCTATCACCAATATCACCTGCACATGAATGAGCCAATAAACTTTGGCCACAAATTTGTTTCTTAATTAAGCTATGTTGATTTTCTTAATCTGAACCTTTCGACCTCTTAGAAATCAAATTCAAAAATACCCCCTTTTCTACTTTACCCTTTTTAACCAGATTTTCTAATTCTCCAACATATACACCCTTCCTTAACCTACTACTATCCCAAACTACCAATCCATCTTTATCTATATACACAACATCTTCTTCTACCTCTTTTATACCAAATTAATTCACACCAATTTCATCAATTTCATCAACATAAAAACAATTTTCCAGTTTATCCTCTTAGTGGAGGTCATCATCACAATCATCTTAACACAGTAGTCCTTCCAGTTTAACCTCATGGGGAAGGTATGGAAAGTCTTCAGCTCCTTTAGTTCTGGCTTTAATCATAGGTATATCTTCACCAAACTCTTCTGAGTCTGAATCATCTTCAGTGGGTGTTCTTCTTGACAAACCATCTGGCATAGTATAAGTTTTACCAGGCTTATGAACTAAGTCAAAAGAAAATTTTTGAATGAATTCTACCCATCTAGTCATAGGTGCATTTGGTAAACTTGGGGAATTAATCATTTGAATTAAAGATTTCGCAACGACTTGAAATTTGAAGTGTTGGCCCAACAAAAAAATTTGAAGTTTCTTTCAAATTTTCGCCACTCCACACAGTTCCAATTTAGGCTGAGAATAACTTGATTCAACTTTGGCAAATACCACAGATTCATACCTAACTTACCTAATGTAACTAGCTTTATCCATCTGAGACAAAACTGCCCCATCAGCAACTTGACTTGAGTCAACTGCTAAATAAATCCTACCAGCATCTTTTCCATAATCTAACTTTTGCAGGACTAAATCCTTCTTCATAACCTTCTTCAATCTCTCAAAAGCCCTTCATACTCTTCATCCCACTCGCAGTCTGCATCCTTTCTTGTCAACCTTCTCAATGGAGCTGCCAATGAAGAAAATTCCTTGATAAAAATTTGAACATAAACACATACACCAAAAAACCCCCTAACTTTGGTTGTATTCTTTGGTCTTGGCCAGGACTGAATTTCATTCACTTTCATCTAGCACATAATCCTACCCTCTTTACATACCACATGACCTAAAATCTCTAAAGCTGGCACACAACATGAAAATTTTGAACCCGAAATAGTTAAATCGGCTTCTTCAATTCTAAAAAAGATCCTCTCTAAAGTGATTGCATACTCCCAGATGAATCTTTGTATCCCTCGGTTCTCCTCCAAAACTTCATTATCATAATCTGCTGAAGGTCCTTCAATTCCTTCATTGTAAATAAAGATTCCAGCATATTGAGGAATTTCATCTTGAAGAATCCAAGCCATCTGAGCTTGATAAAGGGTAACTGAATTTGTTTCTCCTTGAGGTAATCTTGTTAATTGTAATCGACCTAGCAGTGTATCAAAAGTAGTGAGAGGCTTAGAGTCTGGATGCAACTCTCTCTCATCATATCCCCCCATAATATCTCCTAAACCATAACACACTTTCCCAGAAAACGCTTCCACAAACTCCTCAAAACTAGGTGGTATACCAGCTTTCTTTATTTTAAACCTATTTAATTCCCTGATATCATGAACTACTTTAAGTTTTCCATTCAGTTTCTTGATACGAAATACCGGACTAGAATAACTTGATGATGATTTCTCATAAATTACAGTGCGAATCCGTTCTCTGAAAACTTCGATATAAGCTTCTTTTAATGCAGCCGGAATTGGGATTGTTTTTGCTGCCATGGTTCATGACATACTACATGAATCTTGTAAGGCTCCCCATAGAAATGCTTCCTCTCCTCTTCTACAAAAGCAATGGCATTCTCTTGCTTGACCATCACATCCAACAACAACTTTTTCTTTTCTTCAGACAACCAACCATCAGGTCCAAAATTAACAACACATAATCTATCAAAAGTGTTTCTTTATGTTTCAGAAAATTATGGCGGATTCTTCACCAAGGGACATTCATAAGGATCTCTTGATAGCCTTGGTCTTCTCAAAGGTGGATTTAATTCAGCAGGTAGCGGTTAATTAATCATTCTGATTTTATTTGCAACCTTCTTATATTTTGCTGCCTACAAATCTACATAAACTTGAGGTGAAACATTTATTTTTGTGTCCCCATTAAAAATTTCATTAAAGGAATTCTCTTCATCATCAGAATTAGAATCAAAATAAGCCGTATGATATTTTATTTCATTTTTAAATTTAACCTTTTTCCTTTTTCCTTTGTCTAATTTATCAAAAAAATTTCCAAAACCTTTAATTCCCTTATCCATCATAAAATCAACTGTAAAAAAGTTGGCAGTTTATCCTCTTTCTGGATGACCAGAATCAAATTATCACAAAAAAATTTTTTTTGGGTTTTAATTATACTAAGATTTTTTATAGAATTTTAATGAAATAATTTCAGTTTACCCTGTTGCTGGAGATCAGAAAATAAACTGTTTCAATTTTTATTCAACATAATATTTCCCATCTTCCCTCTTGATCCATTCTTTAATGTGATAGAAAATCTTGACAGAGAAGTCAGACAAACCAAAAATTTGAAAACATAATAACAATTTAACGTATTATTAGCTGAAAATAAATGAGAATCCACTTGAATTATCTCCAAGTGAGCTGACCTATTGCAATACGGGATCTCATCCTGGGGAGAGATTGCAACATTAGAGTGATCAGCCCCTACTACCCCAAAAAATGAGGGTTTCCAAAATTCCCCTCTTAACATAATTCACTAGAAGCGATTTGTTAAATATGCCGCTTCTTGATGCAAGTACAACACTGACACAGAGTATTAATCCCTGGCCATGTCTCCCAAACTTCATCTCCAGGAGGTGCCAACCGCATATGTAACCTCCTCATATCTTCACCAGTAATCTCCAAACTAATACACATTCCAGCTTGATAACCAATCCGGGCCTCAAAATCCATTAAAAAAGGACCACCAAGAACAGTTTAAACTGCCCCTCTGGCCATATAAAAGTGAAGCTTACCAATAGAACCACCAATACCTAACTTGAAATGCTCAGCCGTACCTATCAGCTCTGTTGCATGCCCTCCAATACCTCTGAGGTTTCCCCCAGTACCAGTTTTAATTGGCAAGCCTATAATTGTTGCTTATTCTAAAGAAATCAAATTAATTTGAGACCCTAAATTTTCCAAGGCCTTTACCTCTTCACCATTAAGAGTTACCACCAGGTAACCCAGAGGAGCAGAAAAATGTGTTTCAACATCCTCCCCGAAATTCTCAGCATTTTCACAAATATATCCAACCTCTCCAGCAGAAACATGTCGCCTCGTCAAATGCTTCTTCTGCTTCTCTGCAAGTGCAGGACTAATAGTGAAAATCTCTCCTAATGATAAGTGAATCTGAAGTTGATTCAGCCTATTTAAAACATCATCCATTGCATTCTTTAGACCAGATACTACAGGCGGCTTGTACTTGACTTTTGATTTAACAACCTTGGCCCTGGGCACCTCTTGAGGACCCACATTGCCATCTTCATCCCCCATAATAACATCTTCACTACTGATAACCCTAGCTCCATCACCAGCTTCTTTCTCTAATTCTAATCTATTGTTAGTCCTTCTTAATCCCTCCATTAGGATGGGCCCTTTAAAACTTATTCTGAGTAGTGTAGCCAAAGGTATGTCCTCCTCAGAATCCAAATCATCTCCTGGAATAGGCTCACCATTTAATCAAACTTGCCATAACTATGAGGCCTTTTATCAGCCATCCCCTTCTGCATTTGATATATTTCTTCTTTAGAGTAAGGTCTTGACTTGTTAATTTCCTTGCCATGTTTAGCCTTTATTGGCTCCGAATGCTATTTTTAGCTTTAGTAGTAGCTTCTCTTCTAGTAGCATCGACATTATATTCACCAGCCATACAGTTACCCTCCACTCTAGAAACCGTTGCCAGCTCTAAACCACCAAAAGAAGTTGAAAATGTGGCCTTACTGACCTCTTTCTCTTTACCTTTATCAGCTTTAACACCGCTTTTACCATCACCAATTTTTCCACCCTTGGCATTATCATCATTGTCCTTCAATTCTTCAAACCGGGCTCTTCTTTCAGCTGCCATATTCCTTCTAACTAAATCAGAAGGCGCTTGTCCATTTCTGGGCTTGATGAAAGATCCATTGGGGAACTTATAAACCTTACCATCAAATAAAACTCTACCAGCATCCAAGTCTTTATCCAGAGTAAAACATACTCCAGCTCTGTGTCCCCTCCTGTTACAATAGGAGCACACCTTTGCCTCATCATAGACACTTCTAAAACTATTACCACCATTATCATTACCATTACCATTACCATTCCTACCATTTCCAGAGAAGCGGTTTTATTTTCCATTGCCATTATAATTTCTACATTCATATCCTCTAGATTTATAAGATGTTGAAGTCAATGAAGAAGCAATTGGGGCCTTATTGGCCTTCTGAGTCTCTTGGTCCAAAATTTCTAATTGTTTAGTTAAATTGGCCAAATGATCGACCATCTTGTTGTCCACATTTCCCTTAACTTTTGCCACAGGTAGTCCCATTTGAGCCTTCTTGGCTTCTTGAGCTTTGACCATGATATTGTTATTTTCAGCCAAAACTTCACTAACTATGCTGACATACTGAGTGAAAGACTACTAATACTTGTCCAAAGCCATTAATTTAAGATGGGCTTTAATGTTCTCCTTAATAACCTCCAATGCTGGTAGTTTTTGTCCCATTAGGTAGTTCCTTCATTAAATCCTTTCTTGAAAGATCCTTCAAGATGTCCATTTGAATATCCCTACTACAAGCTGACCAGAGAAGATCCTTAGCCTGGTTTTCATGAACCAATTTTTCCACCAGAATCAGATATTCAAACACTTCATCAAATTGAACGCATAACTTTTTAAAATCTTCCATAGAAAAAACTTCACCCTTTTCCTGCCAATCACAAACAATTTTATCAAGGTCCAACATATTAAATCTAACACCTAATCTATCAACCATAGCTTTTGACAACTTCAGCCAATCCTTGTCCTCAAAAGCCTTCATAGCATTGACCTGTTTTTCCCCCTCACTATCAGCAATAAAAAACCTAATATGCTTCACCATGTCCACATGAGAAGCACCATCAACAGCATCAGCAGCTTCATACCTGCTAATAAACCATTTAACCTCCTCCCCATTAAACTTTAGGCCATCCCAAGAAACTATCCTGGAAGAAGGAGAAAGAGGAAGAGAAGAACCAGAATCAGCAACAGAAGACATCCCAATAAAGTAAGAAAGCGTTTAAACCATTAAAAATAAGCAAGCCTCTTCCAGGCTAATAAAATAAAATTGATTAGAGTTCCTAAAAATAAGCCTCTCGCAGGCTAAGAAAGTCCTAGATCCAAATAAGTCCTAGAAAAAGCTAGAGATTTCAAACCCCACATTAGGACCAAATATGTAGGTAGACTATTACATTTGCCTTGCTGTAAGCATAATCCAAAGGAGTTGGATAAACTGAAGAAAAACCTGTCCTTCTAAGTAAAAAAAGGGTTGTTCAAATAACTAAGCTCTCTAGTCTACTTGAATTGATTGAAATATATATATGAAACTCTAATTTATATAAAGGCTTATTGAGATTTAGAAAATAGCAGCTGTTGGAAATGAAATACTAATAAAAACAATTAAGGTGTACCAGTGAAAGTTCTGAAAATATAGACTAATGTGTTTTTAGAAAGATTTTATTTAAAATGAGTTAACAATAAAAACAAGTCCCTGAGATGGAGACCTTTCCAATGATACCCTCTATGTGATGAAAATATAATTGTTGTGTTTTATTTTAAAAGTGTTATGAAAAATATCAAAGTTATAAGGGTATTACAATTTTATTTAATTTTGTTGAGAAATGAAAAATATGAATGTGGTTGTTAATTTAATTCAAAAAGACCCTTTGAATTGAAACTAAAGTGATAAAAACCTCTAGAAGAGTAAGATTCCCCCCTTTCTATCTGATTCTCCTACTCCAGACCTTTCCAACAATACCCTACATGCATAGGATCTACAATAAACTATTGATCTAACAAGCATAATAAATTCTAACCAAATTTTGCCACAATAGCCAAACTTTTCTGCAGTGACCAAATTTTTCACTGGTGATAAGACTTTTCTACAGTGAACAAACTTTGCACTGGTGATAAGACTTTTCTACAGTGACAAAACTTTACGACAGTGCCCAGACTTTTCTGCAGTGACAAAACTTTGCCACAGCGCCCAGACTTTTCTGCAGAGACCAAACTTTGCACTGGTGATCAGAATTTCGCGTTGTGAGCAAATTTTGCCACATTGAGCTTTTTTTACCTTAATGTGCTAATTTTGCCATAATGACCTAATTTAGACAGAGTGAGCTAAATTTTCCACAGTGAGTTAATTTTGTCACCATGACCAAACTTGGACACAATGACAGAATTTTTCCAGTACACTTTGCTTTTGCACCGGAAAATCACCAGAGCAAACCAGAGTGCACCAGCAAAAAAGTGGCCATTCCAAGAGCACACTTCATTCACCAAAAATACAAATCCATAAAACCATCAAATCACAAAAGAAATATCACATATAACCATTCCAAAACACCAAAAATCAACCAAAAAAATTCAGTTAACTACCTTCAACCAAATTAACACCTGGTAACACCATGTTTTTCTTCTAACCAAGTTCCAATCAAATTTTCACTTAAGTGGCCTACCCATATTTGGAATGCCACACCAATAGGAAAAGTATACAACGAAGAGGA
This sequence comes from Hemileia vastatrix, assembly GCA_030280995.1. Taxonomy (NCBI): domain Eukaryota; kingdom Fungi; phylum Basidiomycota; class Pucciniomycetes; order Pucciniales; family Zaghouaniaceae; genus Hemileia; species Hemileia vastatrix. Next base: position 2,044,505 of record JASXTE010000008.1, on the reverse strand, counting down.
CAAATGTCATCAGACATGTGACTTACTTTTTTCTGCAACGTGGAATCAAACCGCACTCCAAAACTTAAATTTATATATTGATTATAGTCACATATATTCATGGTAATTATATTGATTACTATTTGTGTGTCACTTTTCACTCTTCATACTCTTTGTATTTCCTTTTACTCAGCACTCTGTATGTGGCATTAATTTGCTTATTTTACAGGGGGAAGTGTCAGTTAATTTGGAATATTTTTTTTTTCCTATTTGACAAAGATAGAACTATAGTGTTCTTAGTCCTTTAAGTAATATAAAATATTTTATTATTAATATATTATATTATTTTTATGTCGACTTTGTCATGATAAATTAAAATAATATTATTTTTCCAGTTGACAAATTGTCCTGACAATAAAAAAAAAATTAATAAAAATAAATTATATTAAAATTATTTTAGTTGACATAAAGGCCTGGTAATTAGATATGCTTCAGTTGATTTTAATCCTGATAATTATCGAAACTTAATTTATTGGTTAAAAAACTAATTTTGTTTCTTCAGTTGATTACTTTTTATCCTGGTTATAAAATTATTTTGAATTAATAAAATTGTAATTATTATTTCAGTTGATTTTTGTCCTGAAGATTTTTATAAAAAAATTCTTATTTTTCCTTTAAAAGCAAAAATAAAACTTATACATTTAATATTTTGTTCCTTCAGTTCAGGTTAAATTTAAAAATTACTGATCAAGGTGTTTCTGCTACCTGTGAAGAGGGATTGGATCTTATTGATTATGATGAAGCTACTTCTGTAAGTTCTCCCTTGACTACAAAATTGGCTCAAATTAATCAACTATTGGACCAATTAGGATGTGAAAATGGAGGAAGGGGAAATACTAGTGGAGACAAATGCTCAGGAACAAAAGCCTTCCATCAACCCCTTAGAAGAACTTCCCAAAGGCTTCAAAATAAAAAAAAATTCCTTTACCTCAGAAAGTAAATAATATCTCCACCCACATAAAGGAACTGAGGACAGAGAACTTAAGACTGAGAGCAAGAACAGACTCGCTAGAAGAAAAGGTAAGAAAAATAGATGCCTTTCTTCAAGAGAAGAGGAGACCTTCTCCCAGGGATCTTCCACCATTGGCTCCCCAGAAAACAGAAAAGGTGGAAGTATTAAAGTTGCAGTGGGATTACCTGTCTAAACATCAGCATCCTCAAATGCCACAGGCAGGTCTGTCAAGACCCAGTCAATTCAAACCCACACATCCTCACCCTTATCAAGGAGGCAGAAAAAGAAAAAAAATATTGAGATCCTGCCCAAACCTTGGTAAGCCTCTCTATTTAATCTCAAGTACCATTTTTTGTTGCTGATTAAGTTCCTTCAGGTAAGTCTGGAAGAGGAGATGAAACTGTGAGACCAGTAGAGGGTGATAAGAGTATACAAATCACTAAATATTTTAATGTATCTAATCCTTTAGTTTTAATTACTACTTCAATGATAAAACCTGATATGGCTATTATTGATGAAACACTTGAGCCTGAGTTATATGAGAATCTGGAAAGTTACTATGTTTCTTTATTGAGTAACACTCCAGATGTAACAAAAATTAATGATGAATATTTGAGAGATATTATTGCTAAACAAAATCATATCATGAACAACATGCAATTAACTCAGAAATAAAATGTTTTGTTAACTGAACAGGGTTATCAAGTGTTGAGTTGTGATTTACAGAGAGGTTCTGATGATTTGTTTCATTACAAAGTAACTCATGAAAAGAAAGTTGCTTTATGGAAAAATATCAAAAATTATTTGTCTAAACTACAAGTTACTGTGTCTGCCTGTTGCCAGGAGCTAGATGTAGATAAGATGAACCTGAAAAGATTGAGTGATCATTATTCATCTTTTCAAAATAAAACCCAGTTATCTTTTGCAACAATCAATGAGAGTTTATCTAGTCTTCCAAGGGTGAAAACCAGACTAACATCCATTGAAGAGAAATTGAATTCATTGTTTAATGATCAAAAATGTTCTTACATTTCTGTGAAGCAACATATGGTACAGAATTCTCCAAATTTATCAGTTGCTAGTTCATCTAAAGTAAAATTAGATTCAGAAATACTTGTTGATACCACTGATTTTCCATCAAAAATTGATGATGCACCCAGATCTTCAACAGAAAGATTAAAAAATGACATTACTACACAATTGAAGAAGTTACAGCTGCTTCTTACTCAGAAACAAGCTAATACTAAGGAGACTCCTTCAAATCAAAAGAATTGGCCAAAACTTGACCAGTATCCAACATTTGATGGTGATTCTTCTTCTGATTGGCAGCAATTCATTTGCAGAATTGATAACTTGGAAAATTCTTAAAAACTCCCAGATGAGAAAATTGTGTCTAAGTTAATTTCTTTTTTTACCAATGTAGCTCTAATGTGGTATGAATCTGTTCTCTTGGATAGGAATTACTACTCATGGGATGATTTCAAGAAATTGATTAAAGTCCAATTTGGTGGCTCCAAGTTTAGGATGGCTCAACAAAGGAAGTATGAGGAGACTAGATAAAGCTCTTCAACTGATAAACATATTGAGTTCTTAATGAAACTTGTTAAAATCTTTAGGGAAATGGACTCAAATATGGAGTTTAAGTTATGGAAGGACAGGATCCTTTATAAATTACCAATGTCTTTGAGAGACTTGATAGTGGATGGGATTGATTTATCCAGAGAACCTTCTTCTTTCATTAATACTTGTAATGAGATCCTTCTAAAAAACAAGTATGATGCCAGAAGATTCATTCCTAGAACCCCTTTTGAGAAACCCTCCACTTACCAACATAAACCTCTAAAAAGGGTTGGTAAATCTTCTGCCCCTTTGCACCTAAAAAATATGCAACAAACACTTGCTTCAAGTGCAACAAGCCTTTTCAGAAAGGCCATGTTTGTGACAAGAAGATAAATCTTGTTGGAAAAACTGAGGGGCATGCTGATGACACAATAGCTGTCAGCCTAGATATCCCTAGGACTGAGGATTACTTATGCTTAAAATAAGATAAACTTAAGTAAATTAAGCTTATAACTTAAAAATAAGGTTAAAATAATAATATATATTATTTTATTATATATAAATATAATTAGTATTCTATTATATAACTTATATTAGTTTAAATAGCTTATCCATAGCCTAATAATACTTATTAAGGTGTTAATGTAGTCATAATATAATTATCTTAAATGATATGAAGTAATTATTGACATACATAAGCTTATATGTATACATAAATCTCATATTCAGTGAAATATGCAGTATATTATGTATATTTAGGTATATAAGTGAGTTTTAGCCCCTTAATAACTTATAACCTTTGTTTTTCTGCTTATTTTAGGTCATATGGACGAAATCTGTGGACGCACAACGCCTACAGAAGCATAGACATCTATATCAGGTGCATACACTCAGTTTGGACAACTAAATTTACTTCCTTGGATGGTTATTCAGGGATTAATGGGTTGGAAGGTCATTTATGGGTTAATGTGGATGCTTGGGGATGTTATTGGGGGCTTGGACATTTTATTTGTTTCCTTTATATGCTTTTGGTTTCATTAAATCTCTTTTTGATTGTTTACTTTACCTGTTTCTTTATGGTATCCGCCTTTATCTGGATTTTCTATTTATGGTATAGATCTGTGTTATCATTAATAGTGATGGAGGGTCCTTACTGGAGGTCTGGGTTTTGAAACTGCTTAAAGTGGACGCCATGAGGAGGTGATGGGCTCTCACAGTGCTGTAATTGCCGGGGATAGCAGTGACATCATCTGGATTGAAGGTCTGTGCACTCCGGTGGATTTGGGTATAAGTAAGGAGGGATTTTGCCATTTATTTATCATCATTCAATTACTAAAATTCAAACAAACACTAAAATACAATTATTAGCATTTAGAAATATATTTTAAAGCCATTATAAATTGATTTTATCTTTATATAAGCTATAACTATATTTTATTCACCTATTTTCCACCACTAGCACGCATTTAAATCCAAGTATTGTGATTTTTATTTGAGTATAACTATTTTATTAGTCTTCCCCTGAGGTTTAATCACTAAATCATTTATCAATAAGTAGTAGGACCATAAATAAACACTATTATATCATACTTATATACTAGACTATACTGACAATAGCACTGGATGATACTTCAAGTGATTGTTCCAGAAATATTTCATATGAATCTCAACAAGAAATATTGATGCTGGAAGAAGATATTCATTATTCAAATACTACTGATATTGATAATAATGATTTATCTACAGTTTAGGATGCTGAGATCATAATGAAAATTGAGGATAGCTCAATTTTTATTGCCCCTATAATGCACCAATCTTGATCAATGGAACCAGCATTGAAGTTGTTCTGGATTCTGGAGCTGGAGGAAGTGTAGTATCTGAAAATGCACTTGCTTCAGTGGATCAAGACTATAAATCTAACCTTACTCCTATCATTTCTGAAAATTGGAGAGGTTATGGTTCTGTTTTTTCACCCATTGGTAAATACAAAGCCACAGTGTATTTTAAATATTACCATGGTTTTGTAAGTGCTATTTGTGATTTTGTTGTCATGAAAAATGATAACTTAAGCTGTTGGTTTATTATAGGAAATGATATTTTAACCAAGTATGGCATAAAATTGGATCCTTCAAACCAATGTTTCACAATTGGAATGAATGGGAAGAGAAAAATTAAGATTTCCTCCCCCAAAAAATTATTAAAACCAGAGTTGAACACATGTAATTCTGTGGTACAATATAAAGGAAGATCTACAAATAAAATGCATGCCCTTATGTCTGAAATTGATAATACTTTTTTTGGAGAACAACTTTATGGTGAGGATAAAGATTCCATCATTAAATTGATAGAATCTTTTCCTATGGCCTTTGCTCATGGGTCACATGAGCTAGGATTGGTGAAAGAAGAAATGAAACTTTCATTATCTTTTTCATTAACTGAAATACCACCTAGTTTAAAGAAGAAGCCTTATCCTGCTTCTCCCAACAAAGAGAAAAGATATTGAATTAAATATCTCTAACCTTTTAAAAATGAATATTATTGAAAAGGTAGTTGAAACACCTAAATATTGTGTTATCTCACCTGTCCTAATTTCTTATGAGAAAGATAAAGCCAGGTTATGTGGTGATTATATACAATTAAATACTTATACTTTAAATTATATCTATCCTTTACCTAGAATTAGCTCTATACATGCTCTCTTACAAGGTGCTAAATATATCAGCTCTCTGGATGGTAACAAGGGATATCACCAGGTACCTGTTGAGATATATTCCCAGAATTTTCTGATGATTGCCACTTATATAGGTATTTAAAAGTATGTTAGGATTCCATTTGGCCCTAAAAATGCCCCTTCAGTTTTTCAAAAACTTATGGATAACACATTCCATTAAGAGATAATTGATGGATGGCTGACGATTTATATTGATGATATCATTATATTTTCAAAAAAATTTGGGGACCATCTTAACCACCTGTGTAAAGTGTTCCAAAAAATGGATGAAATAAATATGACACTTGCTTTGAAGAAATATAATTTTTTTTTCATTCTTTAAAAGTACTTGGTCAGGTTGTTTCAGGGTTACAGATATCTATTGATCAAAAAAAAGTTGCAGCCATACAACAGGTAAAGGCTCCTACCACAGTTAGAGAGCTGCAGAGTTTTTTGAGAATGTGTGGATACTATAGAAATTATATTAGAAATTACAAATTCATAGCTTTACACCTTACCCAATTGATTAGAAAGGATGTTTCTTTTATCTGGAATAGTGAAATACAGAGAGCTTTTGACACTATGAAACACTTTTTGATGTCAGCACCAATTCTTGCTTTACCTGACTTTAATCAAACATTTTTTTTGTACACTGATGTCAGTTTTATTGGTTTTGGTGCTGCCCTCCATCAAAAACAAGTGATGAATGATAAAGTATCACAAGTAGTAATTTGTTATATTTTAAGAACCTTGAGAAATAGTGAATTGAAATATGTTGCCACTCAGCTTGAATGTTTAGCCATAGTGTGGGCTCTAGAAAAGCTACATTATTACCTAGATGACCAGAAATTTGAACTTTTCACAGACTGAAGTGCAGTTAAATCCCTTTTAAACTTGAAAACTCCTAACAGACATATGTCCCGATTGCAGTTAGCTGTTCAGGAATAAAGAGGGATAATGACAATTATTCATAGGGCTGGTATTGTTCACTCAAATGTGGACATGTTATCAAGGTTACCTTTACCAAAGGATGACTCTAATCCTGCTTATGATCCTGAGGATAAAATTATTCATATTCATGGGATATATGTGGTTGATATGGAGAAAGAGCTATTACAGCTTATTCTGGATTCATATGATAATGACACTGACTTAAAAAAGTTATGTACCATATTAAATGATCCAAAGAATTCTTCAATGAAAGCATTAATTAAAACCCTTCCACCAAAGTACCAAAAGCTTTGGAAAAATGTAAATTTTCAATTGATGAAGGGTATCTATATTATAGAAGAAAGTTGAGTAATGTCATTGTTATTCCTCCATCTATGAAAGAAATCATCTTGAAAATTTGTCATGATGACATATTAGCTGGAAATTTTGATCTTGAAAAAACAATTATCAGAATTAAAAACACTGTTTGGTGGGTTAATATGTCTGAAGACATCAAATTATATGTTGAATCTTGTGATTCTTGCCAAAAATCAAAAAGATTTACTGGTAAGAGAGCTTGATTAATGCAACTTATTGAACCTTCCAATGCACCATGGCAAATAATAAACATGGATTTTGTAACAGGATTACCCATTTCTGGAAAAGACAGTTATAATTCTTGTTGGGTTATTGTAGAAAGATTCACAAAAGTGTGTAAATTTATCCCTACTCACAAGGATGTATCCAATAAGGAATTAGCTTTCTTATGGTGGTCTCATATGTTTAATACTGCTTGTTTTCCTAAAGCCATAATCTCTGACAGAGACCCTAAATTTACTTCTGAATTTTGGATGTCTCTGATGGATGTTTGTGGTTGTGATCTGAAACTTTCTACTGCCAATCACCCTCAGACTGATGGATTAGCTGAAAGAATGATTAAGAATTTAGAGGACATTATAAAAAGGTATTGTGCCTTTGGCCTTAAGTATAAAGACAATGAAAGATTCACTCATGATTTGGCCACCTTACTTCCTGGTTTTGAATTTGCTTATAATAGTTCTGTTCATTCTGTTACTCAGAGGAAGCCTTTTGAGCTCTGACTTGGATATCTTACAAATAATCCTGCTCAAAATCTAAATAATAAAATACCTAAATTGTATTTACATCCTGGTGTGAAATTGTTTCTTCAAATGCAACAACCTTTCAGAAGTCATGCTCAAAAATGTATTGAAAAACCCTTTGAATATGAGAAGAAGAGATGGGACAAATCCCATAAATAATACACTTTTAAAAAGGGTGATGAAGTGTTGATCTCTACAGTCCACTTAAATTACAAAGTAATAACAAATTGAAAGACCCATTTTTTGGTCCATTTGTTTTCAGAAGAATGGTTGGTGATTATGCAGTTGAAATTAATTTGTATTCTCCATATGACAGAAAACATCATGTTTTTCCAATATCTCTTTTGAAACCTTACACATCCAATAATTATTTATTTCCCAAAAGAAGGGGAAGACCAAAAAGACCCCTAATGAAATCACTGAGACAGCAGAAATTGATAAAATTCTAAATGAAAGAATAGCTTCTGCTGAAAAATGCACAGAATACTTATTGAGATTCAAGAATAAATCTTCTGAATATGACTCTTGGATACCTGGGAAGGAGATATCTAATCTTCCTACTCTTCTAAAGAAATATAAAAAGAAAAAATGATAGCATTTTTTTTATTTTTTTTAGAGTGAGGGAGTGTCAGCCAGGCTGCTAGACTTACCTGGTAAAATAATTCATTATTTACTGGATAAAGCCACACCTTATTATTCTAATTATTTAATTATAAATTAGTTACATTAAAATTTCCTATAATAAATTAACTAATTACAGAATGGTTAAACTAATGAATAATAAAAATTAAATATAAAAATGTCCCTTATATTTTTATTCTCTAACACCATGCTCATTGGCAGGATGAAAGAAATAAAAACTTATACTAAAAAATGGATTTTAAATTAAAATAAAATTTTAATATTCAAACAAAAAATAAATATATACAAAGAATTCAAATCGCTTATTTATAATTGACCTTCACAGTAAATATTAAATAAATTAATGTATTCCTGTCATACTCTGTAAATACATCTTTTCAAAGCCTTCTTTTTAGAACAACTTTATTATTTGAATTTACTCCTTCTGGAATATTCCTTTTCTCTCTCTCTCATACTACTGTTTTTAGAATTTATTTGTCGTACTTTGTCCCTCCTTTGCTCATATAAAGCCTCTCTTTTGGTTGTTTTCATCATTCCTTACTTACGACATTATCAAACAACTTATTTCATTTAATTCTCTATTAATATTTATTATTGCTTTAGTATTTACATTAATGTAATTCTAATCCATTAATAATAGTAATAATTTATATTCTTACCTCTCTATATTGAGTAAAATAATGGAAAAGATAAGGAAGTACGTACCCCAAAACTTGAAGTCCTAAAGTTCCACTGATACTGCCGTTGGACTGCCATCAAAAACCTTCTATTCATAAATGACCCCTTTAAATATACTGTCAGGCTAAGGTCAAGTACAAGGACGTGAACTAGCTTGAGTAGTCAGTTATCTAGAAGATTTTAATGGTCCTATATGAATACTGTAATCTAAATCCAATAAGTAGTAAAATATAATCAAAGTTAAAGGTCTCAGTAATATAATCTCTCAATATTTTTTATATATGGCTTACAATCTTTGTAGTTGGTAGAAAAATAGATTTTATAATTCAGATACTATTCAAGAGTCTTATAAAATTACTAATTGATATGTATTGTAATTTATTTGGTTATATTGGTAAACTGTAAATGATAAAGAATGCAGAAAACAAGACCAAAAACCCCCTCCTATTTTATACACACTAAGTTTCCCAATAAACATCTTGATGTACCATCCAATACAATGCTAATGACGCCTTCAAACAAGTAATAGACCTCTCCATCACGCCCCTAGTGACCAATAACATAATTAAACAAACAACAACCACTAAAATCCTATTAATAATAAGGGAGATCCATCAAAATTAAAGAAAAGACAAAAAGAGAGTATATGCGTGGAAAACAATATTATAACAAGGTTAAAGGAGACTTTTTAAGGTTAATTATAGCTTAATAGTAAGGGGGATCTACAGTAGAAATGGAGGGGCTAATAATGACATTATACTACGTGAAATTCCCATTCAAAAATAACCAAAATTGACTGAGAAACCACCCAAAAACTTAAAAAAGAGCGTGAGATGTGGGGTAACTACATGCAGTCCTTGGCAGGCGCTTGCACGGGTAAATTCTTGACTAAAATTAGGCGAATTTAAGTGTGGTGATGAAATAAGGTGCCAAGAGTGAGGTTATTAATGAAATTAGTGCATATAAACAAGGTCAATGCATTATTAATTAAGCTAGGACACTAAATAAGCGCCTGTCGCCCATTTTAGTGTGTTTCCCCACAGTGGGCGTAGAATGTGGGGTAATTATAGTGTGAGAAAGCTAACTTTGCTAAAAATGAAGCTATTCATACAGGAAAAAAGCAGGCAGTATATAGCCAGTACACAGAAGCCATTTCTGGCATAAAAAACACCAAATTTGAAAAGTATTATTTTTATGCATTTAAATAGCCAAATCAATAGTTCTAAATGAGCTCAATTGATCTTTCAAAGCACAATTTTGATATTCTCAATATTATAGCGCATATAGTCTACTTTTAAGTGAAATAAAGCGCATTTCTTGTTTTTTGTGTAAAACAATGAATATAACAGCTTTAAGTGTACTTAAAAATTATGTAGCCTTATACTTAAGGTTCTTAAGATTACCCTAACATATTCCAACTTATTATTAAGTACATAAGACTTATAAAAGGTGGATATATGCGTGTATATAAGGTGTTATAATGGCATTTTATGTGTATTATCATAATTTTACTTATGTATACTGTTTGTGTACTCTCATTTATTGTTCCAATGTATAGTTCATGTGTTTAACATAATTTATAAGCACTTTTTACTCAGTCCTGAAGATATACAGGTTGACATATACCCTTACTGATATGCTTTATAAAATTGTCTTTGTCAGCATCTTCCAATGCTCAAAAGGACACTTGGTGCCATGTAAAGCTAGATACCACTGTTTTTTAATTGTATTTAAGATATTAATCCTATATTTAAAAAATGAATTTTTTAAAATTATCATTATTCAAGGTAAAAAACTCTGGCCAGTTTCTTTGGAACACAAAATAATACTACCTCAAGAAAAATATTATAATGGAAAGCATATTTCAACACACAGTTATTATTAAAAACATAGCATTAAGCCATTGAATTTTTGAAAAGTAAAAAATAATATTTTCTTAACATATAACAAATATATCTAACTTCCAAATATCCTTTAATTATTATGGTCAAAGTATAGCATTCTTCCAGTTGTATTTGACACACAAGATTCAAAAATACTCCCATCATAGATAATAAATTGGTAAGGACAAGTTCATTATTTTCTTATTATAAGAAGATAAATATTATCCCATACTTATGTGGAAACTGTGATATCTGAATTTTCTTCACTTAGGCCAATTAATGAAATGATTTAGAAAATTCTTAGGAGTTTTAAAGTAATAATTCTTCAACATTCTTCACATTTGCATTTTAAATAATTTTCGTAAGTAACAGATTGATTTATTAATCAAAACATACTTTAGCACAAACATAGGTGGGACAAAAAATTTAATAACCATGCTTTTAAAAGGTTCAAAAACCTATTAATGTATGAATTTGACCTTTTACAGCCTTGTTTATGATTTATGTGACCCACTTGCACACACATGCGTTGTGGTGATCCAAACCTGGGTAGGCCTTTGGAGTGCATATTTGGGGGTATTTGGTATGTAGGGTGTTATTGGGGTTATGGTGTTATTAGTGGTTTTTTTCATCTTTAGGTGATATTTAGTAGTTTTTATGGAGGCTTAAGCTAGGGTCACTTATTATGTCTCAGATTAATTTCCTTTATTTATATTCATTTTGGTATCCCTTATGGGTGGTTACCTTGCTTTATAGGGTAGTTAGGGTGTTGTTATTGGTATTTATCAGATGTTTATTGCTTAGTGGTTCTTATTTAGGCTTAAGCTATGGTCACTTATTATGTCTCAGCTTATTGTCCTTCATTTTCTTTTCATTTTGGTATGTCTTATGTGTGTTTATCTTGTTTATTAGTGAAGTTATGGGTTTTTAGGGTTTTTTAGGGTTTTTATTGGTTGTATGGGAGTTTTAGGGCCTAGAAGCGGCCCGTCCGCCCCCAAGCAACCTGCAGGCTCCTAAGCGGAGCCATCTCATAGCAGCCTGCCCACCTGGGCGCTGGGGAGGCTCTAAAATGCACTTTTATGCATGAAAAAGGCTGGGAAAGCTGGATTTTTGGTGGGGAATTGGTCAGGGTGGTCTGTGCACTGGCTGTATAATGCGTGTGTGGGAAGATTTTAAGGGGAAGAATCTTATCTCTTTACTGATTGCCTCTCTGTTCCTCATTGCCTCATTGGCTTGTGTTTTGTTGGCATATATTACTGTTCATTTTAACTCTTTCTGGTAGTCTGTCTGGGACTATTATCTTCACTTTTAAAGGGGTCAAGTGTGTTTAATTAGAGGGTCTAGCAAACAGATCACCAATTTGCTGCAACTGGTAAATCTGACTTGTTTTTCTAAAGGGACAGGGGTTATTCTTTCTGGTTTTACTCCAACTCCCTTGGTCAAGGCCTATAGCTAGTACTATAGGATTTTCTACAGCATTTGACCATCAGTCAAGTACTTCCTGGAAGCCAATATTCTAGAATTAAAGCATTAATGAAGTATCTTGTTAACAAGTCCACACAATATTTGATGTGGTGCAAAATGATTTGACACATAATATTCCTAGAAATAACTAGTTTGATAAAGATAAATTCCTAGGGGAAAAAATTTGCACTAGATTTCTAGCCCTATTTTATATAAGTTTTTGTTTTCCATCAAAAATGGTTGTCAGAGGTAACCTGAAATCTGCATTATATATACCTTTTGCTGATCAATCATGTATAAATTTATCAATCATAGGGCATCACATTGAATGCACAGACTTTGTAAATATAATTTATTACATAAATCACCCAAAAATGCTATCTCTGACCTTAAAGACTTGATAATACCAGCAGGTTCATCTACAAAACATTGGTTCATCATTTCCCTACTATCAACTTGTGAAAGAAAAATAATTGGCACCATCTATAGTTTTTGACATATTTTACTAGATTTCATGAGCTACTGAGTTGATCAAGTATCCATCCATCAAATGTAAATATGATTTTAATTCACAACACATATTTTAACTGGTGTTCACACCATTGTTTAACTGAACATTGCATGATTAAAAAATATGTCAAGTATTTTCAGTGATAACAGGATCCCACAAGCCAGCATTCACATAAGAGCACTATCCATGCCTATTATCAACTCTTAATATTATTCAAAGAGTGAGTGACTTGAACATTTGTAAACCACAATTTCAGTCATAAGGTCAATATGACAATTAAACCAACCTTCACTTATAAAGAAAGTGAACAGATACCATCACTACATTTTTTCCTGACTGTAATTAATTTTAATCAGGTAAATCTGTTTTTCAATGGTTATAATATAGAGCCAACATTAACTTGCACCAGAATCAAATCCTCATAATGGAAAATATTCAATTATTTTGAAAGAGTAACATCAATATTGAGAAAGGCTCTGGCACAGATAGATCAAATACTAATGAACAAAAGTCATTTTCAATATTGAAAATTATTCAATAAAATTAAGGAATAATAATAAATTATGGTCACCTTCCGTAATTTTACACTTATGATACCCTCTGCTCAAAAATGAGTCCACAAATTTTTTTAGTGGTTGCTTGACCGCTGCTACTAACCCCCATACTACTAGACAAGAATGAAAATCCATGAGTGGAATTGCAAATTTTGCTTGCCATAGTTTTCATATGCAATATTCATTTCATATTGCATGCCAACTTTTTTGCATCGCAGTTCCCCCACACTACAAGCCAAGTATGAAAATCTATTGGTGAAATTTCAAGTTTAGAATGCCACTATTAATTATGCAATATTCATTTTAATATTGCTTGCCAACTTTTTTGCATCCCAGTTGGCAATCACATTTTGCATTCAACTTGAAATACACAAATCAAATACAACAAATGATTACTCAACACAATTTAGCACATTGAATTTGGGGCACATAGACATGATAAAATATACATATCTCTTATATATTTTTTTCCTCAAAAGCTTTGTGCAGAGAATAAAAATGAGATGGACATTAAATAAGTAAACTACTGAGGATATTAATTTTTTAAATAGATTCATCCATATTTGAAGCTATATAGATAATGCTAACAGTTAAAATTTGCTTTTTAAACTTAATGAAGAATTTCTCATTTAGGATATGGGTTTTTTCAATGTAGTTTTTTAAGGTATATTTTCTAACAATATAATGAAAACTAAGGCTATTGTTCAAAAAGCTTAAATCGTCATTCCTCTTTTCACTTTTCAAAATTATAGGTCACATGACTTATTTTTCATTTTTCTCGGTAGAAGGTTAATTTTCACATTCTTTATGCATGAATATTTCATGTTGCATATGCATTATGCATACACATTCAATATGCAATATGCAATATGCTATACGCACTATGCAATATACAATATGAATTATGCACTATGCAATATGCACTATGCATTATGAATTATGCAATATCCAATATGCACTATGCATTATGCATTATTCAATATCTAATATAAATTATGCATTATGAATTATGCACTATTCAATATGCAATATGCAATATGCATTATGATTTATGCAATATTCAATATTCAATATAAAATATGCATTATGAATTATGCATTATGCATTATGATTTATGCAATATGCAACATGAATTATTCAATATTTAATATTCAATATGCATTATGTGTTATGTGTTATGTGTTATGCAAATTGCATATTGAGTATGCATGCAAAATTGGTAATGAATATATATGAATTTTCAATATGCATCAATAATGTTTTTTGAGTACACATGCATAATGTGTATGTTAGATCAATGTGTGCTCAATTGTTGCTAAACTAAGGATCAAACTACGGTTTAGTTGGATCAACTTGGGCTGAATGTAGGGCACACTGGGCCTTAATCAAGGACAAATCTCAGACTAAATGTGACTCCAATTTATTCTGAATGTGACATTTATGGAAGGTCTGATACATGGCATAAATGAGGGTCACCATGGAGTTCAAAGAGTGAGAACTGCTAGCAATTCACCACCAAATTTTCCATGGTGAACTATATTTTATTAATCTATTATCCACTACTAATCTGCACCAGTCCAAATATTGTAATTTAATATTGAGAATAACTTTTTTATTAGTCTTCCCCTGAGTTTTAATTAATAATTCAGAACCCTTATTAAAATCTTTTCACTTTTTAATCCAATGTAAATGCAGACAAACAGAGGAAATGGATATATTATTGTCTGAGATTAAAACAGCCTCATTTGGTGATCAATTAACTGTTGATCAAAAAGATTCAATAGTAGCCTTAATTAACTTTTTTCCATAGCTTTTGCTCATAGTTCTCATGTCTTAAGAGTTATTAAAGATGAAATGAAAATTACTTTATCCTGTAAATTGAGTGATATTTCTCCTAGTCTTAAGAAAACCCATATCCTGCTTCTCCAACAAAGAGAAATGATATTGAAGATAGTATTTCCACATTATTAAAAATAAATATCATTGAGAAGGTGGATGTCACCCCAAAATATTGTGTAATCACCCCAGTTTTCATCTCTTAAGAAAAAGATAAGACTAGATTATGTGGAGATTATTGTCACGCGCCACGTGACACTCGAAGCGAAATTAACTCAATAAATCAATAATATCGAGTCCTAAATCTATACTCGAAGCGCAGAAAGCAATTCTCCATAGCAACTGCGATTTTCCTTTGTGTACTGCTATTTAACTGCGCTAGCCTAAACTCTAAATCTAAATTAGTCAATCTCCCAATAGGGTACCTTAGTCCTTTTCAATAAGCGACGCACAGCGCTAGGATCAATGAAATAGTATAGTAGTAGTTTTTTTTTCATTAAAGTTGTTAATTAATTAAGAGGGACAAATTGAGCATGAACGGATATTTAGTAGAGAGGGTCTAAGTGTATGTTAGTAATGGTCAATGGAACGGGAATGCTGTGATGGAAGGGAGGTCAATGCGAGGAGGAACAAAGGATATAAAAGGAGTTGATTATTTGGTTCGATATTCCTTAGAATTAAATTATAATATCGTATTTACATTAATAGTGGTAAAAACCTTAAAAGTTAAATCATTGTTATTGTATCTTTCTTTTACCTTCTCAAATATTCATTTCTAAATCCTAAAATTTTGATTTTTGAGTTTCCAACCCTTCGTGAGATTTTAAGAATTATTATTACCTTGGAACTAGTTTATAATTCTTCTCGATCGAACCTCGAACCTATAGCTATTACTTCAAGTGACCTTCGAATCATTTCCTCGAATCATTCCTCTGTGCTTCGAAGAAGTTTCTAAAAATCCCTCATCTCACTTACAGGAACATCCTCGACCTTGTGCGTAGGTCGTCCGGTGACAGTATAAATTAATTCTCCGTAGTTCTCATTCTTTGCACTACTACGTCTTTTTAGGTGCTTCTAAAATTTTAAATGGCACCTGTTCAACGCACTCCTCCTACAGGCGCTACTACTAGATCTCGCGCTAGAGGCAGGCCAACAGCCACAAGGTCTGTTTCTCGCACTCACTCTTTGGAACCACTCAACCTTAGGGAACGGCAACATTCAGTTCAATCTGTAGAAGAAATTCCACAAGATTTTGAGGATTCTAGTGATGAAGAAGAAGGAGAGGATACAATGCATGAGGCACCATCCGCCCCTGCCAATCACCCTTCTGGCCAATCCTCAGAACCGGGACCATCTAACTCTCTGGAAGATTTCATGAGACTTTTTATGAAAACCCTTTCAAATCCAACGTCTTCAGAGGGATCTAAGTTCAAAACTCCTTCTATGAAATCTCCTGACAAATTCGACGGAGATCACCCCGACAGATTGCGACCCTTCTTGCAAACCTGCAAGCTACTGTTCCATAATGACCCTCGAACCTTTAACAGCGACCGATCAAAGGTTGTTTACGCTTCTTCATTCCTAGCCGGGAAAGCAGCAAGATGGTTCGAACCTTATCTACTCATGCTTTCTTCGACAGAAACCCACTTACTTATCAATAATTGGGGAAAGTTCGAAGACCAACTTTTTACGTTGTTTGGGGACCCTAATGAAACAGCCAACGCAGAAATTGAACTTGATTTTCTTCGCATGAGTGATAATGGTAAAGCCTCTGAATATATCTCGAACTTCAGAGCACTTCAAACTCGAGTAGGTTGGAATGATGCTGCCCTTAAGTATCATTTCAGGAAAGGACTTCCTTTGAGGATTCTGGATCAATTAAATCTTCACGGTCAGAAGATGACTACATTAACGGATTTAATGGATCGAACCCTCGAACTTGACGGCGTTTATCAAGGACCACTTCAAAATCGTCAATATGCCAACAAATCTCAAGGCCTAAATTTTAAATCGGGACCTTCTTCACACCCACAACCAAATCAATCCTCCTCGACTCAATCCAAACCCAATAAGGGAAAGGATAAACCTCGACCAAAAGGCTCGACCCCAGGCGATATCAGCAAAGTACTGGATCCTAAAGGGGAACTTAAAGAAGCTGAGAGGAAGAGAAGAGCAGATAATGGGTTATGTATGTATTGTGGGGGTAAGCACAAGTTGGAAGACTGTGTAAAGTTGAAGGAAAGAGAAGGTACTAGTTCGAAGTCAAAAAACTAGTAGATAGTTTACTTGTGTGCAAAGCAAACTATCTTATCTCTCCCAGTGCACAGAACCTCCATGTCTTAAGGACTGGAATTGCCTTAAACCGCTTGAGATTCATTCTTTTTAAGGAGGATATCCCCTTCAGTTGTCTTATAGACTCTGGAGCTTCAATTTCTTTTGTTAGTTTATCTTTTTCCGAGAAGCTTCAACTAACATTTACAGATATCGATCAAACTCCCATCTATTTGGTCGAATCAGAGGAACCCAAATATTGGGTAAGTAAGAAAGTTTTATGGGTTTTCAACTTTCCCAATTTTCCCCCCTTCGAGTGGGAATTATCAGTCTTGGACGCCCCAAGGATGGACAATACCATTCTTGGCCATGACTTTTTAACGCATTGGAATCCCAAAATTGATTGGACTAGGGGATTGATCACCCCACGCTCTAAGTATATTTCTGATTCTTCAATGCAGGTCAATAGGGAGTTAAACAACCCGCCTGACAACGTCCTGCTAGAGGACAAATCTCTGCCAGATGACTTGCAAGCATCTGTACCTTCTTTAAATGAGCAATTGGCTAACCCTTCTAGCTCGATGACTTCACTCGAAGAGGATTTAAATTGCCTCGAAGTAATCGAATTATGCTCTCTCAATACAGGTATCACCTCGACAGATTCTCTCGAAGATGAAGAGGGCGACCAAATAAACGTTGAAGCCATCAAATCAACTCTACCGGAAATCTACCACGATTTCCTCGATGTTTTCTCAATCCGCAAGGCCGATAATTTACCACCTCATCGACCCTACGACCATCAAATAGAGTTAATAGGCCCAGTACCTCCGGCAGGTCCTGTCTATTCTTTATCAAAGGACGAATCTCAAGTTCTTCGAGACTACATTGCAGAGAATGTAGCCAAAGGTTTCATCAGAGCCAGTAAATCTCCAACCGGCTCCCCTGTCCTCTTTGTAAAAAAGAAGGACGGTAGTCTTAGGTTGTGTGTTGAATATAGAAAGCTCAACACAGTCACAAAGAAGAATGCATATCCTGTTCCTCCTATGTCATTACTTCATACCCTTTTCAATGGTGCTTATTTCTTTTCTAAAATTGATCTTAGAGGCGCTTACAATCTTATTCGCATTGCGGAAGGTCATGAACCACTGACTGCAATGCGCACTAGATTTGGTAGTTTTGAATATTTAGTTATGCCTTTTGGATTATGTAACGCACCTTCAACTTTTCAAACTTTTGTTAATGATATCTTTCAAGATGTTGTTGAACAATTTGTAGTCGTCTATTTAGATGATATTTTAATATTCTCGAAAACACTGGATGAACATATTCATCATGTTCGACAGGTCCTAAATCGTCTTCGAGATCATGGTCTCTACGCCAAGCATAATAAATGCGAATTCCACCTCAAATCAATTGATTTTTTGGGTTTTACGTTGTCCACTGACGGTTTAGTCATGGATGACAAAAAAGTCCAGAAAATCCTGGAATGGCCTGAGCCCAAAAACATTAAATCACTCCAAGGATTTTTTGGTTTTGCAAACTTCTTTAGAAGATTTATTAAAGATTACTCTAAAACTATTTCCAATCTTACTTCTCTTCTTAGAAAAGATATTCCTTTTGTTTTTACTTCTACAGCACGAAAGGAATTCGAAGCACTAAAAACGGCGTTCACCACAGCCCCAATTCTTTGGCATTTTGATCCTTCGGCCTCGACAATAGTTGAGACAGATGCGAGCGATTATGCTATTGCAGGGGTCATCTCCCAATTAAATCCTGAAACAAATTTGTTTCATCCTGTTGCTTTTGAGTCACGCAAACTCATAGCCGCGGAATTAAATTATGAAATTCATGACAAAGAGCTTTTATCTATTATCCATTGTCTTAAAAAATGGCGTTCTTTTCTTCTCAGCCTAGATAGTCCTTTTCAAATTTTAACAGATCACAATGCTTTGAAATACTTCATGTCTTCTAAAGTGTTAACCAGGCGTCAAGCCAGGTGGGCTGAATTTTTGTCTGAATTTTCTTTCTCTATTTCCTATCGCCCAGGAAAAAACTGCATTGTCCCAGATATCTTGTCACGTCGGGACGACGTTTACCCACAGCGGGGGGACGCCTTTGCTGACAAGAACCCAGCAAATGTGCAATCAATCTTCAACGAATCAATGTTAACGACTCATCAACTTAATTCGATGACAATTCAATCTTTTCAAAATCCACTATCCAACATCCTCGAAGCTCAGTCGAAGGACGATTATTGTTTAGGGTTAAAAGACAAAATACTCTCGAAGCAAGGGGCCAAAAGATTAAGTATTGAATCAGGTCTATTAGTCTTCAAAGGTAGAGTAGTCATACCCAACAACAATGAGATAAAATTATGGATTTTCAATAGTCGACATGATTCTCCGTTAGCTGGTCATTTTGGGGTTGATAAAACCTACCAGTTAATAGCGAGGGATTTCTTCTGGCCAGGTATGACCAAGGAAATCAAGGCCTATATAAAAGCTTGTTACGAATGTAATAGGAATAAGGCTCCCCGTCACCGGAAGCATGGGTTGCTTCAACCACTTCCTATTCCCTCTAAACCTTGGGAATCTTTATCGATGGATTTCATTTCTCAACTTCCTATTTCTAATGATTTTGATGCTATATTAGTAATAGCAGATAGATTTTCAAAAATGTCTATTTTTATTAAAACCACTACTACTGCTACAGCAGAAGATTTGTCAAAATTGTTTTTAGAATATGTATTTTCTAAACACGGCTTACCAAATGATATTATTTCAGATAGAGGCTCATTGTTTGTATCCACATTCTGGACCCAACTGTGTCGACAACTCAATATGACGAGGAATCTCTCCACAGCCTATCACCCTGAAACCGATGGTCAAACAGAAAGAGTTAACCAAATCCTCGAACAATATCTTCGAATGTATGTTAGTTACCAACAAGACGATTGGACCACATGGCTACCATTGGCCGAATTTGCTTATAATAACTCGACTCATTCTTCGACACGACAATCTCCCTTCGAAACCATTTATGGACGACATCCTCGATTCAACTCAATTCATGTAGGAACTAATCATCCTGCGGAACATTATCTTCAAACTATATCACGACTCCAAGAAGAACTTAAAACAAATTTGGAATCAGCGATTCGAAGATACAAGGAACAGGCCGACAAACATCGACAATCTGCTCCTTCCTTTAAACCAGGCGACAAAGTATGGCTCGATGCACGAAACATCCAAACAACAAGACCATCAAAGAAACTGGCTGAAGAGCGCTTGGGACCGTTCGAAATCGACTCTGAAGTCTCTAAAACTGCATTTTGACTCAAGTTACCTCCTAAATGGCAGGCGATTCACCCTGTTTTCCATGTATCTCTCCTGGAACTGGCTTGAGAAATATACCCGGGCAAGAACCAACCCCCTCCGGAACCGGTCGAAGTAGAAGATCATCTAGAGTAGGAAGTAAGTCGTATCCTTGATTCAAGAATACGCAAGGGGAAACCTCAATACCTCGTGGAATGGGAAGGCTTCTTCAATGACTCAGACAAAACATCCTGGGAACCAGCCATCAATGCTTCTAACGCTCCTGAACTCCTAAAATCTTTTCATGCGAAATATCCTTTAAAACCAAAACCTTAAAATTTCATTACTTAAATTTTTTTTTTCTTTTTCTTTCTTTCTTTAAAATCTAAAACACCTCTTAAATTTCTTAGCCTTGTTTTCTTTTTTCTCTCTTCTTTTTTTCTTTTTTCTCCTTCTATAAAATTCCTCCAAAACCAACTAAAAATAAAATCAAAAATAAAATTAAATACAATAAAATAAAATAAAATAAAATCAAAATTAAAATTAAATAAAATAAAATTAAATTAAATAAAATAAAATAAAATAAAATAAAATAAAATAAAATAAAATAAAATAAAATAAAATAAAATAGAATAGAATAAACATAAATAATAAAATAAAATAAAAAACTCATAAATCTCTCTAAATATTTTCTTTCTTTTCTTCTTCAATTCTTTAAATACATTCTTTTCTTAAATTTAAAATTCTCTTCAAAAATTTCTCTTTCAAAAATTTATTCTATCTTTTAAAGACTTTCTTTCCTTCGAATCATCAAATCCTGTATGGCACGACCATTTCCTCAAACTTAACTTCAACCCCTGAATCTCCCTATAATAATTCTTCGAAACAAATAAATCTTCTTTTCAAACTCTCTTAAATTCTACATTTTGTTTTTTTCTTTTCTTTCTCCTCTTTTTCAAACTAAAATTTCTTAAAAAAAAAAAAAAAAAAAAAAATTAAAATCCTCAATTTAACAAACTCATCTCAATCACAAAACCGTTTCTTTTTCTCTCTCTTTTCTTACATAAAAATTTTCCTTTTAAAAACACTAAAACTTCCTACAATTAAAACAAACTTTTTTCTTTCTTTAAAATTCTTCTTTCAAATTCTAAAATTTTTTATTTAAAACTTCTTTTTTCTTTTTTTTCTCTTCTTTTTCTCTCTCTCAAATCTTGTAAAATTAACAACATTCACCTACAATAAAAAAAATAATACTAATAATAAAATAAAATAAAAATAAAATAAAACTAAAATACACTTTTTTTTCTACTTCTTTCCATCTCCTTTTCATTTCAAATTTTTTCTTTTAATTTTTCTCGAACCAATCTTTTCATTTTCTCCAAAACTACCCTTATCTCCTTCCTGCATTTATCAAATACCTCCTCCTCTCCTACCGTAACCACCTCTCCAATCTCCAAGAGCTCCTCCGCCACGTCGAAGGAAGCAGCGTCAATAATAGCGTCGACCTCCCCACATAGTTCTTCCGCGAACCTTACTCGTCGACCTTGACAAGGTTTCTTCGACCACACCTGGTCCAGGGTGTCTTCGGGCTCTTCAACTACTTCCGTGGCTGGAGGGTTTGCCTCAGTTGGTATAACCGGCGCAGGCTCCGCAATCGGCTCTTCCAGGTTATTCGATGTCTAAAAAAAGACTCATCAGTAACTTCATCCTTGAAATAAAACAATTAAAACTTACCTCGAAGATGGGATCAGGCTCCAGAAATAACCTGGGCGCCACTTCGACTTCTTCCTCTCTCTCTTCCTTATTGTCCTCGATGACCACCCGCCGTTTCTTGGGTGCCCGCCCTGGAACAGGGACTTCATCTTCATCCTCCTCCACCAATTCGTCGACCTCTTCCTCCACACCTCGCTTCGAACTCGTGGCCTGGGTTACCCAGGTTGAGATCTCGTTGTTCATCTCCTTATCATTTTCCCCCACCGATTGTTCATCTTCGATCAAGACATCCCAAATGTCTTCGACCACCTCTTTGGTCTTCGGAACTACCCAAAATTTTGTTTTTGTAAATCGTTTTTTGATTTCCACGTTCTTCTTCAACGCGTCGCACGCCACTCGCCGCCAACGGCAAAACTCGCATTTCTGGCGAGGGCCTCGAGTCGCCGTACTTTTGACACAGAAATATTCCATGCTTTCACAAGCCGTGAAAGTCTGTGAAAATTGTCGTGTGATTATTCCCCCATCCGCTTTAGGGTGTGTAGGCGTGGGTGTGGGAGTAGGGCAGTTCATTATAAAATAAATAATTGAGAGATGAGGGAAAAAGTATTAGACAAGGGAAATTAGTGTGGGAAGATGGTTCAAGCTCAACGGAGTTCGCCTTTTTTATACCCGGGCATCTGTCACGCGCCACGTGACACTCGAAGCGAAATTAACTCAATAAATCAATAATATCGAGTCCTAAATCTATACTCGAAGCGCAGAAAGCAATTCTCCATAGCAACTGCGATTTTCCTTTGTGTACTGCTATTTAACTGCGCTAGCCTAAACTCTAAATCAAAATTAGTAAATCTTCCAATAGGGTACCTTAGTCCTTTTCAATAAGTGACGCACAGCGCTAGGATCAACGAAATAGTATAGTAGTAGTTTTTTTTTCATTAAAGTTGTTAATTAATTAAGAGGGACAAATTGAGCATGAACGGATATTTAGTAGAGAGGGTCTAAGTGTATGTTAGTAATGGTCAATGGAACGGGAATGCTGTGATGGAAGGGAGGTCAATGCGAGGAGGAACAAAGGATATAAAAGGAGTTGAGTATTTGGTTCGATATTCCTTAGAATTAAATTATAATATCGTATTTACATTAATAGTGGTAAAAACCTTAAAAGTTAAATCATTGTTATTGTATCTTTCTTTTACCTTCTCAAATATTCATTTCTAAATCCTAAAATTTTGATTATTGAGTTTCCAACCCTTCGTGAGATTTTAAGAATTATTATTACCTTGGAACTAGTTTACAATTCTTCTCGATCGAACCTCGAACCTATAGCTATTACTTCGAGTGACCTTCGAATCATTTCCTCGAATCATTCCTCTGTGCTTCGAAGAAGTTTCTAAAAATCCCTCATCTCACTTACAGGAACATCCTCGACCTTGTGCGTAGGTCGTCCGGTGACAATTATAGAGCATTAAACACTTATACTCTTGATGATATTTATCCTTAACCAAGAATTAATTCAATACACACTACCTTGCAAGGTACAAAATTTATTAGTTGTCTAGATGGTAATAGAGGTTATCATCAAATACCTGTTGAGAAAATTTCACAGAATTACTTGCTTATTGCTACTTGTATGGGAATATATAAGTATTTTAGGATGCCATTTGGGCCATAAAATGCACCTTCAGTTTTTCAGAAAGTAATGGATAACACTTTCCATCAGGAAATAACTGAAGGATGGCTCATGGTCTATATTGATGACATTATAGTTTTTTCTAAAACTTTTGATGAACATATTATTCACTTAAATAGAGTTTTCCAAAAAATGTATGAAATTAATATGACCTTGTCCTTGAAAAAATGTAAGTTTGGTTTTCAATCCTTGAAAGTCCTTGGCCATGTTGTGTCAGGCTTACAGATTTCTATAGACCAGATTAAAGTTTCAGCAATTCAAAATTTTAAAGAACCAACTTCTGTAAGGGAAATCAAATGTTTTTTGAGTATGTGTGGCTATTATAGACAATATATTAAAAATTATCAGGTCGTAGGCTTACCTCTTACCAAACTAACCAGAGAATAAATTACCTTTATATGGAATAATGACTACCAAAAAGCTTTTGATATATTAAAAAATTGTTTAATGACAGCCCCTATCTTGGCCCTTCCAGATTTCAACAAACCTTTTGTCCCTTACACAGATGCTTGCTTTGTTGGACTAGGTGCTTCCCTTCACCAAAAACATATTATTGATGATAAATCCTCAATAGTTGCAATTTGTTATATTTCAAGAACCTTGAGAAATAGTGAATTGAAATATGGTGCCACTCAATTAAAGTTTTTAGAAGTTGTTCGGGATCTTTAGAAGCTTCACTACTACCTAGATGACAAAATATTTAAATTGGTAACTGAATTTAGTGCTGTCAAATCCCTCTAGAACATAAAAACACCAAATAGACATATGTTTAGGTGGAAACTTGCTGTTCAAGAGTACAGAGAAAGAATGAAAAATATCCATAGAAATAGAAATTTTGACTACAATGTTGATATTTTGTCAAGGTTTCCTCTTTCAAGTAATGACTCCAATCCTTCCTATGTTCCTGAAGGTGATAATGTTCATATAAGTGGTATATATATAGTTGATATGGAAGAAGAACTTTTATAATAAATTCTGGATTAATATGATCAAGATTCTGATTTAAATAAATTTCTTACAATCTTGAATGATCCAAAGAATGCTTAATTTCAAGCATTGATAAAAACTCTTCCTCCAAAGTACCAGAGCGCTTTGAATAAGGGAAAGTTTTCTATCGAAGATGGTTATATTTATTACAGGAGAAAATTGACCAATGTCATTTTTATTCCTCCTTTCATGAAAGAAACCATCTTAAACTTTGTCATGATTACATATTAGCAGGAAATTTTGATATTGAGAAAACCATTATCAGAATTAAAAACACTTCTTGATGGGCTAATATGTCTGAAGAAACTAAATTATATGTTGAATCTTGTTATTTTTGTCAAAAATCTAAACGATTGACAGGTAGAAGAGCAGGGTTTTTGAAACATATTGAAGCACCTGATGCTCCTTGTCAAATCATTAACATAGATTTTGTCACTGGTCTTCCTGTAGCAGGTATAGACAGTTATAACTCTTGTTAGGTAATAGTGAATAGATTCACCAAAATGTGCAAATTTATTCCCACCCACAAAGATGTATCCACAAAAGAATTAGCTTTCTTATGGTGGTCTTACATGTTTAATATTGTTGGATTTTCAAAAGCCATTATCTCTGATAGAGAAACAAAATGTAAATCTGAATTTTTGACATCTTTTATGACTATTTGTGGCTGTGAGTTAAAATTTTCTACAGCTCACCATCCTCAGACTGATGGTCTAGATGAAAGAATGATTCAAACTCTGAAAGATAGGATTAGAAGGTATTTTTCCTTTGGATTAGAATATAAAGACAATGACAGATTTACTTATGACTGGGTCACTCTATTTCCTGGTCTTGAATTTGCATATAATAGCACTGTTCATTATGTCACTGAGAAAAAGACTTTTGAGCTTTGATTAGGATATGTGCCAAACACTCCTGCCAACTTCTCAATAAGAAATTACCTAAGTTGAAACTACATCCTGGTGTAAAATATTTTATGCAAATGGAACAGCTATGCAGAAAACGTGCTTAAATCTGTATTAATAAGGCATTTGAATATGAAAAGAAAATATGGGATAAGTCCCATATAGAATACACATTTAACAAGTGTGATGAAGTTTTGATATTTACTTTCCATTTCAATCTAAAAGGAAGCAACAAATTAAAAGATCCTTTTTTGTGACCATTTGTTGTTAAAATAATGGTTGGAGATAATGCAGTAGAAGTTTTATTGTATTCTCCATATGATAGGAGACATCCTGTTTTTCCCATTTATTTGCTTAAATCTTAAGCTTCCAACTGTGACTTATTTCCCAAAGAAAGGGAAGACCTAAAAAAAACCCCCCGGGAACTCACAGAAACTGCAGAAATTGATAAAATTCTCCATGATAGAATTATCACTTTTGAAAGAGGTATTGAATATTTTTTGAGATATATGAACAAATCTTCTGAAAATGATGCATGGATACCTGGAAAATAAATCTCAAATCTTACTACTCAGTTAAAAAAATATAAAAAGAAAAAATCTTAGCATTTTTTTATTTTTTTTGAGTGAGGGAGTGTCAGCCAGGCTATACCAGGAGTCCAGTAAATGTTATGTTAGTTTACTGGAACCAAAAAGGGAGTAAAAATATGCATTTTATGTATATAAATTAATATTTTATTGCATAATAAAATTTTTAATTATTTTATTAAATATAAATAAAATTAGGCTTATATTAATTTTATTGTTATATAATTTATTTATACATTTAAATTAAGTATGATATATTATATATTCTATAAATTATGGCGCATTTTTATGTATTTAATAAATATAATTAATTAATTATAAAAATATATTATAATTATAAGTGTAAAATTAACTTATAACTTAATTATATTAATTAATTAAATTTATATATTAAATAAGGCCTTACATATCTTATTAAAAATAATATTGGGCACTTTTTTGACCATTAATGGTTTCAGGAAATTATTAGATAAATTAAACTACTTATTTAACATAATAATATTAAAATCCTCACTTTAAATTAACAATATGATTAAATTAATTACTTTTTTTCGACTAGATTAGTTATTAAGTTACTAAAATAGTTAAAAAAATCATTAATTTTCTTTACAATTGAATTAAATTAATTACCAAAATTGTTGTGTCAAAGTATTCTATGTGTTTCCATTAAAGCCCTTAACAAAATATTGTAATACCAGTCTTCGATTATTTTACTCAGTTATTATGTTTCAGACTTACTTAGTTACTCATTATTTTAATTTTAAATGGTTCGGGAAACTATGGTAGGAAAATTAGTCACTTCTTCATGGGTTTAAGTAGTTGTTTCATGTTTTTCTCTCAATATCTATGTTTTAGTTATATTCTTTTATATTCTTGTTTTACTTTATTACTATTTTGTAAATACTCATTTGTGGCGCTTCAGAGAACCCCTTTCCTATAAAAAGGTGTTGGATAATCCCCTGTAGCCTCATCACTTATTACTCATACTATAACATATTTTAAAATATATAGAGACACATTATTTGTTATTTTATTAGTAATATAATTGTAATTTAAAATATTTAATAATTAAATAATGTTGCTTTAAATCTATTAGTAATAATAATTGTTACTCGCGCAGAAAATTTGACTTAAATAAATATTTTATAAATAAAATAAACCTCTTTGTTGTGTCTTTTCTCATAAAAGTGTTGTTGAATTTTCTCTATTTTTATTACCATTTTTCTTAAATATATAAATCTAATTTTTTTATTACTACCTTTTTAATCCCTATTTATAATTCCTGCTTTTCCTCTCTGGTTTCTTAACCTTCTTCTCCTTCTTCTATGTGACTTGCCAAAAAATACCCCTTGTTATAATTCCATTGAGCCACAAATCTTTGCCTGAATTATGCACACATCATCACCATGGAGGAAACTATTGTCCTTACATTTAGTCAGAGATTTGTCACAAATTTATCCCAAGATGAACCTACATGTATCACTGTATGATCTTGAATAATCCTAATTTGATCATGAGTTGAACTCCCTTTGAGATCACTTTGATCTAAAATAAGAATTTTCATATTCAATATGTCAACTATTCACTTTCGAAATGATTTGTTATGAATTTAACATGGAATATCAGAACAGAAACAAGTAATTTTTAGTAAATGGCTCCTCAACATGATTAATTACAATAAATACCATTAAAATTTAATCTGATTACTGAAAACTTTTGGTAAAATGACAAATAGGTAATTAAAATGGAAAAAATATTCCATTTCTCTATATCAAATTCAAAATATAAATCCTCTTTTCAAATGTGAATTTTTTAGATTACTCACCTTGCTATATTATTAGTAATATTTGAGGTATTGTAAACCTTTGTAAATATGGTGTTGTGCTGATAAAAATTATCTCTTTTCGAAGTCAACTTAATTGAATTTTTATTCCATAATGATGCAAATTTTATAACAATTTGGAAAAAAAAGTCACTAGTAATGTAGTTAGCCTTTTATCTTTCCTTTAATAAACCTTACCTAATCCTACTAAAATCTAAATTGAGCCACAAAAACCTTATTCAAGATCTTTTTTAGCCCAAGTGGATTCAATATTGAAACCAAATATTATTTTAAATATCCAATATGCCTATTGATTAAATTTCTTAAAGCTTACTTAAAATTCCAATTAACTTTAACTTACACTGAAAATATTAAACACAAATCTTGAATAGATGGTATGTGAAATAAAAATAAATCTAATATATTATGCTTACAACAAATTTTTTTTTCTGGATTTTTTGAAACAAAAAAATTGTTCATTTGTGAAAATAGAAAAAATACGATACATCCTGAATTTAGAATTTTTTTTTAAAAATTTAATGCCCTCTCACTTTCAAGCTAATGATGTATTTCAAAAATTATATTTTTAATAATTTTGTGAATAGTACACCTGAAATATAAACCTTGGGGATATCAAAAACTAAATCATCAGCAAATTGAAATATTTTTATTGATATGAATGGAAATAATGATTGAAAAACACCATTAGAGTAAGTTTGATTTTGAATAATAGGAATAATTTCTCATGTAAATTTAAATAAAAATAATCATTAATATTAAATAAGTTGCAGTGGATACATTTGAGCTCAAAAAGAATTTAAATTGACAAAATGAGACTTCTATAATTTATATTCAAAAATGAAATCACCCTTCATTATCTACCTGTAAGCTATTTAAAATTAAAGAATTTCAAAGTCAGTATATACTGATGTAATTTTTTTTTCTAAAAAAATTTATCATATAGATTAATAGTCATAAACAGTTGACATAGATGTAAATTTTATAAAAGGAAACTTTAATGCATAAAATGATAAAACTATCTTTTATGTAAAAAGTCAATCATCCAAGTACCATATGGTTACCATTTATACTAATATGCATTATTTCTCCTTTTGCTTAATTTTAGCTGAATCTAACAAGGAAAATCTCATGTTGAATATCAGCTATAGATAAAATGATTATATTAGAAGCTAATATTTCATGTGAGAAATTTGATATTGAGTTTGGGAAACATTAATAAGTGTTGGGCATTATAATTGAGCCATTTATTAAAAAAAGTAAAAAGGATGACCTTCTAAATATTTCATAGATATATATATATATATATAATTAATTATGTAGTAGAATTTAACCATGGTTTTATACTAATGTCATATAAAAAAGGGATTGAACCAAAAATTTCAGTAAAGATAATAAAAATAAGATAAGTTAATATTCTTGTTTATATTTTCATATTTTTGAAAAGGCTTACTAAAGGAAGAAAATTATTTGGTTTTAGAGTATTAAAATTTTTAGATAAAAATCTTCACAATATAGTTTGACCCTCTCAAAAAGAAAATTCTAAATTCTTGCTATAAATATTTATATATTTGTTAACTTATAGAAAATTTAGTAGTGTCTTTGACAATAAAGCTTTAGAAAATGAAATAAATTTTTTAACTTTATAATAGGGGGTATCAATGTTCAGGGATCCACAATTAGGGATCAGAAATTTTTTTTCCCAGGATCAGACATTATTAATTGCAGAAGATTCTTATCCACTAGCCCCAGTGTGGTCTTCCAACATTTTCAAGGGCCTTTGTTGTGTGATTTGGCGCTGTTTGTGCATGTCTTAATTGACATCTGTTAAGGAATTGGCTATTTTTCTGGTTTATTCCGTGGATATTGGGTCTTCAGGTATGTGGGCACTATCATTGGATAGCCCCGGTTTTTCTCTATATTTTATGTTTGGAGACATTTTTCATATTCTAAGTTTTAAGGGGTCATTTCCTCATTTTTCATTTATAAAAGATAGCTGTTTTATTATTTTTTTTGTGTTTTACAGGCTAAACTTAAGTCTTAGGGTTAAGTGCTTAGTACCATTGGATAGGGCTTATTTTTCTCTACATTTCATGTCTCAATGTTGTTATAGTGAAATTCCGTGTTTTAAAGATTTTAGTAGTTGTAGCTAATTTTTCTAAATAGATTAGTTGTTTTTATTGGTTTTCTGGCTTCAGGGAGGCTGGGTCGCTTCAGGCGTCACCTTTGATGTCGGGCAGCCCGCCTGCCTCTGTTTAAGAAATTTGGGGAGCGCTTCTGGAGGGTTTTTATTCAATTTGGCTGGTACAGGCGCCAAATTTGTTGGTGTTCATGGGCTCTTAGATAGTGGTCTGTGTGTACATAGTGAATAAGAATGTTTTGGGGAAACCTTAATTATCATACAACCATCCGGAGGTGATATCCTTGTTCCTCACTCAGTTTTCACTGTTTTCTGGTCACAATTTGGCTGTCTTTGTTACAAGTGAGTTCTTCATTTAACTTAACTTTGGCAACTGTTTTCTCTGTTATAGTCTTGCAAGCTATAGCAAGAATTATTGCTGTCTCTGGTGTGAATTTGCAGCCTACATCAAGTATCTTTTCTGTCTCTGGTGTGGACATTGGTCTACATTTCAGTTCTTTTGTCTGGTAGTCTGTCTGGTGACTAATTTCTTGGCTCATCAAGCAGTCAAGTGTCTTGAAAATGGGCTTTAGCAAAACAGGAACCAACTTACTTTAGCAAGTAAATCTCACTCTATTTTTTCTAAAGGGACAGGGGATTTTCTCTCTGGTTTTTCTCCAACTCCCTTGGTCAAAGCCTATAGCTAGTACTATAGGATTGTCTAAATTTATGGTGCTTAACGTGAAGAGGAAGTTGCTAGTTCTTTGGAATCTATGTTTTCTTTTCTTAGCTCTTTTTGGTGTTTTGGACTGGAAGTATGGCTTCTGGTTCTTCTATTCCTGTAGTGACTGTCAGTGGGGGAGATATTCCTCCTTCTGTGATGGTTAGGGAGTGTGTAAGGATTAAAACTTGGGATGGTACCAAGTTTAATAAGGAGGATGTCAAGTGGTTTCTGGAGAAGTATGAAACTGCTTCTTGAGTGGATGGTGCTTCTTACCTGGACATGGTGAAGCAGATAATCTTCTTCCTTGGTGATAGGGCAGTGGAGATGGAGATTGTGGCCATATCTGGCTACAAGAAGAGGGATTGGAAATTTTTGTGTAGGGAGATGGTGTATAGATGGGGTGTCAGGTTCACTATGGTGGATCTAAACAAGGTTGTCAGTGAATGTAAATCTTATGGTGGTGTTGGTAACTTACATAGTTACAGGAAGTTTATGCTACAGTTTGATCCTGTGGTGGAATATTTGGTGGAAGTGGAGGAGCTGGCACATGAAAATTCTGCCAAGGATGTTTTTGGTCTGCCCTGGCTAGAGATGTCAGGATGGATGTGTTGAAGGAGTTATCAAGAAAAGAATTGATGAAGACTCTTTCTAATGGGGACCAGAAGTTGCCTGCCTTGGATAAGGTGAAGGAGGCTGTTGAGGCCCATTTGAAGTTATTGGCTGTGGACACCTATCAGGAGGGGTGTGCCAAGTATGTCAGCAAAGTCAGTGAGGCTTTGGCTGAAGAGGAGGTTAGAGTGAAGAAGGAGGAGAAGAATTTGGTGCAGGTTCCCAAACAGGAGAGGGACCCAATGGTGGAACAGTTAGCTGACCTGAAAAAACAGCTCCACATTTTTGTGCAGGAGGCTAAGAAGGTAAATAAGGCACCTTCTCAGCCTAAAAATTTTGATAGGAGGGCTGGTAGGAGGGTTACTTGGGTCTTCTATTATTGTAGCAGGATGGGGCACAGGTCCAATGATGGTTGGGAATTGAAAAGGGATGTGTCTGATGGAAAAGTGGAGTTTGATGGCAGGGTTTTCAAGCTCCCTGATGGTTCTTTTTTGAAGCCCAGTGAGGGGCTGGCTCCTGTTGACTTGTTCAGGAGAAGGGGAGGTCTCAATCAAAGGAGGCCAAGGTTTGAGGAGATTCTTGATCAAGGGAAGTCTTCAGGTAAGGGGGATAAGGATGTCAAGGGAAAGGGGAAGGAGGTCAATAAGGTCTCTTTTTCTACTTCCTTTGGTGGTTTGGAGTTGTACTCTTGTCGTGGACAGTCAAGTGGTGAATGCTTGGCTGGTGTTTATGATGTGGAAGCAGGAAAGGTGGGAAGGCCTAAGAGCAGTTCTCAGGCACAACCAAAGCCTAAGGCTTCAAAGGTGGATCCTAAGCTGAGTGCAGCTAGGAAAAAGTACAGCAAAGAGGAGCTGTACAAGATGCAGAAGGGTATGGCTGACATGGGCCCCCCTAGTTTTGGTGCATTGGACATGAATGGTGAGCCAATGCCAATGGTGGTTGATTCTGACTCTGAGGAGGATGTCCCTTTGGCTTCATTGCCAAAGCCTGCTGATATTAGAGGTTCAGAAGAGGGATCTGGTTAGGTTCCTGTTGATGGTAAATCTGTTGGTGGTGCTGATGCTCAGGAATCTTCTAGGACCAAGGTGGTGAAGCCAAGGGCTCACTTTGAGAGGCCAGTGGTTTCTGGTCAAGTTAATGTTATGGACTCTGTCTGGAAGAGGATGAATCAGGGTCATGTTTCCTTATTTTATGGGGAATTGTATGCTAGCAGTACAGGGTTGGCTGATAGGCAGAAAAAGTTGTTGACCAGGAAAAGAGTTTCTTCTGGGGGGTAGAATACTTTGGTGATTCTGCTGAAAAGTTTGGTGAGGGGTTGGAAACTCATTTTTCTGCTCCTCTGGGATATGTCAATGTCACTCTGAATGGCAGGAAGGAAAGGGAATCGGTTGATTCAGGTTCTCAGATAAACCTGATTTCTTTGTTTGAGGCAACTCATTTGGGCCTCCCCATCAAAACTGGTATTGGTGGGAATTTGAGAGGGATTGGTGGTCATGTCACTGAATTGGTTGGAACTTCAGAGTTTGTGAAGTTGGATGTTGGTGGAGCCTCAGGAAAGGTTCATTTTTATATTGCTAAGGGAACAGTTAAAGCTGTTTTGGTTGGGCCATTCTTGATGGATTTTCAGGCAAGGATTGATTATCAATTTGATTTGGGAATCAGTTTGGAGTTGACTGTTGAAGATGAAAGGAGACTTCACATGAGGTTATCATCCCCTGGAGAGGATGGTTGGGAGACCAGGCCTGGTTTATCTTCAATGTGAAAGTGCATGGATTGCTGCAGGAGAAGAAAGGAAGTGGGTGCCGCCTCTGGTTTTCTGGAGTGTGGCTCAGGATCTATTGAGAGTCTGTGTTTTTTAGAGTAATAAGGGCTGATCACCCTAGTGCTACAACCTCTCCCCAAGATGAGGAAATCCCAGGTTGTAGTAGGTCAATACCAAGTGGATTTTCAACTTTCTTTTTTTAATGTTTCTCTTCTCTGCAAGTATTCATCAAGTTTTTTATCAAGTCTCTGTTCTCTTTCAAGATTCTCAATTATATTTAATTCAAGCTCTTGGAAGAAGATTGGTTATATATCTTTATTGAAAGATATGCGGAAAAGTTTTGGGGTGGTGAGATTGGGGTATAAAAGTAAGTACTCCCAATTTTGCACTGCTAGGGTTTCCTCTACACCTTTCAAAAATATTACCTGGGCCACACCTGTGAGCATTGGGGAAACCCCTTGTTATTTTGTAGGTCAGAAGAAAACTCAAGAAAAGAAGATAAAAATTTCAAGATAAATCAAGAAAATCAAGAAAAAAATCTGAAGATAATGAAGAAAGAAGATTCAAAATATTTTTGTGAAGATCATCAAGATCAATCTTTGGACCTCCAGCATGAGGTTAAACTTCAGAAAATTATGAAGAAAGAAGATCATCAAGATCAATTTTTGGGCCTCCAGCATGAGGTTAAACTGGAGAAAATTATGAAGAAAGAATATCACCAAGATCAATCTTTGGGCCTCCAGTATAAGCTTAAACTGCAAAATTTTAAAAGAGTTTATTCTGAAGATGAATCAAGATTTGAAGATTTGAAGACAAAAGTGAAGATGAAGATTTGGTATTGCAGAAAAGTTTTGGAGTGGTGTGATTGGGGTCTAAAAGTAAGTCCTCCCGATTGTGCACCGCTACGGTTTCTTCTACACCTTTCAAAAACATTACCTTGGCCACACATGTGAGCAATGGGAAAACCCTTGGTTTTTGTTCCAGGTCTGGTGGTGAAGATTTTCTTAAGATCCCTCAAGTTGAAGGTGGAGCAGCAAAGTATAAGAAGGTAGCGCAGAAGATTAGGCTTGTTAATGAGCCTATGCCTGTGGGCTGGAATCCGCCCTTGAAGAGACCTCCTTTGTCAAGAGATCTTTACTGTACTCCTTTGTTGAAGAATCCTCCAGAATTTTTAGAGACAGCTAGGGTGACTGTGGAAAGGTTGAAAGTTGTTAATTTTGGTCCTGATGGGTGGTTGTCTGAAGAAGAAAAGAAGTTGTTGTTGCACATTATTGTGCTAAGGGAAAAAGCTGTGGCTTTTGTTGAGGAGGAAATGGGTGTGTTGAAGCACTCTTATGGGGAACCTTACTTGATTCCTGTTGTTTGTCAGGAGCCTTGGAAAATCAAACCTATTCCAATTATAGCTGCTATCAGAGAGGATTTTGTGGAGATTTTTTGGGAAAGAGTAAGGACTGGGTTATACAAACAATCAAAATCCAGTTACTCAAGTCCAGTTTTCTGTGTAAAGAAGCAGAATGGAAAGTTGAGGGTGGTTCATGATCTTAGAGCCTTGAATAGAGTCACTATCAATGACGCTGGTATCCCACCAAGAGCAGAGGCTTTTGTTGAAGCTTTTTCTGGAAGGGTGTGTTATGGTTTGGGTGATATTATGGGTAGTTATGATGAGAGGGAATTTCATACGGATTAAAGGCCTCTCACAATTTTTGAGACTCCTTTGGGAAGACTTCAACTCACTAGGTTTCCTCAAGGAGCAACTAATTCAGTGGTGGTATATCAAGCACAGATGGCTTGGATTTAGCAGGATGAGGTTCCTACTCATGCTGGTATTTTTATTTATGATGATGGAATTAAAGGACCATCCACTGATTATGGTAATGAGGTGTTAGCAGAGAACTCTGGCATAAGGAGGTTTGTTTGGGAATATGCAATAACTCTAGAGAGAAGGTTGTTTAGGATTGAAGAGGCTGGTTTGACCAATTCAGGGTCAAAATTCTGTTGTTGTGTTCCTGATTTGGAAATTCTAAGTCATGTGGTATGTAAAGAGAAAAGGATTATGGCAAAGAAGAAGATTAATAAAATTCAGTCATGGCCAAGGCCTAAAAATACTACTGAAGTCAGGGGATTTTTGGGTGTGTGTGTATATGTCAGGATTTTTATTAAGGATTTTTATTTGTTGGCTTCACCTTTAAGGAGTTTAACCAGGAAAGATGCAGATTGGGAATGAACTGAAGAGTGTGAAGAGGCTTTTCAGAAGTTTAAAAAGGCTGTTGGTGAAGTTATTGTTCTTTATAAGTTGGATTATGGTGTTGGTGCTGAAAAAATGTATCTGGCAGTGGACTCAAGCTATATTGCTGCTGGTGCTGTTTTGTCTCAGAAGGATAAAACTAAGAGGGTCAGGCCAGTACGATATGAGTCTGTGGTGTTTAATGAGGTGGAATCTAGTTATTCCCAACCTAAGTTAGAATTGTGTGGTGTAGCAAAAGTTTTAAAGAAGCTACAAACGATTTTGTGGGGGCAGCATTTTGAGCTGCAGGTGGATGCAAAATCTTAAGTTCAGATGATCAATTTTCCTAGTCTTCCAAATGCTCCAATGACTAGGTGGGTGGCATTTATTCAACATTTTTCTTTTGACCTGGTACACAAACCAGGCAAAAATTTTACAATGCCTGATGATTATCAAGGAGGCCACCTACAGATGAAGATTCTGAGGCTGAAGAGTTTGATGAAGATGTTAAAGTGGTTAGGGCCAGCACTAAGGGTGCTGAAGAGTTTTCTGACCTCCCCCAAGAGGCTAAACTGGCTGGATCTGATCTTGATTCTGGTGATCAGGATGTTTTGTTGATGTAGATGGAGTTGTTGTTTGGGACAGCTCAAATTTGGAAAATGGTGTTTTTGTTAGTGAACTGGATTCTCACAAGGTTCAGTGGAAAGAGAAGGACATGCCAAAATTTAAGCATTGGTGTCCTGGTTGGGCTGCTCAATTGGCTCATGTTCACACTGGTGATTATGATGACAGAATTGTACCCTTTGATGTTGTTTTTTTAGATTTTAAAGATGAGACCTGGGGTCATTCTGGGTTTTACTTTATTTTGGTGGAATATCTGTTGACCTTGGAGAGGCCAGATAGTTGTGATGATGAGACTTGGTTGGCAATCAAGAAGAAGATTCATGGATTTTATGTGTCAAGAAGGGGGTTGATGAGGAGGAGACATCCTAATCCTCAAGTGGTGGTGACTCAGAAGAAGGGTCAAGAATTGGTTTTGAAGTCTTTTCATGAAGACCTTGGTCATAGAGGCATTGGGGAGACTTATAGAAGAGTAGCTGATAGATTTTGGTGGCCAGGTATGAAGTTAGCTGTGCAGGTTTGGGTTCAATCTTGTAAAGAATGTCAAAGAAGAAGTCACTTGAAACCTAAAGAGGTCGCCCATGCTACTGGTGAAACAACTGTTTTTGGGAGGGTCAGTCTTGATGCTGTCCATATTAAAGAGGGAAGGTATAAATACTTGATTGTTGCTAAGGATGATTTGTCTGGTTGGGTTGAGGCAGTGCCTCTAGTTAATTTGACTGCCAAGAATGTGGCAGAGTTTTTGAAGAAGGAGTGGATTTATAGGTATGGGTTGATGAAGTTGGTGACTGTTGATGTTGCGCCAGAGTTTGGTGCCAAATTGAAAGAAGCTGTGGCTAGTGTTGGTTCTAAAGTTAGAGTGGCTACACCTTATTATCCTGAAGCTGAAGGCATGGTTGAAAGAGGCTATCAAGTTATCAAGAATACTTTGGTGAAGATGTGCGGAGATAGTGCTGAAAATTTGAGGCATTATCTACCCTTGGTGTTATTTGCTGATAGGATCACTGTGAAGAGGACAACTGGCTATTCTCTTTATGAATTAATGTTTGGTCAAAAAGCATTTCTACCAGTGGACTTAGAAGCTGTCTCTTATCTTATAATTGATTGGGAGGACGTGCACTCAACAGAAGATTTGCTCTGCGCCAGGATGCAGCAGTTGGAATGTAGAGAGAAATGTCAAGAGAAGGCATACTCTAGAATGATGAAGATTAGGAATCAATCAGTCAGGTACTGGGATAAAAAATTGGCTCATAGACTCAGGAATCCCTTGAAACCTGGTTGTTTGGTTTTGGTGTATAATAAAAGTTTGGAGAGTCAGTGGGGGAAAATGTTTGCTGACAGATGGAATGGACCTTACAAAGTCAAATCTCAGGTGTCTGGAGAATCTTATGTTTTGGAAGAGTTGGATGGTGCAGTCTTAAAGAAGAGAGTGGCTGCAGATCAGGTGAAGAGGTTCTATCCCAGAGGCACTAGACATGAAGAAGGTTGACTCTGCAATGAGGATAAACTATGGAACGTTCTTTAGGTTTGGAATTTTTGGTGTTGCAGAGTAACTTTTGTGTTGGAACCTTTTTTAGATGGTACCAATGGATGGGGCTTCTAGATTTGATCTTGGCAAGTGTAGGGGTAACTGATGGGCTGGCTGCTCTATCAACAGTTACCCCAGATTGTCTGTTTCCAACCCTTTCTCTTAATTTAGTTGAACCCTAGTATTGGTTTCTTTTCACAGGTTATAGTCCTCTATGACTTTAAACTGGAATTTTCTTTGGTTTTCAAGTGCTCGACTCTTCACTCTTAATGGTTTTGGTTGATTGTGTTGGAGGTTGTGTTTTAGTTAGAAGTTACCCAGGGGGGCTTCTAGATTTTATTTTGGCAAGTGTGGGAGTAACTGATGAGCTGGCTTCTCTGTAGAACAGTTACCCCAGAATTTCCGTCTCAAGTCTTTTTTTTCTCCTAGTTGAATTCTAGTTCTGTTGTTTATTATTCAGGTTTCAAGTCCAAAATGAATTTAAACTGGTTTGGGACTGGCTTCTTTATCTTTGGTTCTTTCGGATTGGCGGTGGATCACTGATGGTCTCCCATCATTTTTACTTATTGGAGGGAGCCCACCCAGTGATCAATTCTATAAACCGGACTTCCTCTTACTGGACAATTTTTTTCTCTTTTTTTTTCATTTTTTATGGGGATTGTTAAAATTATAAAATCAAAAATATAGGGTGTTACCACATCAGGGTCACCTGGATGTGGGCAAGTATTGGTGGGGAAAGGCTCATCAATTAGCCAGGAAATTCTATTTTATCATTTTAGTTTATTTTATTTCTATTTTCTTTAATTTCATTTTATTATTATTATTTTTTTATTATTCTCATTATTACCGTTAATTTATGTTTCTTATTTCAAATTTTTTAAATTATTTAAGGTGTATTCACATCAAGGTGCACTTGGATGTTGGCAAGGAATCAAGGGATCAACTCATCAATTGGCTGGGGGATACCATTTGTATTATTTTTTATATTTTATTTTATTTCATTTATTTTTATTTTATTTTATTTATCAATTTTTAATTTTATTATATTAGTAGATTAAAAAAAAATACGAATTTATAGTTATTAATTGTTTTTATTATTTATTTATTATTATGTTTCTAATCTTTTTTCAGGAGCTCATTGTCTTGATGATGAATCTTCTGGAGGCTGGTCCCGATTATGATGTTGTTTTTGTTTTTTTTGGGGTTGTGGGAAGCACTGTGTTCCTTGAAGTGCAACCTCCTGGAGAGATCATATGGATTGTAATGGGCAGGAATTGGATTAGAGAGAAGTTCAGAGGAGGAAGAAGAAGAAGCAGGAATAGAGTTCTGGAAGGTGTGCTTAATTATCCTAGACATCTTCCAGTGGTCGTCCAACAGGTGCTTTCTCAGGGATTTTAAAAATTCATTCAAAGGTCCATGGAGGGCAAAGGCTTTTAGCATGTTGGAACACATGGTTCTTAGGTGTTTTTTCATGTCTCCATAATCAAGGGTCAAAGAAGTTTCTAAAGGTTGGCCAACTCCAATAGTAGATTCAGGAGGAGGAGTGCCAACTAGACAAGTAAAATTGGATCAGTAATTATTTTTGTTGAAGAAATGGGATGAATTAATTTGGTACTTGCAGATTGGAAGCTCATAAAATTTGTAAGCAGCCAGAATTTGGACTTCTGAAGATTTTGGAATGGTCATAGTAGGTGGATCAATCAGGGAAAGATATGGAATCTCTTGGTCTTCCTCTGAAAGATTTTGAGAAGGTGAACTAGGAGGCAGATGTTCCTGGGGCCTAGTTGGAGCAGCAGGATTTGTTGTTTTTGTGGTTGATATTTCTGTTGGATTCAGCTGGAGGAGGTGCTGGTGATGGAGTACCAGGGTTGTTAAAAGATGGAGCAGGAGAGGGTGATTTGGAAGCAGATTGATTTCTTCTGGATGGAACTTTTGAGGTAATGGAACTGTCAGAAGAATAGTTGGCTGACAGAGGAGAGGTGTAGTTTGGTTGTCTTAACTAGGGATGAAGTTGTTGCTTTGGTGCAGTGTTGGGTGCTCTGGTTTCTTCCTGGGGTCCTCTGGCAGGTCTCCTAGAAGTTTGGGAAATTTTGGAGTTTTTGGACCTTGGAAGGGTTGGCTGCATTGCTCTGGGAGCAGTGGGAGGTAATTGCATGGAGTTGTTTTTGTTGTTTGGTTAAATTTGCCTGTTTTCTGGTTGTTTTTGGAGGTTTTGAGCCTGATTTTCACTGTCTAGTGAGGCCGGCGGGTCGCTTGAATGCAGTCTAGAAGCCTAGGAGCTGATTTTGAAGCTTTTGGAGCTAATTTAGTAGAGATAAAAGCAGTTTCTTGGGAAGCTAAGGCTGGTCCTTTGGGAAGAGTTCTGGAAGCTGAGCTTCTGGATCTTCTGGAAGGTGCTGAAGATAAAGAGGAAGAGGAAGGACCAAGCTCTGGGTATCTTGTAGGGGATCTGGAGATGTATTTATGAGAAGGTGAAGGAGGAGGAATAGGGTAGTTGGCATCTCTGTCACATTTTTTCTTTTTGGAGTAGAAAGAATCTAACGGTCTGTTGTAGAATTTGGCTTCAGGAGTTGGAAGAGTGAATGTGCAAGGTCTGCACATGTGGATGCACTGTTTGCAGGCATAGTCCTTGGGAGTAGTGAAGCAAGGAAGAGTAGAGGGGTCAACATCAGGGGATCCAGCCATGATCTGTGGTGAGAAAAGATGATGGAAAGAGATAGGAAGGAGATTTTTGTCAGTGATGGGTATATGATGAAGTGAAGGTGGAAGTTCAGCAGGTTGGCTGTAGAGGTATTCTGTATGAAATTGGCTCCGTCTATTTTATGCGAAATTCCGGCAGTCCATCAAGACTCTAAACTGAAATCTGGTTTCTGGTAGTCCTCCAAGACTTTAAACTGGCTGGTTTCAAGATTTTGTCAAGAAGTAGTCCATCAAGACTTTAAACTGAACACTGTGTTAGTCCCCCAAGACTTTAAACTGAGGATTGTTGTTGGTTCAGTCCCCCAAGACTATAATTTGAGGAATGGGTTTTGTTTTTGGAGTTGGTTTTGAAAGATTGGTGGAGGGTATCCACAGGGGGAGCCTCCAAATTTAGCAAAGGCAAGTTTGGGGGTAATTGATGGGCTGGCAGCTCTATTTACAATTACCCCAGAATGTTAGTTTTTTCTCTGTGTCTTAATGTGGTTGATCTCTGGTTCTGGGCTTATGATTTAGGTTTTTGAGTCTCCCAAGACTTTAAACTGAGGTTTTTTTTTTTGAGTCCCCCAAGACTATAAAATGAGGATGGTCCCCCCAGACTTAAAACTAAGGGTTGTTTTGTGGTTACACCCTATAGAGGGTGTGGTCAATTTTTCTTTTCTGAATCAAACTCAAGTACTAGTGGAATTACAGAGGGAATCAAGAGATGAAATGAAGTGTTCAGAATTAGCCTTGAACTGGTGAATGTGGTATCTTCTGTTATCAATGTCCTGTGGATCTCTATAAAGAGTGGATTGGAAGCAGTGAAGCAGAAGTTGTTTCTGTTGAGATGTGTGTTGTTGGAGATTTGCCTTGATAGTGGACAAATGGTTTGGTGTTGGTGGTGCAATGGATCCTACATTGTTATCATCACTATCAGAAGATGGAAGAACTGAGAAGTCATCAGTTTTAAAGTTGAAGGCAGAAATGAAAGTTCTTTACAAACAGGTGTACCAGGGATGGTGGAACTTGTTGTTTTATGGGTTGTGGCACTCTTCTGGGAAGGGTGAAGCTTTTTAATTAATCTGGGTATCAGGATGGATGGCCTAGATCTTTTGGTGCTGGTAGAAGATGGACCAGGTTGAGGTGGAGGTGAATCTGTTGCAGAAGATAATGGACCAGGTCTGTAGCAAGGCTTCTTTCTAGATTGGCAGACATCGCAGGACATTCTGTATGGATGGAAAGGTGGTGTCATGGCACAGATTAGATTATTGTCAATGCAGTATTGGCAAGGACCCATTTCAGAGGCATGTTTGGGAAGAAGGTTGAACATGGTAGTATGATGAAGAAAGAATGTGGACATTCTTAATAGGAGGGAGGATGTGGTCTTCCAACATTGGCAGGGGCCTTTGTTGTGTGATTTGGCGCTGTTTGTGCATGTCTTAATTGACATCTGTTAAGGAATTGGGTATTTTTCTGGCTTTATTCTGTGGATATTGGGTCTGCAGGTATGTGGGTACTATCATTGGATAGCCCCGGTTTTTCTCTATATTTAATTTTTTGAAGACATTTTTCATATTCTGATTTTTAAGGGGTCATTTCCTCATTTTTCCTTTATAAAAGATAGCTGTTTAATTTTGTTTTTCGTGTTTTACGGGCTAACTATAAATCTTAGGGTTAAGTGTTTAGTACTATTAGATAGGGCTTATTTTTCTCTACATTTCATGTCTCAAAGTTGTTATAGTGAAATTTCGTGTTTTAAAGATTTTAGTAATTGTAGCTAATTTTCCTAAGTAGATTAGTTGTTTTGATTGGTTTTCTGGCTTCAGGGATGCCCGGCCGCTTCAGGCAGCACCTCCAACATCGGGCAGTCCGCCCGCCTCTGTTTTAGAAGGTTAGGGAGCGCTTCTGGAGGGTTTTTATTCAATTTGGCTGGTACAGGCGCCAAATTTGTTGGTGTGAATGGGCTCTTAGATAGTGGTCTGTGTGTACATAGTGAATAAGACAGTTTTGGGGCAACTTTAATTATCATACAACCATTCGGAGGTGATATCCTTGTTCCTCACTCAGTTTTCACTGTTTTCTGGTCACAATTTGGCTGTGTTTGTTACAAGTGAGTTCTTCATTTAACTTAACTTTGGCAACTGTTTTCTCTGTTATAGTCTTGCAAGCTATAGCAAGTATTATTGCTGTCTCTGGTGTGGATTTGCAGCCTACATCAAGTATCTTTGCTGTCTCTGGTGTGGACATTGGTCTACATTTCAGTTCTTTTGTCTGGTAGTCTGTCTGGTGACTACTTTCTTGGCTCATCAAGCAGTCAAGTGTGTTAAAAAGGGGCTTTAGCAAAACAGGAACCAACTTACTTTATCAAGTAAAACTCACTCTATTTTTTCTTAAGGGACAGGGGATTTTCTCTCTGGTTTTTCTTCAACTCCCTTGGTCAAGGCCTATAGTTAGTACTATAGGATTGTCTACACCGGGGCTAGTGGATACGGAATCTATGATAATGCATTATCCTGCCTCTTATACCCCAATTTCCGTTCCTAATTCCTGATCCTAAACTCATCACATTCATGAAGGATTTTTAAGAATGTCACATGACATATAATTTCTGATGGCATCCTTAAGTCTCTCCACACTCTATGCTACTTAATTTTGGTTTCAAAAACTTAATTTTTTTTTCTATCTACACACCCCAACTGCACATTTGACAGTGAATTGCCACTTACCACTCATCACCTAAACCTTTTACCAACACCTATACTACTGACAAGAATGAAGCACCTCCCTACTAGATGGATACTTCACTCCACTATTAATGCCACCACTTTCTTTTAGTTATCTACTATAAATCTGACTGTGATTTGGAATATACCTTAGTCTATTTGTGTTTTCTTTCCAAAAAGTGTTACCTCATTTTCAGGGTGCCAAATGTTTATCATAATCCCCAATATGATCTCCGCTCCATTCTCAACATTCCCCAACTAAACTTCACTCAGCTATTTAGAGCTTCACCCAATTAT
Organism: Hemileia vastatrix; assembly: GCA_030280995.1. Classification (NCBI taxonomy): domain Eukaryota; kingdom Fungi; phylum Basidiomycota; class Pucciniomycetes; order Pucciniales; family Zaghouaniaceae; genus Hemileia; species Hemileia vastatrix. The sequence goes on along the minus strand of JASXTE010000008.1, from coordinate 2,001,032 downwards.
TTTTCAAACTTTATCATCTCATCTCTGAAAATCTTATCTCTCATAACAATTCCCATAACAAACAGCGTAATCCTGCCATTCAACTTGCTGTTGCACTATGTTGCTTTGGCTCAAATGGAAATGGTGCTGCTGTAAGACGTTTCAATAATCTATTTAACATAGGATATGGCACAGTGATATTATACACCAAGCACTGTATGATTGCTATACTTTCCCTCAAGTCTCAAACACTTGCTTGGCCAACTCCAGTATAACGACTTGAATCCTCTCAAGTAATTCAAGATGAAGGTTTCCCTGGCTGTGTAGGTCTTGTTGATAGCACAACCATACCTTTGAGTCAAAAGCCTGCTTGTGATGGGAACCATTATTTGATTTCAAAAAAAGGTTTGTTCAAAATCTTCTCCAATTTCTCATCATTCATGAACTAACTTTTTATCTTCCTTCTAGATACTCTATTGCCATTCAACTTATATGTGATTTCAATAAAAATTTATTGCTTTTCAAAGTGGCTGCCCTGGATCATGTCATGACTCTTCTGTCTTCCAAAGAATGAGGATTTCTCAAACCCCAGACTCATATTTTGATGAATCTCAGTACCTCATTGCAGACTCAGCATATGCAAGTGGGAAGTACATTATACCTGCTTTCTATGGTGCAACCTTAGAAAATGGCCCCAAAACAATATTTAATTATCACCTTGCCCAATCAAGAATATGGATTGAACATGCTATAGGTATTTTAAAGGGACAATTTTCTAGTCTTCAGGAGCTCCAAATCCAATTTCAAAAAAAAAATTGGAGATCAAAAGTGTGAATCATTGGATCATGACTTGTGTTATACTCCACAATATCTTAGCTGATTTAAAGGATGAGTGGAATGATTTTTATGAAGAAGAGGATCCTGAACCAGTGCCTGCTCTCCCATCCCTTGAATCACAAAACATTCATTCAACTGGCATATGCTCTGTCATTATGCCAATCACCCTCCACCATTTTGGCACACAACCCTTTTAATTTTTTGTTTTCATACTCTCCAAATTTCCACTTTGTATACTTTATTCACTTGGCTTGGTATTTTTGTTTGTTGCATATTAATATTTTTTGGAATTTATGGTGAATATCTCTTTTTTGGATGGCTCATGGGTTTTCTTTCAGAAGCTCAACATGACATTGCATATTCTCTAAAATTGCATAATTTTTCACTGTTTCTTTTTTTCATTTATCCCTCATATCCTTTTTCTATTCTCCTCCAACATCCCTCAAACAATTTGTATTCATTTATTTTGTCATCTCATCTCTCCAGGTAAGTCATTTTATTCTTTTTTTTGTTTTTTTGATTACTAATTAAAATTTTTTTTGTTTTTTTTCTGTTTATTTTATTTTTTTATCTAAATTTTTTTGGTAAGTGGTTATTTTTGATTTCAATGGTAAAATTACCCTTTTATTTCTCTCCCTCTTTACTTTCTTTTTTAGCTCCATCAACCTACTCTTCATCCCTCTTTGGCATGGTCATTATCCCCCCTTTCCCCTATTTCACTTTTTTTGGCTCCATTTCATTGAAATACATACATTGCACATTCTTTATGCATTTCACTTACTCCATTTTCAATTTCCCCACAATTCCAACATCAATCTTTCTCACTCTATTTTTCCTACTTTTCAATCAAGGTAAGTTTCATCTCCTTTTTTTTATGCCTATATGATATCTCATTCCTTTTATGAAAACTTCATACTTAATTATATGTATAACTATTATCTGGATAAAAATGAACTTATTAAACTCCTTTTGATCTCATCATCATTACCACTTTTCAAGTTTTTGTAAAATTTTTAAAATCAGACTCAGAATTAGGGTTAGGTTTATTCAAACCTAATTTTATTTTTACTGAGGATTTTTCTGAAAGCTACCTTTAATTTCCTACAAACATATTTGAATTTGATTCAGTGGTTTTTGAGATATTAACCATTAAAGTTGAGCCTTTTTTTCCCAATTTAAATTTAAATTTCATTTTTTATATAAAAAATTAGGTTTAGGTTTATTTAAATCACATGTCCCTCAGCTGAAGATTCTAATAAAGCCTATCTCTAATTTGCCACAAACAGGTTTGAATTAGGTTCAGTGGTTGCTGAGATTTTGACCTTTAAAGTTTAGCCTTTTTTCCAAATTTCACTTATCTTATTTCACATTTCTATATTGCATATTTAGAAGATAATGATTCTGAAACTCTTATCTGATTATTACCTAGGCATTTCAAGTATATAGGCATATATTCATTGCTCAAGAATATCACTAAAGCTCAAAAAGATGAATATTTTTGCTTATAGGACACTCTAACTTCCTTAAACTCTTTTCTTTCTCTTCGACTCAAAAAGCTCTATAATAAAGCATTTGAAAAAAATCATGAACTTGCAACCAAAGTTGGGATACCGAATTGGTGTGACTCCAAATGGGAATATATCAGCCACAAATATCTTATATTTTCTAATGTTATTATCACCCATTCTGGATTCCACAATAGGATTCATATTGATAGGAATGACACCAATTTTCTTACTTTTGGTATATTCTCATATATAAATCCAATAACTGGCCAACCAATACCGTCTCCAGCTAAAATCAAAGGACATAGTTCATATTTTCCAGATCACCAGTGCATCATTTATTTTAGTTTGGGAAATGGTATCATCGAAACTATTTTCCATTCTTCTCAGGATAATCATCAAACAACCAAAGCTCCTCCTGGTTTGGAGTCCTGTCAAGATTTCACATATTTTGGTTGCTCATTTCAAATCAGTCATAAGTTGATTCAAAGAATCAAGAAGGTAAAGAAAGAAGTTAAAGTTAATCAATTTAAATAACTTTATCTAGATCCAAAAAGTACGGGGATTAGAGTTGTCATCAAAAAAAAAAAAAAATTATATTTTTTCATAAATTTTTAATAAATATTTTATATATATCAATTTACTCAACTAAAGTAATTGGCCAACGACCTTTGGTTTTATAAAAGGTAATTATGATAACATTTATTTGTTTCATGTGGTTCCTCTAGCCTATACCTGGGGAAAGTCTAAAACTTTTGTTTCTAGATTTGATCTGCATTTTGGCTTGAGGAATTGTCATTACTTTAAAATAGGGAAATTGATATATATTAGATATTTATTTAATAATTTATGTAATTATATTGAATTTAGATGACTTCCACCCCTTACTTCAATAAAATTCAAGGGGGGTATTGTCAAATTTTCAAATCTGAAATTAAAAATTGAAGACTTGTAAAAATTTTGGTGATACCCACCCCTTGCTTCAACAAAATGTTGTGGGGGGTATTTCCAAATTTTCAAATGTAACATGTAAAATTTTTGACTTGTAAATATTTTGATGAAAATTTTTTTGGTGATACCTGTCCCTTACTTCAATGAAATCCAGGGGGGATATTTCCAAAATTTCATATAAGACTTGTGAAACTCTTGACTTGTAACAATTTTGGGGATACCGGTAAAATGAAGGGGGTAGTAAAGCCAATGTTTAATATAAGACTTTCAAGATTCATGACATGAAAGAGTTTTTGTGATACCCACCCCTTACTTAAAAAAAATCCAGGGGTGGGAGATTGTCAAATTTTCAAAGGAGACATGAAAATTTTATTTAAAAAAAGAATATTTAACATTAAAATACGAAAATTCAAGTAATGATTGATAGAATAATGAAATACAGGAAATTATTGTAAATTTTATGTACAAATAAATATGAACAGTTGAAGTATGAGAGAAATAAAATAAACTAGTCATCAAACAATTTCTATAAATTTTCGATTTCCTCAACAGATTTATTAGCTTTAACACATTCTATCAAGAAATATTTCTTTTTTTAATTTTCTTTATGATCAAACTTATATTTCATCTTCTCTAATAGGTTTTGATGTTTGAGTGTTTTCTCCTCTTTTTTTGATTTTTAAATACTAAGAGTTAACTCAAACTTCTTCTCCTCCAAATATTGGGCCTAATCATCCTTCCGTAACAAGAGCTCATACTTCCTCTCTTCCAAATCTTGTAGCCTATCATCCCTCCTTAAAGAGAGCTTTTATTTCTTCTTTTCAAAGCTTAGAGTCTCTTTAGCAATTTTCACTTGTTCTAGAGTGATAGTAAAAATTAACATAAAGTAGAAGAAAAGCAGAGTAAATTAATAAGAGGTATGGTATCACTTACCAGCATCACATTTCTCTAAAAACTGTTCCATAGAAAAAAAAGAAGTTTGTGATGAAGTATCACTTTTTCCTCTTCTTTGGGAGTAGAAATTTAGACTACTTGAAGCCCTATGCTTCTTTTTCAAGGTAATATTTTTCACCTTATCATTGTTGCTACCTTCAGACTCAGTTGATTGAGGATCGTGGATTTGTTTGTCAGCCTTTTAAGAAATAAGAAAAAGATAATTAAATAAAAAAATAGAATGGATAAGATAAAAGAAAAAAGAAACAGACCTGAGTTAGATTTGGTTGGGTTAAATTGCCAATAAGATCTACAGAAAAGCTATCTAGATTGGTCTCATTCAAATGAGGGGAGTCTTGAGTGGAAGAAGAGGGTGGAAAAAGATTTGCTTCAACATCATGTTTGGAGATAGGATCTTCTCCATCCAACATGTTTACAGTATTAAAATTGGCTCGCTCTCCAAAAATTGCATCCATCTCTTTAAAGTAAGTACATAAAGATTCAAGTTTATTGTCTATGGATTCGATGCCCTTAGTGTTATTGATGTTGGTAACCCCAAAAACAGTTGAAGATGAAAGAGCCTTTTCCTTCTTGTATTTGGCTTGTTAATGCTTGAAGTTTTCAGACATCTGTTTAGGCAAATGATCAATACTTCTCTTGGTCTTATTCTGTAATTCATTTGCCATTAGAAGATAGCTATTAACTTTTGATGCTGGGGGCCGTCCTACTTTAGTCGCATACTCAGTACCAAAACATGAATCATAGTTAGATTTTGTTTTCAGCCAGATGATAAGAATGAGGTGATCATCTTTTTTAATTGAACAGTATTAGATTTCTTGGCTGAGCAGGGGAAAGAGGGAATAGTTGGATTTGAATAACAACTGGGTTATGGCTGTGTTTGAGAAGATCTAGGATGATGAGGCATGTTAAATTATAAATGAAGATGAAAAGGAGCATAAACAAGCAGATGAGATAGTGAGATAAAAAGGAGCAGAAATAAGCATATGAGAAAGCAAGATGAAAAGGAGCAGAAAAAGCAGATGAGATGGTGAGGGGTTCTGAGCAGATAGAATGGATAGGAAGGGATGAGAATGTGGGTGTGCAGGAAGGTAGAAGGCATATCCAGAGAGTAGTCCAAGATGTGGTTATGGCAGAAAGTAGGTCAAGATGTTGTTATGACAAAAAGTTGTCCAAGATTTGGTTATGAAAAATTGAGTAAAAAAATGTTGAATAAGTGGTAAACATTGACACATAAAGTGTCTAATAACCCAATTATTAGCAAAAATAATTGCGGATCCCTTAACATTGATACCCCCTAATATAATTTTTTAAACAAAAAATCATGTATTCAAATATATATATATATCTTACAATCAAGATAGCAGTATTAATTAAGCAAATCTAACAATTTTGGAAAGAAAAACGTGAAAAAAAAATTAGTAAAATGCATAAGTTATTTTCAGAATTTAAGTAACCTTTATAGCTCTACCTTTAAACTAGCATTAAAGCAGGTTTAGATTTAAAATGTGGGAATTCATTCATAGTACCCTTGCATCATGAGAGCAAAATAAAATTCATGTAGATTTATTTTATTAATTTATAATAGTATTTTTATTTTTTGCTTTTTCATTAGTATAACTATATATTTTTTAATATTTTTGTTTTTCAGAACATAAGTTCAAATTCCCCCATCACTACTTCAAGTTGAAGCTCCATATGATGTAATAAATGAATGATATATTATAATGAGTTTTTCTAAAGACTTTTCAAAACTGGGGATTAGGAATAATTATTATAATTTTCAAAAAAAAATTATTCTATCACTTGAAAAGAGATGGCCATATCTCAATTTTATTACATTTTCCTCAGAAATATTTATTCTTGATCTAAATAAAATTGCTTCACTATTTACTAGATGTTATTATAAAATTTTATTAATTATTTTATCTGAACATAGTTGAAAGTATGTATAAATTAAAGTGTTTTCAAAAAGTCTTACTATTATTCCACCATTAATTTCACATTTAGATTTCATTATAATTGTAACATAAGTTTTACAATAATTTTAATAATACCTTAATATTTAATAATTTAGTTACATAATAGATTTTTTTTTCCTTTTTTTATATGAGGCTTATTTTAATAACACCACTTTTAGATTTTTTCCATTTTGAAGTCTGATAATTTTAAATTTTCATTTAACTACCTAAATTATATCAAAAAAAAAATTCAAAAGTATATTTTTTAATGTAATCTTTTTGATAAACTTATAATCTCTTATAGGTTATTTTTTAACTATGGTGTTTTTTTCTTGACCTTATCCGATTACCAGTAAGAAAATTTTTCTTGCTATTGTATTTCTAATCATTTTGGTTTGTTACTATTTTTTACACTTTTGAGTAGTTAATCTAATGATTCTAATTCTGAATTTATTTTTAAGGTATCTTTTTGTCAGCCAGGCTACTAGACTTACCCAGTGAAATAATTAATTATTTACTGGATGAAGCCGCACCTTATCATTTTAATTATTTAATTATAAATTAGTTACATTAAAATTACTTATAATAAATTAACTAATTACAGAATGATAAAATTAAATGAATAATTAAAATTAAATATAAAATTGTCGCTTATATTTTTTCTCTTACACCGTGCTCATTTGACAGGTTGGAAGAGATAAAGATTTATATTAAAAAATAGATTTTAAATTAAAACAAGATTTTAATATTCAAATAATATTAAATATATACAAAAACTCAAATTTCTTATTTAGAATTGACTTCTACAGTAAATATTAAATAAATTGATGTATTTCTGACATACTCTGTAAATTCATCTTTTTGATGCCTTCTTTTTAGAACAAATTTATTATTTGAAAATACCCCTTCTGGAATATTCTTTATCTCTCTCTCTCATACTACTGTTTTCAGAATTTGATTGCCGTTCTTTGTCCCTTTTTTGCCTATATAATGCCTCTCTTTTGGTTGTTTTTTATTCATTCCTTTACTACATTATTTTATTAAAATTACAAACATCAAACTTATTCTTATATTCTATAACATTAGTATTTACAATAACGTAACTCTGATCTATAAAATATATCCATATTTTAAACCTACCTCTTTTATTTGAGTAATTAAATCACTTAGATTAAGAAATACGTACCAAATTGTTGAGAATCCATTTTAACCCTTAAAATCCTCATAAAACTTCATACCAAATCTTCTAGACCAAAAGTGTACCTTGACACTTTCACTTTTCTCCTTCAAATCATTATCAAAAAATTCTTTTTAGGTTTACTTAAAGTTATTTTATTTGTTTGTCAATTTACTTTTCTTTATTCCTTATCAAAAATGTTCAATTTATTTATTTAACTATTTATTTTCTAAAAACAGTGATTATAAAATAAAATTTATAATTAAATTTGATTTATCAGCTACAACTGGAAGAAGATTTTATAGAAAAATAAGTTCATCTTTTGTTTATCATTTTTCTATATTTATTTAATACTATCTAAACCATTATATTATTAATATGAAAAGTAAAACATTGTCTTGTACTTGCTGAATGCATACAGGATAATGTTTTACTTTTCATAAAAATAATTAGATTTTTTTCACTTTACCTTTAATTTATTAATATTTAAGTTGTTTTAAAGTCTTGTACTTTCTGAAAAGATACAGGACAATGCTTCAACTTAAAAATTAATAATTTATTGAAGTATAATTTTATAAGTCAATATATTTTTAAGAGCAAGATTTTTCATTTTATATAAGTGGATATGTTAATTCTGTAAATTTTTTAATATTACTAGTGTATTGGGGTTATACTCTCATTATATTCTTAATATTAAGTGTAGAGCCAAATCTAGTACTTGCTGAAGGCATACAGGATAATGCTATACTCTTTATATGTATAATTAAATAAAGTATACCTTTTAAACAATTTCTTAATATTTGAAATAAAGAAAAAGTATATAAATTTCCTAATATGTAGATATGCAAATTTTATATTTCTAATATAGAAGATATGATAAAGTTAAAGGTATCATTGACTGATGATTGAAATTTGGTTACTATTTTCTAATTTTTAACTTTTTTCTATTTTAAATCAAAACTTTATTCTCTCAGGATAGAACCATCAATGAGTAACAACTTAAAAAAAATGGCCAGGGAAGAATTTTAACAATAGGTGGAAAAAAGACATTGCTAACAGAATGAAACTTTTAAATGCTCTTGGAATGGATACAAATGGGAAGAAGCCCTATTTCTATGCACAATCTTATGAAAATAATATGAAAGATTGCAATAATTATTACAATTTTTTTCCTGGCTGTAGTATATATAAACCAAAAGGTGTCTTAATACCTAATGTTCTTGTGCAGACTTTTGAAACTCATGAGCTCAAAGAACTAGATATGTTATAATCTATGGTGGAATGTATTAAGGATATTTCTTACTGAAAACATGAAATTACAAATCATGGTCCTCATAAAAGAGCTGGTGGGTTTGGAAAAAATTTTGGTGGTGGCTTTATTTTGGATAGTAATAAATTTTTATATATTTTTAAGTATTGCTTTTTTTATTTTAAATACTGAATTTTTGAATTCTTTTCCTTGCAGATGAATACACTGATGATATTGTACACACGGATGAATATAAAAAATGAATGAAGAGGATTGCAATGTACTTTTAATATTCTTTTAAAAAATATAATATGTAAAGTACAACAACAAAACTAATCTTTGTGCAAAACTTGGTATTCCTGGATTTTCAAGAGATTCTAGTGAAGAAGAGGGTAAAACATTTTCTAGTAATTTAACTTGGACATTTAGAGCAAATGGTAATGGGTTCTCAAATGAGGTTCATCTTGATAAGTATACTTTAGGAATAATTTTTCCTAAAGATACAGAAAACAATACCATTTATATGAAGGACAATAAGACCCAGCCACAACAAATAAGTGGAGAAATTATGTTTCCCAAAATTTGAAGTAAAATCATTTTTGAAGTATGTAATGGAATAACAGTGACATTATGGCCTTCCAATCAACTAAGGCATTTTACCTCAAAATGTTAAAAAATTCCTGCGTTCAAAAGGATAGGTTCTTCTATTCAAATCAGAACTAGAAGTTTTCATGCTATAGAAAAACTTAATGTTTTTGATATTGATATTTCAGAATACTTGGAAATTAAAAAGAAAAAGGTAGGTTTGACTGTTTGATTAGTGATTTGAGAGATTTTTTGAGAAGAGATGACTTAATAGAGGAAGAAATAGTATCAGCAAAGTATTATTTATCTAATTTTAAGACAAATCTAAAAAAACTAAAAATATAAATATTAAAAATTTATATCATATATACACAACTTAATGCGAAATTAAGCATGATAAATACTTGGAGTAGCTGTAGCATTTTCAGTTGTAATAATTATAGTAATATCTATTTTATTATATGTGAATTAAAAAAATTTTTTTCATAATATTATAAGAAAATTTGATTTACTATTGAGGAAATATATAAGTTGTGAAGTCTTAAAATGTCATTTTTACAAACTTGGTAGCAAAGGTTCTAAAATAAAAAATATATAATAAAAAATTTGAAATATATTAGTCATAAAAATGTGCTTTTCATGCTACCAAATCGGAATATTAATTAATAGAAATGCTATGTTTAGCAAAAAAAGGTGATACTGGCTGTATGGAGCTCCAGTGATTAAGAAAATGTGCAGTGATTGACCTAGCAATTCCCAGAGGACTTAGGGTATCAAATTTCAAAGGAAATGAATCACACTTACCTATAAAAGGCTCTATTAATGTTAAAATATTGTTTTTTAAATTTTTCCAAATTTTTTCTTCCATAAAACTTTTTTTTTCATGTAAATTAAGAAAATTGATTTCTGATATCTCCTCCAAACAATCAGCTTCTGAAGCCAATCTATGATCTTGAGAACTCAAGAATAAACCATAGACACCATTGATTATATAGAATGTGAAAGATTGATATTAGTGGTGGGATTATTAAGAATTTATCTCTTTTAGCACAGCCTTTTGTTTCTGTTTTATTATACTTAGTTGAGTATTTTTGTTTTTATGACTTGACTGTTGAGCTTCGCTAGTCTTGCCACTTGATATTGTTGAAGCACAATATTTTGATTTAAGAATGATAATTGACATAATTATATCAATGATAACATTTCTGATTTGAAGAAGAGTTGACATTGATATATCACGGGTTTGAAGTGCAGTGGGACCAACTTCAAAGCCATCAGGAATCGGACTCTTCAGATTTGAAAGGTGAGCTAGAAGCTGAAGACCACATTCAATTGGACAATCTGAGTTAATGTTTTGATGTGATGGAAGCTGGATGAATTCATGTGCGGTCAGATAAAGTGAAGATGATATAAGAGATACCCATGAAGAACGGCAGTGGTCACTTGGGATCATTAATCTCATGAGCATTCGGATAAGATTGGACTCAGGGTGATCCATTTTCTTTGTTAAGGAAAGAATTTCAGTATTTAAACCATCAGGATCACATAAATCTTCCATTTTTTTGAAATCAATATTATCAAGTACCCATAGCTGTGAGCTATCAATCTCTAAAAAATATTTGCTAAAAAAGGAAAAAAAATAAGTAAAAGAACAAAGTCAAGGCTAAAAATTAAGGTAACTTACATAACTCAGTAAGTTTTGAAAGCCAATCTTCTCCACAAGATTCTTCCAAATGAAAAGTAAACATTTGAATACTTAACATGGGTTCTTGGGAAGAAGTAAAAGAGCGTAATTCGAGGAGAGTAACAATTTCCAACCACGACCTGAGGACCTTTGCCATGCTGATTCTACCTTTATAAAATTTAACAATTTTACAGAATTCCTCCTGAAAAGCAGAGTATTTCATATCTGAGGGTGAATAAGTTAGAGGTTTGTTCGATATCTTGATTGGGGTTGATTTCATTGGTAGAGAAGTTTTCAAAGATGTCAATTTAGCTAATTTAGGAGGTGATATGGGTATTGTTTCATAGAAATGAATGAATTTAGTGATGAGTTGTTTAAATTATCATCTTTATCAAACATATTTTCATATATTGAAGAATATTTTAAAGTTTTCTGTTTTTATGAGCAAGCATAGCAAAATGTTCGGACAGTTCATTGCTATTTTCATTGCTCTTTTCATCATCTTTATCAGGGAGAGGGAGTTTATGGATGGAACAATCTACATTAGAGTAGTTTCCAGTACAAAATATCAAAAGAAAGATAAAAAGTACAATATGTAAGTAAAAAAAGAGATATATGATTCAATTTTAGAGATAAAAAATATAAAAATAAAAAAAGGAAACAAGAATATACTGATTAACAAAGCCTTTTCATTTTTGCTATGATTTATTATTTGTACATTGGAAAAATCATTAGTAGAAGCCTGTTGAATACAATGAACAAAAGAGGAGCTTTGGGATAATTTCTTTTTCTTGGAGCAGATAACAGGTGTTTCATGATTTTCCATATAAGTTGAAGCATGAGTTGAAGCTGATAATTCATCTGTCTAATAATCATCCCAAATGAAAATGAATTCATCAGGAGGAAGCATACCCTACTTGTAAGCTAAAAATATATATGAAGAAAAAAATATCAATAAACTTAACTAATAATTTAAAAGGAGAGAAAAAAAGGTGAAGAACATACATTTTTCAAGGCTTTTCAAATATTGGAGTAAGTCATTACAAGGTTAGATAATATGAAGGAGAAGGATTATTTTTAAGGATCTTAACAAGCTCTTCCGTTTTATCTCTAGCCAATTCAAGTAAATTGTGATAGTGGCTCTTGTTATTTCCTGCCTCTCATTGCCAAGTACAGGAGGTTTAGTTTCATGCTATGTGGGGCACATGGTGCAAGCTCAAAATCTTCAAAGTGAGTATCAATCAGAGAATGGGATTGAAAAAATTTGGTGGCTGGAAAATAAATTTTTTTAAAAAAAAGATATAGAACATAAGTGAAATATATAAATTAAGAGATAAGAGCATGATACACATACAAAGTGGAGGTGTAGGATTTAGAATACTAGACATATTGATTTATGAATATTAAGATAAAGTATTCAATATCAAAAAATTATGATATAATATTATGAATAATTATATGAAACTATATTCTAGAAAATTGAAGTTGATAATTTAATAGGATAAAAAATTGAATAAAATTAAAACTAAAGTGAGGATGAAAGAAACAGAAAACATAAAGTGGGGGATTATATATTATTTGAGCTTTTTTTAACCTGTATTATTCATAGTCTGATAAACTGAGAAAAATTCTAAATCACAATCTGTTTATATTGAAGCAAAATTTGATGTAGCTAACAGAAAATAATAGGGATTCTTTGGGGAATTTCAGTATGAAAAAAAAAATTAAAAAATGCATATCCTATATGTAAATTGCCACAGGAAAATACAAAATTTATTAAATTAGAATTTATTCCTTAATGGACATACACTTTATTAGTATATTTTATGAATACAAAGGATAATTCTTTATAAATATTTTTTTAATTTACTTTCAGATAACAATGAGAGATTCATGAATATACTGATATGCCTCACCAAAAAAGAAATGAATTTTAAATATAGAATTGGTAACATTAGAATTTAAGATAAGAATTTGCTTTTTAAGTGACAGGAGGAGTGTTGGGCTAGGGTATGGGCCCAGTAACCAAACCATTATTAAACTTGGAAGCAACTAAGGGAAAATAAATTGAATAGATTTATTTTACAATATATCTAAGTCTGCACAGGATATTGAATTGTTGTCCCTAAATATACCAATATTGTTACTTTTCAAAAGTTATAGGACTACTAAGTTGATGAAATATTATTATAAATCACCCAATGAAATACCTTAAGCAACATTCAAATATGTAAAAACATTAATATTCAATTTTAGATTTGGATTAGTTAATTTCTCACCACTTACCACAGTTTTGATTAATATAATAAAACTTGAAAAAAATTGTTGAGATAACCTGGAAATGGGTTCAAGAAAATGATGAAGCTTATGAATTGAAACTTAACCCATAAACTATTGATAAAATTCATGGATTCTAATTAATTTCTATCAAAATTAATTTTGAGACTTGAATATTGAATTTCGCCTAAGAACAAGTACTGTAAGTGCCATGGTTTGTATTCAATATATTGGTGTTTAAATTAATTTTGATAGGAATTAACAAGTATCATATGTAAACATGCATGCGACCCAGACAGAAATTACAAAATTTATGAGGCAATGAACCTCATTATTTCAATTGAAATTAATGTAGACCCCTGAATATATAATATAAGCCATGTCACATGGACTACACATACATAGATAAAATTCAACATGCATGGCTCAAATTAATTTTGATCAAAATTAACCAAGGCATTAAAACATAAATTGTTATATGGTGTACTTGATTAAACCAGTTAATCCAACTGTTTAGCTTACCTATACTTATTGGAATTTTATGCAGAGTCCATTTCAATATTAATTTTAATCAAAACTAATGCTGACTAATACATAGTGAATCCATTCTATGCCACTTATGCTTTCCAGAAATAGCTACCATTAAATAATCCAGTATCAAAAATTAATTTTGATCAAAATTAATTAGCACATTGATCATGAATTTCTGGAGTCAACTGCTTTTTTTTATGCATGGTGCCTTTCCAACATTAATTTAAATTAAAATTACTTTTGATACTGGAATATTGCATGTAGCTATGCCTGGAAGGTGTAAGTGGCATAGTGTGTATGCATTATGTATTGGTCACATTAACTTTGATTGAATTTAATATTTACATTTTCATATTGAATCCAAGCCAGAAAACAACCCAAAAAATTCTTCATAAAACTGCCCATTAATTTTAATCAAAATTAAGGCTTACCATATACATATTTAATGTTTGTTATATCTGGTCTGAGTAAGTGGAAATAGCTTATATTCAACATGTGTTGGTCAACATTAATTTTGATCAAAATTAATGAGTATTTTGATCATGAACTTTTTCAGTCAGTTAGTTGTTTCAATGCATAATGGCATGCCAACATTAATTTCAATCAAAATCAATGTTGAAATGATATAATGTTTTTTTGCATGACATGTAAAGGACAGCAACTATTCTTAAGTGTTGAAATTTACTATACATGTTGAGGGTAAATATAATATTTACATATCCATATTAATTTCTATCAGAATTAATGCTGACCAATACATAATAAATAGTAAATATGCCTGGCTAGTGTAAGTGGCATAGATTTTATTCAATCTGCATTTGGCAACATTAATTTTGATCAAAATTAAGGTTCATTATTAACATGAATTTCTGCAGTCAGTTTCTTACTGTTATGCATGGTAACATGTCAACATTAATTTTAATAAAAATTGAATTTGACATGCCACCAAGCATTTTTCTGTAAGATGAAAAGTAGGGCCCTCTATTCTTAAGTAAACACATTACAATGCATACTGAGCATGTTTATATCATTTACACACTAATATTAATTTCAATCAAAATTAATGTTGACCAATACACATTGATCACAAGCTTTTACAGCTCACACACACCAGACATAACTACCATTCAATATGTATATGGTCAACCCTAATTTTGATTGAAATTAATTAGCAGTTTTATGAAGAATTTTTTGGGTCTTTCTTGTTTGGATTCAATATGAAAATGGAAATATTAAATTTTATCAAAATTAATGTTTACCAATACATAATGAATACACACTATGCCACTTACACTTTCCAGGAATAGCTACCATTCAATGTTCCAGTATCAAAATCAATTTCAATCAAAATTAATGTTGGAAAGGCACCATGCATAAAAATAAGAAGTTGACTCCATAATTTCATGATTAACATGCTCATTAATTTCAATCAAACTTAATTCTGATACTGGAATATTTAATGGTAGATATGCCTAGAAAGTGTAAGTGGAATAGAATGTATTCCCTATGTATTGGTCAGAATTAATTTTGATCAAGATTAATATGGATACATAAATGTGACATTAAGAAGTATGGATTATCAATTTGTTGAAAATACATTTTTATATCTCATACATTATTTGTTTTTCTTAAATAAAATGTTACTCTCTCTCAATATCACCTTATAAAAATTATCAAGTTGCTTTGAAAAAAGAACAGAATAAATAAAATTCAATATAAGATAGCTATATTACACAGAAGATCACTTTTATACCCAAGTTATGATGATTTTGATGCTGTATTAATTGATTCCTGAATCTTTACCAGATCAATATCAGCTCTAACCCCAAGTGACTCATTTTCATTCACAGATAATTCTGCGAAAAATGTTTCTGAATAGCAATTCTTGAAAAAGTATTTGGGAACATTGAATATACCATCTTGTGCAACTGTCCTTTCTTATAACCATGAATATGTTTTTAATTCTGATTTTCTTTAAGCTGGGGTATGGGATAAGTCCTTTGTCATCTTATCCATTTTTGTAAACAAATCTTTTACTTCAGTATTTTGCTATCCAGGAATAGCTCAGGTGGGTGCAGTTGGGGCTGGTGGTAGGCCTTCCTTGATATCAGAGATGCACCTAGTATCATGAAAAAGCACAACAAAACTTGGCACATCACTGAGGAGATCTCTTGCTATCTTGTATTGTGCACTAGCAATAAGAATCCCAACTAAATCAGCTTCATAATAACAAAAATTAAAGTGAAAAAAACTTACCTTGGTCTTATAATGTTTTACTTGTGCCCTTGCCCTCTTTTCCATCTTTTTTCTTTCCACCCTTTCCTCTTCTTGCCCAAACAGCCTTATCATCTCCTTCCCCTTATTAACTACCCATTTCTTAATAACAAATTGAGTGAACTGAAGCTTTGACTAATCAATTTTATTCAAGGTGGTGAGCCACCTGGTACATTGGTTGCATACTATGCTTCCCGTGACTTGATTCAAAGTTGATACCAAAAGATCACGGCAAGTCCAATCAAAAGCAAATTTCTGAAAACCTTTTTCTTGTGATTCAGGCTCTAAGTTTCTTTTGACAGAAAGTGGGATTAGTGCTCCTCCTTTTAGTTCTTGAGTCTCAGGTGTTGGAATAAATTTGGGTAGTTGAATTTTGGATTGCAAGAAGGCAATAGAACTGGTCATAAGAAATTGTCAATCTGCTGCAGAATTGGAATGGTTAAAATATTGGACTTGGGTTAGGAAAGTTTGAATTGGTTCCAAACTTCCAATTGTCATTATCCAAAGGTTTTAGACTCACAGGATATCTTGCTATTTGTGTTGGTCCCCCAAGACAATACTTCAGAAAGTGGTAAATATTTCTATTTAGACTGTTGGAGCTCCTGGGAACATCATTCCTTCTAACTAAGCATCTTACAGCCCTTAACCCCCGTTCTCATTCATGAGACTCTGCTGAATTGAGTCTGTGGTAATCACTTATACCCATAATGATTGAGGGATTCACTAACAATTCAAATAAGTTAAATAAATTGGTTTTTTTTAAATAAAAGAATACACTAAAAATTTGACTTACCAGCTCCACTTGTGCTTGCTCCTTGGTTAGGCTGAGCAGATGATGATTTGTCTCCAAATTTTTTCCTCAATACTTGACTAGTCCAATCTCTTTTTAGATGATTGGCTTGATGATCAGCACTTTCAGGAGCAGAAGGATGATTGAAATTAAAATTTCTTGGTTCTGCATGAGCCTCTTGGCCTGGATTGGGATTAGTAGATGGGTTAGGATTAGGCGGTACAGGCTAAGATGCATCTGGAGGTGGATCAGCAGCTGGCGGTGGAGGAGTATTTCCAGTATTAGTATGTTGAGGTGGGAAAAAATTGGAATCAGCTGGGTCAACAGGCATCCCTTCAAAATGATCAGCCATAATGAACTGTAATACAATAAAATGAAATGAAAATAATCAGTAGTTAAAATTTATACCTATCAAAGTGTTAAAGTAAAAAAAGATACTATAAGATACTATAATTTTAGTCTTGTTAAAAAGTATTTTCTCTTGGGGAAAAATAAAGTGAATAATATATAGCTATCAGCTAAAGTGGGAATGTGAAACTATTTATAGTAGATGAATGAGCAAGAAGATCATTCATTAATTAAAAATTTCATTGTATTTCTCATTATCATGATTTTCTTTCTTTCATTCTTAAATTTAAGATAAAAATGACTCATTGGAAGCATGGGTTCTCTTGCAATAAAAGAAACCAATTTTATTGCTCGCTGATTTAAGATAAGGTAAGTTAGATGCATTGTTTTTTATAATTGAGCATTGAAATATTTCTTTTACCATTTACAAAAATCACCAATCCTACAAATCTCCCCAATCCCAAATTAACACAAAGATGTTAGTCAACAGAAAATAAATTCAATTAATTTTTTCACTCACTACTGTCTGCAGTCCAATGGCAGTCACTATGCAATATAGGGGGTGGACTGGCTAAAATGTCTTCAACCTTAACTCAGATGGAACTCAGATGGAACTCAGACTTAACTCATACTGAACCGATACTGAACTCTACTTGAACACCCACATAAATCCTTTCTGCTAAGTGGTGTTCATCCCTGATTGTATGGTTTCTCTATCAATAGCTCAATGTGTGTTCAATCTGTGGTGCATTTGGGTCCAAGGTTGAAGACTTGCTAGCAAGTACGCCCCCCATATTTTGTGGTGAGTGACAACCTTGTTTTGATTCCAAAAACTCCTTTTTTGTGCTTGAATGTAGCTGCATGTCCAATTATTGCATCTTTCTTAATCACAATTTGAGTCGCTTTGCTACTCTTATTAACTGACAATGCACTTGTGGGAAAAGATAATAGGGATAATTTTATGTTTCTTCTGGACGGTGCTCCTTGAAAGGACTTACTATTAAATAGATTTGATCATTCTCTTCCTTTGACCTGAAAAGATCATCAATTTTCCCAAACTGCTATCTTTTCTGTAGTAGAATTAAATTGTCAAATTAGTAATGTGTTGATGGTAACTAGTAAACCTCTTTCCATGTATAAATATGCTTGCTAAATTCTCAATTACCTGATCCTCATATTTCTCCAATGGTGTCAAAGCCCGTTTTGAAGTTTCTTTTCCCATTTGTGCCCTTACCATTTAGTAAATAATGTCATACTTAGATGGATCCATTTGTTTTTTTTATCAAGATCAATATGTATTTTTTTAGTTTCAAATTGATGATTATCTTCAGCTTCACCAAAATCTAATACCCTTGACTTCCAATACCAATTTTTGAGCATTGTTAGTGGTATCTCTCCTGTGGTCAATATTAATAAATCAGCATAGCTGAGTTTTTAAATCATTGCTTACAAACATTACATACATGGATGGTGATATTTTGGAATTTCAGATAATATATAATTTACCAGTTCTACAGACCAAGTAGCTCTACCTGATGCTGATGGTGGACCAAGACGCTTTATCATTTCAAGATAATTCTAAATGATATGCAGATTTTGCTTTGTGTGAATATTCTTCCAACCGTCTTCCAGGAACTCACAATACTCTAACAGAAATAGACCTAGATCTTTAAGCTCATTAGTCTGTATATTTTTTAATGTCAAAAAATTGGCGTTTGAGCATCATGTTACAAGTGACTTGAGAAGATAAGATTCACTTGGTTTTTCAGCTGAGGAAGCTGAAATTACATATTCTTTAAATTTTTCAAACCAGAGGGGTATAAGTGAAAAAGGGAAGTAGAGAGTATACAGCATGCACCATTACTCTGCCTTGAGGGATCCTGCCTTTTAGATCCTACTGATTTTGGAACTCATGATAGCCAGTAAGTTTTTTTTACTTGATCAATAATCTTCCATACAACCAGTAGCTCTGCTGCTTGTATTTGTGGATTACTACTACCTTCATTTTCTTTCTCCTTACCTTTACTTTTATTTTCATCATCTCTAGTTTTCTCATTTGATGAGTGAGATCCTTCACTCTTTGATTTGCTAATGGTCTGTTGCCTTAATTTATACAATGAATTACTACTTCCACTGTTGTGAGACTGTAATGAGGCCAAACCTATATAAGTAGGAATAAATTTTCATCTGGATGACCTAGTCTAGATTCTTGATCAATTTGTTCACAATCCTTCACTGTCTAGTCCGTGATGATTGATGACTGCCTTGAACTTGTAAGTCTTTGCTGCTAGTGCTGTCTTGCGTGTCCTGTATCATCATCATCATTATTTGTGGTGCTTAAGCTACTTCTATGTTTTTAGAATGTTTATGCAGTGAAGTATCTGAAAAAAAAAATTCATCTACTTCTCCTAAATGACAATTTTTATCCTTTTGCTGAACTTTGTATTTGAAAATAACTTAGACTGTGATCTTTTAGGTTTCCAAGCATATTTGAATGCATAAGATCAATTGAGCAATATTCAGTTGGACACCAATATTCAAGGTTATTCAGCTCACTCCATTGTACCCCATGATTCTGAACAATTGATACATGCTTCCAATGTGACTTAGAATTTTTCCTATTTGTTTCCCAGCACATATGATCTTCATGATTCCATAATGAAAAGTTTCCCGCATTCTTTTCACTAATTTCATCTTTAGAGATATTACAGAAAGAGAAGAACATTCTTGCAGAGTGACTTGAAAAGCCAGCCAATTTTTGTATTTCAGGAATGTCACCTATAAAAGAGAACAATGCAACTCTTAATTTCTGGCCTGGTGGATAAAGATGCATCTTTTCAATCTATATACCATACCATAGAGTTTTTAGATCATTAACCAGAGATTTAAGAAGGTGATTAAGCTGTTCACTTGTGGGTTCTGTTGGTCCAGGTATAATAGCATACAAAAAGGATTTTCCATTTTGTATCTATCTTCTTGAGTTAGGTTCATACACACCAGCATAATATTGCCTACAGTCTTCTGATGACCTCCAATCCTATTACCACCAGGCCTAAACCAGTCAAAATATAAAGTAAACATTAAGTTGCCTGAAGTTATTGTATATTCATAATCATTTCAACCCAGAGCTGGAGTGGTAATGGGAAAGTTTTTCCAAATAGAACCATCACAAACATCCTTCATCAAATCAAGCTCTACATCATCTGCCACAGGGGTTTTTTTCTCAATCAGAAATTAAAATTTGAACAGTTTGATCTCTTCCTTAAGCCACATTACAAGCCAATTTTGATGAAATGTTTTAAGAGAATAGTATTTTACATGTTCTTGATTCTCCTCCATCAAGTACAGCCTTTCATCATATTTAACTACAATTTTTCCTGCTCCCAACATTTTTAAATAGCACTTTGACGATGAAAAAAATAGTCAATTGAAACATAGTATAGATGGTTGAGACTCACAGTTATACTCATAAAGAGCAAAGAATTTAGGACAGCTGTTTAGTGAAAAATGATTGATTGAGCTTTAATCAACTAAAAACTGTATCTATTGAGCGTCAGATTGGGCAGAAAATGCTATTCTAATCCAGTTTTCCACCATCACCTAGAAGTTTGAGATTCATAATTTATTCATTCAAAAATTGAGTACAACTTTCTTTGCTTAAATAATGAATCAAAGAAAGCTTTTCTGTCTGCCACATAATTATTCAGCTATACTGCTCCCCAACATTTGAGTTTATAGAGACTGTTGAAGATACTTCTTCCCCCAATAGCAACTGTCCCTATGAAATAAGTCATCAAAACATCATCAAGACTTTTATTCTCACTTTAAACTATAAATATATACAGCTTACTGTTTCTGTGGAGCTGGAACTTCCAATGTTAAGTGGATTGTTGGAAGAAATAATCATCTGTGTCGGTGGTACTCTTGGTCTAGAAGATAAAACTCGAGGTCCTACAAGGGTTTGGATGGTTTTAATTGACTCTCAATGAATTGGTACATATTTCTTATAATCTTTAATTTTTTAACTCAATTAATAAGAGGTGATTAAGATATTGTTATAATTTATAGATTAGAATAACGTTATTTTAAAAAATAATATGATAAAATATAGTAATAAAGGATTTAAGTAATATATAATAAAGTATGTTTGTAAGTAAGAAATGGTGTGAAAAGTACAAAAAGAGAGGAACTTTTGTAGGAAAAAATGTGAGAAATAAAGACACGGTGTAGACAATCCTATAGTACTAGCTATAGGCCTTGACCAAGGGAGTTGGAGAAAACCCTGAGAGAAAATTCCCTGTCCCTTTAGAAAAAAAGAGTGAGATTTACTTGCTAAAGTAAGTTGGTTCCTGTTTTGCTAAAGCCCCCTTTCCAACACACTTGACTGCTTGATGAGCCAAGAAAGTTGTCACCAGCCAGACTACCAGACCAAAGAACTGAAATGTAGACCAATGTCCACACCAGAGACAGCAAAGATACTTGATGTAGGCTGCAAATCCACACCAGAGACAGCAATAATACTTGCTATAGCTTGTAAGACTATAACAGAGAAAACAGTCGCCAAAGTTAAGTTAAATGAAGAACTCACTTGCAACAATCACAGCCAAATTGTGGCCAGAAACAGTGAAAACTGAGTGAGGAACAAGGATATCACCTCCGGATGGTTGTATGATAATTAAGGTTGCCCCAAACTGTCTTTTTCACTAAGTACCACAGACCACCATCTAAGAGCCCATGCACACCCACAAATCTGGCGCCTGTACCCGCCAAATTGAATAAAAACCCTCCAGAAGCGCTCCCGCACCTTCTAAAACAGAGGCAGATGGGCCGCCTGAAGCGGCCCGGCCTCCCTGAAGCCAGAAAACTAATAAAAACAACTAATCTACTTAGAAAAATTAGCTACAACTACTAAAACCTTAAAAACACTGACTTTCACTATAACAACTTTGAGACATGAAATATAGAGAAAAATTAGCCCTATCCAATAATACTAAGCACTTAACCCTAAGACTTAAGGTTAGCCCGTAAAACACGAAAAACAAAATTAAACAGCTATCTTCTATAAATGAAAAATGAGGAAATGACCCCTTAAAACTCAGAATATGAAAAATGTCTTCAAGACATTAAATATAGAGAAAAACCGGGGCCATTCAATGATAGTACCCACATACCCACAGACCCAATATCCACAGAATAAAACCAGAAAAATACCCAATTCGTTAACAGATGTCAATTAAGACATGCACAAACAGCGCCAAATCACACAACAAAGGCCCCTGCCAATTTTTGAAGACCACATCCTCCCTCCAATTAAGAATTTCCACATTCTTTCTTCATAAAACCACCATGTTCAACCTTCTTCCCAAACATGCCTGTGAAATGGGTCCTTGCCAATACTGTATTGACAATAATCTAATCTTTGCCATGACACCACCTATACATCCATACAGAATGTCCTGTAATGTCTGCCAATCTAGAAAGAAGCCTTGCTACAGACCTGGACCATTATCTTCTGCAACAGATTCACCTCCACCTCAACCTGGTCCATCTTCTACCAGCACCAAAATATCTAGGCCATCCATCCTGATACCCAGATTAATCAAAATGCTTCACCCTTCCCAGAAGAGTGCCACAACCCATAAAACAAAAAGTTCCACCATCCCTGGTCCATCTGATAGTAAAGAACTTTCATTTCCTCCTTCAACTTTAAAACTGATGACTTCTCAGTTCCTCCATCTTCTGATAGTGATGATAACAATGTAGGATCCATTGCACCACCAACACCAAACCACTTGCCTACTATCAAGGCCAAGCTCCAACAACACACATCTCAACAGAAACAACTTCTGCTTCACTACTTCCAATCCACTTCTGCTACAGATCCACAGGACATTGAGAACCGAAGGCACCTCATTCACCAGTTCAGGCTAATTCTGAACACTTCATTTCATCTCTTGATTCCCTCTGTAATTATACTAGTACTTGAGTTTGATGCAGAAAAGAAAAATTGACCACACCCTCTATAGGGTGTAACCACAAAACAACCCTCAGTTTTAAGTCTTGGGGGACCATCCTCATTTTATAGTCTTGGGGGACTCAAAAAAAACCCTCAGTTTAAAGTCTTGGGGGACTCAAAAACCTAAATCATAAACCAGAACCAGAGATCAACCACATTAAGAAACAGAGAAAAAACTAACATTCTGGGGTAATTGTGAATAGAGCTGCAAGCCCATCAATTACCCCCAAACTTGCCTTTGCTAAATTCGGAGGCTCCCCCTGTGGATACCCTCCACCAATCTTTCAAAACCAACTCCAACAACAAAACCCATTCCTCAGTTTATAGTCTTGGAGGACTGAACCAACAACAATCCTCAGTTTATAGTCTTGGGGGACTAACACAGTGTTCAGTTTAAAGTCTTGATGGACTACTTTTTGACAAAATCTTGAAACCAGCCAGTTTAAAGTCTTGGAGGACTACCAGAAACCAGATTTTAGTTTAGAGTCTTGATGGACTGCCAGAATTTTGCATAAAATAGATGCAGCCAATTTCATACAGAATACCTCTACAGCCAACCTGCTGAACTTCCACCTTCACTTCATCATCTACCCATCACTGACAAAAATCTCGTTCCTATCTCTTTCCATCATCTTTTCTCACCACGGATCATGGCTGGATCCCCTGATGTTGACCCCTCTACTCTTCCTTGCTTCACTGTTCCCAAGGACGATGCCTGCAAACAGTGCATCCACATGTGCAGACCTTGCACATTCACGCTCCCAACTCCTGAAGCCAAATTCTACAACAGAGCTTGTGATTCTTGCTACTCCAAAAAGAAAAAATGTGACAGAGATTCCAACTACCCAATTCCTCCTCCTTCACCTTCTCATAAATACATCTTCAGATCCCCTACCAGATCCCCAGCGCTTGGTCCTTCCTCTTCCTCTATATCTTCAGCACCTTCCAGAAGATCCAGAAGCTCAGCTTCCAGAACTCTTCCCAAAAGACCAGCCTTAGCTTCCCAAAAAACTACTTCTATCTCTGCTAAATTAGCTCAAAAAGCTTCAAATTAAGCTCCTATGATTCTAGACTGCGTCCAGGAGGCCTGCCCGCCTCACTAGAAAGTGAAAATCAGGCTCAAAACCTCCAAAAACAACAAGAAAACATGAAAATTCAACCAATCAAGGAAAACAACTCCACGCAATTACCTCCCACTGCTCCCAGAGCAATGCAGCCAACCCTTCCAAGATCTAAAAACTCCAAATTTTTCCAAACTTCTAGGATACCTGCCAGAGGACCCCAGGAAGAAACCAGAGCACTCAACACTGCACCAATGCAACAACTTCATCCCCAGTTAAGACAACAAAACTACACCTCTCCTCTGTCAGCCAACTATTATTCTGACAGTTCCATTACCTCAAAAGCTCCATCCAGAAGAAATCAATCTGCTTCCAAATCACCCTCTCCTGCTCCATCTTTTAACAACCCTGATACTCTATCACCGGCACCTCCTCCACCTGAATCCAACAGAAATATCAACCACAACAACAACAACAATCCCGCTGCTCCAACTTGGCCCCAGGAACATCAGCCTCCTAGTTCACCTTCTCAAAATCTTTCAGAGGAAGACCAAGAGAATCCATATCTTTCCCTGATTAATCCACCTACTATGACCATTCCAAAATCTTCAGAAGTCCAAATACTGGCTGTTTACAAATTTTATGAGCTTCCAATCTGTAAGTACCAAATTAATTCATCCCATTTCTTCAACAAAAATAATTACTGATCCAATTCTTCTTGTCTAGTTGGAACCCCTCCTCCTGAATCTACTATTGGAGTTGGCCAACCTCTAGAAACTTCTTTGACCCTGGATTATGTAGACATGAAACAACACCTCAGGACCATGTGTTCAAACATGCTGAAAGCCTTTTCCCTCCATGGACCATTAAATGACTTTGAGAAAACCTTAAGGAAAAAACTATTGGAAGACCACTGGAAGATGTCTAGGATCATTAAGCACACCTTCCAACAATCCATTCCTGCCTCTTCTTCTTCCTCCTCTGAACTTCCCTCTAATCCAATTCCTTCCCATTACAATCCATATAATCTCTCCAGCAGGATGCAGGTTAAAGAACACAGTGCTTCCCACAACCCCAACAAAAAACAAAAATGACATCATAATCCGGACCAGCCTCCAGAAGCTTCATCATCCAGACAATGAGCTCCTGCAAAAAGATTAGAAACATAATAATAAATAAATAATAAAAAACAATTAATAACTATAAATTCTAATATATATTATTATTATTATTATTATTATAATCCACTAATATACTAAAATTAAAAATTAATAAATAAAATAAAATAAAATATTAAAAATAATACAAATGGTATCCCCCAGCCAATTGATGAGCTGATCCCCTGATACCTTTTCCACATCTAAGTGCACCTTGATGTGGATACACCTTAAAAAATTTAAAAAATTTGAAATAAGAAACATAAATTAAAGGTAATAATGAGAATAATAAAAAAATAATAATAATAAAATGAAATTAAAGAAAATAGAAATAAAATAAACTAAAATGATAAAATAGAATTTCCCGGCCAATTGATGAGCCTTTCCCCACCAATACTTGCCCACATCCAGGTGACCCTGATGTGGTAACACCCTATATTTTTGATTTTATAATTTCAACAATCCCCATAAAAAATGAAAACAAAAAAAAGAGAAAAAAATGGTCCAGTAAGAGAAAGTCTGGTTTATAGAATTGATCACTGGGTGGGCTCTCTCCAATAAGTAAAAATGTTGGGAGACCACCAGTGATCCACCGCCAATCCGAAAGAACCAAAGATAAAGAAGCCAGTCCCAAACCAGTTTAAATTCATTTTGGACTTGAAACCTGAATAATAAACAACAGAACTAGAATTCAACTATGAAAAACAAAAGACTTGAGACAGAAATTCTGGGGTAACTGTTCTACAGAGAATCCAGCTCATCAGTCACTCCCACACTTGCCAAAATAAAATCTAGAAGCCCCCCCTGGGTACCTTCTAACAAAAACACAACCTCCAACACAATCAACCAAAACCATTAAGAGTGAAGAGTCGAGCACTTGAAAACCGAAGAAAATTCCAGTTTAAAGTCATAGAGGACTATAACCTGTGAAAAGAAACCAATACTAGGGTTCAACTAAATTAAGAGAAAGGGTTGGAAACAGACAATCTGGGGTAACTGCTGATAGAGCAGCCAGCCCATCAGTTACCCCTACACTTAAAATTAAATTAAAGAAAATAAAAATAAAATAAAATAAAATGATAAAATATCATTATCTGGCCAATTGATGAGCCTTTCCCCACCAATGCTTGCCCACATCCAGTAGACCCTGATGTGGTAACACCCTATTTTTTTTTTTTTTTAATTTTATAATTTGAAAAACCCCATAAAAAATTAAAAGAAAAAAAGAAAAAAGAAAAAAATCTGAAACTACTATCTAGCAAAAACATAAATACAAAATCAAAGACAGTCCAGCTCCATAGATGGTCCAATAAGAGAAAGTCTGGTCCATAGAAATGATCACTGGGTGGGCTACCTCCAATAAGTAAAAATGATGGGAGACCACCAATGATCCACCTCCAATCCATATAAACCAAAGATAAAGAAGCCAGTCCCAAACCAGTTTAAAGTCATAGTGGAATTCAAACCTGAATAATAAACAACAGAACTAGAATTCAACTTGGAAAAACAAAAGACTTGAGACAGACATTCTGGGGTAACTGTTCTACAGAGCAGCCAGCTAATCAGTTACCCCCACACTTGCCAAAATAAAGTCTAGAACCCCCCCCCCCTGGGTACCTTCTAACAAAAACACAACATCCAACACAATAAACCAAAACCAATAAGAGTGAAGAGTCCAGCACTTGAAAACCAAAGGAAATTCCAGTTTAAAGTCATAGAGGACTATAACCTGTGAAAAGAAACCAATACTAGGGTTCAACCATATTAAGAGAAAGGGTTGGTAACAGAAAATCTGGGGTGACTGTTGATAGAGCAGCCAGCCCATCAGTTACCCCTACACTTGCCAAGATCAAATCTAGAAGCCCCACCCATGGGTACCTTCTAAAAAAAAGGTTCCAACACAAAAGTTGCTCTGCAACACCAAAAATTCCAAAACTTAAAGAAAGTTCAATAGTTTATCCTCATTGCAGAGTCAATCTTCTTCATGTCTAGTGCCTCTGGGATAGAACCTCTTCATCTGATCTGCAGACACTCTATTCTTTAAGACTGCACCATCCAAATCTTCCAAAACAAAAGAACCTCCAGAAGTCTGAGATCTGACTCTGTAAGGTCCATTCCATCTGTCAGCAAACATTTTCCCCCACTGACTCTCCAAACTTCTATTATACACCAAAACCAAACAACCAGGTTTCAAGGGATTCCTGAGTCTATTATCCAACTTCTTTTCCCAGTATCAGATTGATTAATTCCTAATCTTCATCATTCTAGAGTATGCCTTCCCTTGGTATTCCTCTCTACATTCCAACTGTTGCATCCTGGCACAGAGCAATTCTTCTGTTGAGTGCACATCATCCCAATCAATTCCAAGATAAGAGACAGCTTCCAAGTCCACTGGTAGAACAGCTTTCTGACCAAAAATTAACTCATAAGGAGAATAGCCAGTTGTCCTCTTCACAAATAACACCAAGGGTAAATAATGCCTCCACTTTTCAGCACTATCCCCACACATCTTTACCAAAGCATTCTTGATAACTTGATGGCCTCTTTCAACCATGCCTTCATCCTTAGGATAATAAGGTGTATCCACTCTAACTTTAGAACCAACACTTGCCACAGCTTCTTTAAATTTGGCACCAAAGTCTGGCCCGCCATCAACAGTCACCAACTTCATCAAGCCATACCTATAAATCCACTCCTTCTTCAAAAACTCTGCCACATTCTTGGCAGACAAATTAACCAGAGGCACTGCCTCAACCCAACCAGACAAATCATCCCTAGAAAAAATCAAGTATTTATACCTGCCCTCTTTAATATGGACATCATTCAGACTGACCCTTCCACAAACAGTTGATTCACCAGTAGCATGGCCCACCTCTTTAGGTTTCAAGTGACTTCTTCTTTGACATTCTTCACAAGATTGAACCCAACCCTGCACAGCCAACTTCATACCTGGCCACCAAAATCTGTCAGCTGCTCTTCTATAAGTCTCCTTAAAGCCTCGATGACCAAGGTCTTCATGAAAAGACTTCAACACCAATTCTTGACCCTTCTTCTGAGTCATCACCACTTGAGTATTTGGATGTCTCTTCCTCATCAACCGCCTTCCTGACACATAAAATCCAGGACTCTTCTTCTTGATTGAAAACCAAGTCTCATCATCACAACTATCTGGCCTCTCCAAGGTCAGCAGATATTCCACAAAAATAAAATAAAACCCAGACTGACCACAGGTCTCATCTTCAAAATCCAAAAAAACAACATCAAAGGGTACAATTCTGTCATCATAATCACCAGTGTGAACATGAGCCAATTGAGCAGCCCAACCAGGACACCAATGCTTAAATTTTGGCATGTCCTTCTCTTTCCACTGAACCTTGTGAGAATCCAATTCACTAACAAAAACACCATTTTCCAAATTTGAGCTCTCCCAAACAAGAACTCCATCTACATCAACAAAAACATCCTGATCACCAGAATCAAGATCAGATCCAGCTATTTTAGCCTCTTGTGGGAGGTCAGAAAAATCTTCAGAACCCTCAGTGCTGGCCCTAATTACTGGAACATCTTCATCAAACTCTTCAGCCTCAGAATCATCATCTGTAGGTGGTCTCCTTGATAATCCATCAGGCATTGTAAAAGTTTTGCCTGGTTTGTGTACCAGGTCAAAAGAAAAATGTTGAATAAATGCCACCCACCTAGTCATTGGAGCATTTGGAAGACTAGGCATATTGATCATCTGAACTAAAGATTTTGAATCCACCTGCAGCTCAAAATTCTGCCCCCACAAAACAGTCTGTAGCTTCTTTAAAATTTTTGCTACACCACACAATTCCAATTTAGGTTGAGAATACCTAGATTCCACTTCATTAAACACCACAGACTCATATCTTACTGGCCTCACCCTCCCAGTCTTATCCTCCTGAGACAAAACAGCACCAGCAGCAATATAGCTTGAGTCCACTGCCAAATAAATTTTTCCAGCACCAACGCCATAATCCAACTTATGAAGAACAATATCTTCACCAACAAACCTTTTCAACTTCTAAAAAGAATCTTCACACTCTTCAGTCCATTCCAAATCTGCATCTTTCCTGGTCAACCTCCTTAAAGGTAGAGCCAACAAAGAAAAATCCTTAATAAAAATCCTGACATATACACATACACCAAAAAATCCCCTGACTTCAGTAGTATTTTTAGGCCTCGGCCATGACTGTATTTTATTAATCTTCTTCTTCGCCATAAACCTTCCCTCTTTACATACCACATGACCCAGAGTTTCCAAAGCAGGAACACAACAACAGAATTTCGACCCTGAATTGGTCAAACCAGCCTCTTCAATCCTAAACAACACTCTCTAAAGAGTTATTCCATATTCCCAAACAAAACTTCTTATTCCAGGGTTCTCCGCTAAAACCTCATTATCATAATAAGTGGATGGTCCTTTAATTCCACAATCATCATTAAAAATACCAGCATGAGTAGGAACCTCATCCTGCAAAATCCAAGTCATCTGTGCTTGATATACCGCCACTGAATTAGTTGCTCCTTGAGGCAACCTAGTGAGTTGAAATCTTCCCAAAGGAGTCTAAAAAGTTGTGAGAGGCCTTGAATCAGTATGAAGCTCCCTCTCATCATAACAACTCATAATATCACCCAAACTATAACACACCCTCTCAGCAAAAGCTTCAACAAAATCCTCTGCACTTGGTGGTATACCAGCGTCCTTGATAGTGACTCTATTCAAGGCTCTAAGATCATGAAACACCCTCAACTTTCCATTCTGCTTCTTTACACAGAAAACCAGACTTGAGTAGCTGGATTTTGATTGTTTGTATAACCCAGTCCTGACTCTTTCCCTAACAATCTCTACAAAATCCTCTCTGATAGCAGCTGGAATCGGAATAGGTTTGATTTGCCAAGGTACATGAAAAACCACAGGAATCAAGTAAAGCTCCCCATAAGAGTGCTTCAACACACCCCTTTCCTCCTCAACAAAAGCCACAGCTTTTTCCCTTAGCACAATGACGTGCAACAACAACTTCTTTTCTTCTTCAGACTACCACCCATCAGGACCAAAATGAACAACCTTCAGTCTTTCCGCAGTCACCCTAGCCGTTTCTACCAATTCTGGAGGATTCTTCACCAATGGAGTACATTACGGATCTCTTGACAAAGGAGGTCTCTTCAAGGGCGGATTCAATCCCACAGGCCTAATCTTCTGCGCTACCTTCTTATACTTTGCCGCTCCACCTTCAACTTGAGGGATCCTCAGGAAATCTTCACCACCAGACCTGGAACAAAAACCAAGGGTTTTCCCATTGCTCACATTTGTGGTCAAGGTAATGTTTTTGAAAGGTGTAGAAGAAACCCTAGCGGTGCACAATTGGGAGGACTTACTTTTAGACCCCAATCACACCACTCCAAAACTTTTCTGCAATACCAAATCTTCATCTTCACTTCCGTCTTCCAAATCTTTAAATCTTGATTCATCTTCAGAATCAACTCTTTTAAAATTTTGCAGTTTATCCTCATGATGAAGGCCCAGAAATTGATCTTGATGATCTTCTTTCTTCAAAATTTTGTGCAGTTTAACCTCATGCTGGAGGCCCAAAAATTGAACTTGACAATCTTGTTTCTTCATAATTTTCTGCAGTTTAACCTCATGCTGGAGGCTCATAAATTGATTTTGACAATCTTCACAAAAATATTTTGAATCTTCTTTCTTCATTATCTTCAGATTTTTTTCTTGATTTTCTTGAATTATCTTGAAATTTTTATCTTCTTTTCTTGAGTTTTCTTCTGACCTACAAAAATAACCAGGGGTTTCCCCAATGCTCACAGGTGTGGCCCAGGTAATGGTTTTGAAAGGTGTAGAGGAAACCCTAGCGGTGCACAATTGGGATGACTTACTTTTAGACCCTAATCTCACCACACCAAAACTTTTCTGCATATCTTCCAATAAAGATATATAACCAATCTTCTTCCTTGAGCTTGAATTAAAAATAATTGAGAATCTTGAAAGAGAACAAGGACTTGATAAAAAACTTTATGAATACTTGCAGAGAAGAGAAACATTCAAAAGGGAAAGTTGAAAGTCAACTTGGTATATCTCCAAGGGAGCTGATCTACTAAAACCAGGGATTTTCTCATCTTGGGGAGAGGTTGTAGCACTAGGGTTATCAGCCCTCATTACTCTAAAAAAGACAGACTCTCAATAGAGCCTGAGCAACACTCCAAAAAACCAGAGGCGGCACCCACTTCCTTCCTTCTTGTGCAGCAATCCATGCACTGGCACATTGAAGATAAACCAGGCCTGGTCTCCCAACCATCCTCTCCAGGGGATGATAACCTCATGTGAAGTCTCCTTTCATCTTCACCAGTCAACTCCAAACTGATTCATAAATTAAATTGATAACTAATTCTTGCCTGAAAATCCATCAAGAATTGCCCGCCTAAAACTGCTTTTACATTACCTTTAGCAATGTAAAAATGAACCTTCCCTGAGGCTCGACCAACATCTAACTTCACAAACTCTGAGGTTCCAACCAATTCAGTGACATGACCACCGATGTGGTACGCGCCTCGCAGAAAGCGTGATTTTAGACCAATCAGCGCGCGTAGTCCAGGAAGAACAAAGGGGAGTTAGCGCAGCAGGAAATGTAAAAATATAATATGTATTTGTGTGTTTCAAGAAACAAAGGAAATGGAAGCGCGTAAAAAGATTAAGGGTCTGTGCGCTTGGATTTTGCAGCAAGATGTGCTGCACAATAGGGAATTGTGTATTATTAACTTAGGACTATTACGCGCTAAACAATATGGATTTGGGCTTTCCAAAAAGTATATGTTACGCATTAAGAAGAAAGTCATGGATTAAGGACGACTCAAGTGCATGGTATGCTGTACCGTGGCGCGTTGGGAAACTTACTGAGACAAGTAATGAAGATGAATAGCTAGTTAAGCGAGCTGTCAGAACTACGAACCTAGTATTAAAGCAAAGAGATTGGGGAATCAATCGTAAAACTACCCAAGAGTTAAGGCAACTAGACGCAGTGTTAGGATAAGTCAAACCTGGAACTAGCGCTGAAACAAAACAAGGTATAGTTAAAAGCGCATAGGTGGAGAATCAGTGAAACAAGTTAATACTAGTGTTAGTAATTTTAGGGTCTGATTTAGGGGCTGTAGTTGTTTCAAGCAGTGTAAGTAGCATACTAATAAACTAGTTATTGTTTTACTAATGTGGCGCTAGAGTCAGTGCTGGAGATCCATTAGGGAACTGTGTCTTGAGCGCTGGAAGAATATTAAAGAAGGACTATTAGGTAGGGACAAAGGGAGAGGACTGGTCGATCTATCTATTTAGTTAAGAAAATAAGAAAAATCGCATTAGTTGTCATTTTAAAAAGCAGATCATAGAAAAATCAATATAGAGATATACATGTAGCTATAGTCATAGTACCCAGTATAAGATATTAGATCTTTTTGTGATTAATTGTTTGAGAGAACATTAAAAGGTATTTTCTGAGTCTTTTAGAGTTTGTGCGTCTGTGTGTGTATTTCATATAGTATAGTGAAAGAGCGCAACATAGAAAGAATATATAGATTCAGTGGGATTAACTATTATTAGAGATATTTTATTACTATAATAAGGCATATTCAAAGAGAGCACTTCAAGAGGGAGTAGCTGTGGATAATAGCGCTTGTTAAGAATAGAAATATCCAGATATTAATACTTATTTTTTTTCCTTATCTTTAACTCATCTCAACTTATAAACTTTCTAGTCAAATATTAGTGTTACAAATTATTACACTGTCTTTAAAAATAAGAGTTGCAGGCGCTTCTTTTTTTAAATTAAAAAAGAGAACCAACCCATTTTGCATTGTGTCTACTGCTTAGTACTTTAGAACAGTCTACAATTGGTGTCCCAACAGTGGCATAATTGTAACTAGTATTTTTGATTAGATTGTTTGGTTTTTTTTAGGGTTTCGTCAAGAGGACGTAATCAAGCCGGCGCTTCAGTGGAAGAGTCGTAGGGTCTACAACAAGTGGATCAATAGCCGTTATCAGAGGGTAGCGTAGGGCTGTATTGTGAAAACAGTCAGGTATAATTACCAAGTGTGTGTTTTTTCTTTGTGATCTTTGTTTTGATTTAATATTTCGGGAATGGAACCTACTGCAACTACATCTAAGGGATGTCAGGAGAGGGTTAAATCTCCCAATTCTTCGGCATTGTTGCCAAAAACGGTAACCACAATTATTAGGTGTAAAGACGAAAGCTTGCCCTTTGCGGGAATTAATACCAAAAAGTTTTTACACAGGTTTGAACAAGCAGCGGAAGTTCATGGAGCAACCAAATATGATACGGTACGACAAGTACTATTCTTTGTATCTGATGAGTGCAAAGACAATTTAGAGGATCTAAAAGGGCATGAGGAGAGAAATTGGTCAGCGCTAAAAGAAAAAATTCTCAAGAGATGGCCAAACGTTACCAAGGAAACTAGGTATACAATGAAGGACCTGGATATTTTGGTAAATAGGGTCAAAGCTAGAGGAGGTGTTTGGGACCCCAAGGAATTTAAAAGTTTTAGGGAAGACTTCGATCAGATAGTAGAATATTTAGTTAGTAACGAAGATTTTAGTGATGTTAATGCGTCGTTACCCTGGTTTTGTGAAGCGTTAGCGCCAGAAGTTGAAGACTGGGCAAAAAAGAGCTTGGATGACAAAGGAAAGTTGGTTAAAAAGAGGGACGGAAATTATAAGTAACCCGGATTAGAAGAAGTAGAAATGGCAGTGGAAGCTGAAATGAAGTTGCATTGAGTTGAGCGACGTGCAGCAAGGGTGGCTCTGGATAATGAGGATATGGGGGAAGATGTGCCAGGCGTACGATCGCCTTCTCAGATCTCGTCTCCTAAAGATAAAATTCTCTCTAAGGATCCAGATTCAGTCATGGCAAGAATCGATGAGTTGGAGAAGAAGATAGTTGAAGCGGCAAAAGCGAAAGAATTGTTTAGGCCCAAGAGTTCTCCTCAAACTTCACTTTTTTCCGCTATGGTGTGCTATTATTGTAATAAAGAGGGGCATACAAGGATGAGGTTTAATGCGCTTCAAAAGGATAAAGAGGAAAAGGTAGTTAACGAGGATGGGACTATGCTTATGTTGGAGAGTGGTACCAAGTTTATTAAAGACAAAGATCAAGGGATGCGATCCATGGTCATCGATCATATTAATAAAAAGTCTATGTAAAGCAGGTCAAGCAAGGGCAAAGAGCTGGAAAATAAGGAGAAAGGCAAGGATGCGAAGTCGGTTAATTTTTCAGTTACTTGCGCGGTGTTAGATTTTAAAGTAAAGTAAGGACCGGTTGCAGCGCCACTTACCGCAGCACGATTGGAGATGTTTGCGGCAAAGCATAAGAAAATGACCCCACCTACAATTACTAGGCCAAGAAGGGCTGGCACTAGGTATGTTAATCCAGAGGATATGGAGGAAGTACGGTATACTAATAGAGAAAATACACCTGCGCCTATCGAGGATGTTGAAATGGATGGTACGGACTCTGGAGGTTATGGCGTGGATCACTAGGAAGTAGAACATACGGCAATATTGGAGGAGCCAGTGGTAGTTCAGCAAAGAGCGGTACCTGCTGAAGGAATTCCAGGAGCAAAGCATAATACTCCAAAGAACCCACCTGGAAGAGCAAAAGCTGGTACCAAGGCAACTCAGCCTAAATGGAGAATGCAGCACCCAGTTCATTCTGATTTTCCTAAAGCTGCTGAGGATTTAGTTGCAGAATGTTTGAAGACTACAATTTCTGTTCCATTGGGGATGCTGACTGCAGTAGCACCAGATGTATCAAATGGAATTGTGGATAAGTGCAGAAAGCAAAGGATTTCTAGTTGCGCTGAGTTTGATATGGCGGAACAGTCATTTCAGCCAGTTGTTGGATTACCTAGGGCGCCACATTACGCAGGACCCTTAGGGCATTTAACTATTACGATAAATGGTAAGCAAATTAAAGCGTTAGTGGATACGGGTTCACAAATCAACGTGGTATCAGTGGATGACGCAGTGGAATTAGGTCTTCCTGTAAAAGATGGCAAAGGCACTGTCGCAGGAATTGGGGGAGGTAGGTTACCTGTTATAAGTGTAGCAGAGTATGTACGCACTAGAGTTGCGGGAGCAACAAGAGATATACATTTTTATGTTCCAATGGGTGTAGTTAAACCAGTTTTAGGCAAGCCATTTTTAATTGATTATTCGGCAAATATAGATTATTGTTAAAATAAGACT
Source organism: Hemileia vastatrix (assembly GCA_030280995.1). Classification (NCBI taxonomy): domain Eukaryota; kingdom Fungi; phylum Basidiomycota; class Pucciniomycetes; order Pucciniales; family Zaghouaniaceae; genus Hemileia; species Hemileia vastatrix. Next base: position 1,965,417 of record JASXTE010000008.1, on the reverse strand, counting down.
ATAGGAATAAGGATTATGGGTGATGACGGTGTTCCAGTAACAGCAGTCTTAGTAGCGCCCAAGGATGGTGGCTGGGAAACTAAGTACTCTGGAGCTGCGCCGTTAGAGAAAGAAAGAGAGTTTTATGAGGAAGTCTCAGATGAGGAGATAGGGCGACCACCAGGAAGGCGCCAACATTTTCATTAGGGACTGGCATTTTAGGTGTTACTATCTCCCAGGTTGAGAGGAACCCAGATAGTGACCAGTCAGTCCAACAAGGAGGGATACGAAAAGCGGTACTTCATAGGTGTCTTGGGAATACTACTGCAGAATGTATTATACCTAAGCTTTTTAATTTCTTTAATTTTGGATATTGTTATACTTATATTAAAAAGAAAAGACAAAAACAGGATTTAGGTGTAACCCGTAGTTATATTAGAAAGGGTTTTATTTTAATTAATGAAGAAAGCAGTAAGGACTGTTTTGCATCTAAGTATAAACCAGTAGCTGTTAAGGTTAAACCAGTGAATATAGAAATGCCTGATTTGAATCCTCCTTTTCAGAGGCCGGCGCTATCTAGAAATCCTTATGATACAACTTTAACGAAGTTTCCGCCTGATTTTGCGTTCACCAGTAAGATTACAATGGAAAGGCTTCAGATGGTAGATTTTGGACCAAAGGGCTGGTTATCGCAGGACGAAAAGAAGTTATTATTACATGTTATGGTTCTTAGGGAAAAGGCTATTGCGTTTTCAGAAGAGGAAAGAGGTTTGTTAAAACACTCTTATGGTAAACCTTATATTGTTCCAGTTATACCTCATGTGCCGAGGCAAAAGAAGGCTTTTCCAATACCGGTGGCTATAGGAGAAGAGTATACGGAATTAATTAGGAGAAGGTTAAAGTCTGGCTTGTATGAACAGTCTATGTCTAGTTATTCAAGTCCAGTGTTTTGTGTGGTCAAACATAATGGTATATTAAGGGTTGTTCATGATCTTAGGGAGATGAACAAGGTTACAGTAAAGGATGCAGGGATGCCACCAACGTCAGAAGAATTTGTGGAATCTTTTGCGGGGTGTGCATGTTACGGATTAGGTGATATTATGGGAGGATACGATGAGCGTGAGTTGGAAAAATCATCCAGACCCATGACAACGTTTGAAACACCACTGGGGCGCTTTAGGTTGACAAGGTTACTGCAAGGTGCAACAAATTCTGTGGCCGTATATCAAGCACAAATGATGTGGATATTGCAGGATGAAATTCCAGAACATGTGGGAATTTTCATTGATGATGGCGGTATAAAAGGACCAGACAGTGATTACGAAGGGGAAGTGTTAAAAGAAAATCTGTATATTTGAAAGTTTATTTGGGAATATGCGATTACCCTGGAAAGAGTGCTATTTAGGATAGAGGAGGCAGGATTAACAATTTCTGGGTCTAAATTTGCCTGTTGTGTTCCAGCGCAAGATATAGTGGGACATGTGGTATGCAAGGAAGGGAGAATTGTTGCTGAAAAACAGAGGAATAAGGTACTTACATAGCCAAGACTAAGAAATACTAAGGAAGTTAGAGGGTTTTTAGGCACTTGTACATATGTAAGAATGTTTATTCAAGATTTTGCTTTGTTGTCTTTGCCTTTACGGGGCTTACCAAGAAAGGATGTTGTATGGGATTGGACGAGGAATGTGAGGAGTCATGCGATTTATTAAAGAGGATTGTAGGAAAAGATATTCTTTTGAAGAAATTGGAGTATGGACCAGGCGCTGGAAAAATTACTCTAGTGGTGGTCGCAGTTTTGATGCAGGAGGACAAAGAAGGTAATGATAGACCTGTCCTTTACGAGTCCAAGACTTTTACCAAAGTGGAGTCTAGGTACTCCCAGTCTAAGCTGGAGTTATGTGGAGGAGCGAATATTCTTAAAAAGCTACAATGGATGCTTTGGGGGCAGAATTTTGAGCTGCAGGTTGATGCGCTATCTTTGGTGCAAATGATTAGTAGCCCGAGTTTACCAGATGCCCCCATGACAAGGTGGGTAGCGCAGATTAATTTGTTTTCTTTTTATTTAGTCCATAAGCCAGGGAAATCTTTCACTATGCCAGATGCGCTGTCGAGAAGACCTTTGTGTGAAGAAGACTTGGAAGCGGAAGAATTTGAAGAAGATAAGAGATGGGTAAACGGGATAGATTATTGTTATACAAAATTTGGCAAGAACGTCCGCAACGACGATAAACTATCAGGCAAGAATGTCCGCGAAGACCATAAACTAGTAGGTAGTATTGTCTGTGATGACAATAAACTAGTAATGTGGAATGTCCGAAAAGACATAAAATTAAATGCTGACAATGTAAAGGATGTTTGTAGCAAGGTTGAACTGAAACTGGATTTAGGGAACACTGAAGCTAATGTAGCGACAAGGAGTGCGCAAGGCGAGGAAGTGTAGGAGTCAAATGATGAAGATACTTCAAAGTGAAGTCAGGATAGTAGTACTCAACTCGAAGAGGTGGAGTATTTAGAAGACAACGCATCTACAGATGAGGGAGTAGAGTTGTTAAAGTTATATTTGGAAGGTAATAGTTGACCGTATTTTTGCAATAAAAGGGTTTGGTGCAATATTAAAAAGCGCGCTAAAGGCTATTTTATTAAAAATGGAAAGTTATGGAAGAATCAAGCTTTGTCTCCTTAGTTAGTTATTCAAACTAGGGAAGGGAAGGAGAAGATACTCAGGGAGTTACACGCTAATTTAGGACATAGAGGTCAAGATGAGACTCATCGCAGAGTTAGGGAAAGATTCTGGTGGCCCAACATGAAAAATGAAGTAAGAGATTGGGTTAAATCTTGTCCTGAATGCCAGCGCAGAAGTTACAGAAAGCCAAAAGAAAAAGGGAGAGCTATGGGCGAGGATACTGTTTTTGGTAGGGTCAGTTTAGATGCAGTCCATATAAAAGAAGGACGCTTTAAATACTTGGTAGTAGCCAGGGATGATCTATCAGGATGGGTTGAAGCAGCGCCGTTGATAAACCTCAAGGCAAGTAATGTGGCTGAATTTTTGAAGAAAGAATGGATTTATAGGTATGGGGTAATGAAGATGGTAACAGTAGATGGTGGCGCTGAATTCGCGGGAGAATTCCAAGAAGTAGTAAAAGGTATTGGCGCAAAGTTACGAGTTGCAACACTATATTATCCTGAAGTAGAGGGAATGGTAGAAAGAGGGCATCAAGTTATAAAAGATGCGCTAGTTAAGTTATGTGGAAATAATGGGGCAAAGTGGAAAAACTACTTGCCATTAGTTTTGTTTGCAGGCAGGATTTCAGTTAAAAGGACAACAGGGCTTTCGCCGTTCGAGCTTATATTTGGTCAAAGGGTGGTATTACCTATTGATCTGGAGGCTGGATCTTTCCTAGGATGTGATTGGGATCAAGTGCGCTCAACTGATGATCTAATTCTAGCAAGGGTAGCGCAACTTGAAAGAAAAGACGAGTTTGTGGAAAAAGCATATGAAAGAATGATGCAGATCCCGGACAAGTCAGTTAAATATTGTGATGAGCGCTTAGCGCATAGGTTAAGAAAGCCATTGAACCCAGGATATTTGGTTTTGGTTTATAATAGAAGTTTAGAAAGCCAATGGGGGAAGATGTTTTCTGACAGATGGAATGGTCCTTATAGGATAAGAAAGCAGATAACTGGAGGGTCTTACTTACTTGAGGAATTAGATGGTACTGAGTGGAAGCGGCGTGTGGCCGCAGACCAGATCAAAAGATTCTACCCACGGGGTGTTCCAGTGATACAAGATAACCTCCGAAATGAGGAAAAACTACCAGAATAATACCTCAGGGAAGAGGTTAAACTAACAAGTTATTTAAAGTTTTGTTTTTCTAAGAGGACTCACAGGAGGCTTTGACACAGTTGTGACGGATAGAGGGCGCTAACTGGAAGTTAGGCAGACTATGGCTGAACAGGCAACTGGCATAAGCGCTTAGATGAGGGCGTAGAGGAAAATGAAATCTTATATATTTTCATTGTTAGAGGGGACATGTCCAAATAGGTAATTGGATTAAAGGAGATGTGTACCATGTAAACACAAAAGACGCTGGGAATTTAGCCAATGGGTTAACTAAACAGGAGTGGAATAGCGATTTATAGATGGGGTGCTCTACTGTTCAATTCTTATTTTACATGGTATATTGCTGTATTGCAGTAAAGGCGGTAAAGTTTTATGATATAAAGGTTTATTTATGAATTTTTTAGGGTTTACAGTTTTTTAAAGAAAGTAGAGGGAGAAAAGTTAGGCGCTCTAAAAGTATGGAAGACAGGTGTAATAAAATAGCGCCATGTCTAAAAAGATTATTTGAAGGCATAGCATGAAAAATATATGAAGACTATTTACAGGGAGAATGGACAGAGGAGGCTCATAAAGAGAAGCGATAGTGGTCTATTCAGTATCAGGATGAAAGCTAATAGGATATCCTTTCCAGTCTTCAGGCATGACGAAGTGAAGGGGATTGGCGGGGAATCCAAGAATAGTTGATGAGCTGATTTCTTTCATTAGTTGACCTATCATTTCTATATGAGTATAGCGAGCGTTAAGTTCAGCGTCGGAAAAAGCTGGTGCATTACTGTAGGATAGGGACATAGCGTCATATATAAGACGAAGTCTGGAAAACATTCGCATGGAATGGACAAAGGGTAAAGGAATGGGAACCCATCCCAAGGAGATGGATTCATTGAAGCCTGACAGGAAGTTAGTAAGCAAGAAGAGCATAAGTATTGTGAAGGATACCTACTTGCTAATAAGTTTTGTGGGCGCGCTGATGGTGAAGTAACGGTAACCGTGTCAGGAGCAGCTGTATTGGAGCCTGAGCGCATGGAAGCACTGGAACTCGGAGGGGGAGAAAGTGTAGCGCTAGGCTGTATGGATATTTTGCGCCTGGGAAAACTAGGAAGTGATGGCAACTCATAAGGAACATTATTATTATTAGTGGAAATAGTGGGACTAGTGGTGGTAATCATAGGAGCGCTACTAGTAGAGCTAGGTGTAAAGCAAATATAACCAGTAGGATGAAGAGTATTCTGGTTAAGGGAGGTATTGCAAGTTTTGTGGTATCTAAAGCAATTATCACAGGCAGTTCTATAAGAGGCATACCCCCGAGGTCTAGAAAATGTACAGTTAAAGTTCTGGAGTTTGCAAAATGAGCAAGCTTGATCTCTGGGAACTGTGTGATATTGAGTCATGATGTTAGGATAGAGGAAATTCAGGTTATTAGAAGGGCTATTTATAGGTTAACAATAGCATTATAAAGAAGTCATCAGTTGCGCCATGTCTGACTTGAGCGCTGGATGGATTCTAAGAAGCTAGAAAGAAGTGTTTCTCATAATGAAGAACCCAAGGAAAGATGAATTGTTACAATCAAGGGAAAGGCATGTATTGCGAAGGTTTAAAGATTGAAAGAAAGCGCATACGTAAATGATGCAGGAGAAGTAATTGCTGTAGCAACAATCTCAAGTTTTTATTTTTTATTATTTGTGGTTTCATCTTTCATAAGCACTTAGTAGAAGGGTGCGCTGCTTAGAGAAAGATGATATTTTTTGGGGCAACTCATCTCGCGGTTGTAGAGTTCTCACAGGAAAGTTAAGTGAAAATAACAATAAAAATAAATAAATATATATTACATTTTTTTTACAAGGCTATATACATTAAAAGGAATAAATACATAAGAAAATATTTTTTTAGTATTCTGCTTCATCAAAGATTGGGACGCAGAAAGCCCAATCGTTAACAGCTTCTTGCATGTTTTGTTGCAAGGCAGCTATTAGTTGTTTTCGCTTATTATACTCAGTGCGAGTATAAACCGGAACCTCCTCAAGGAATTCTTTGACGGCCCCAATCATATTATTCATATGACGCATGGTCGCATCGTAAGGAGCGCAGGAGATTTGTTCTGCAAATTCCCAGTTTTGAGCCATGGCAGGCTCATCGTCATCTACTACCGGAAAGTTCTCGGTTGGCCATACGTCTGGAGTGATGGTATTGAAGACCAGCTGCATATCAGTCAAGTCAGGAGTGGGCGAACAAGGAGTAGGATTGGGAGTAGGCATCGTATCCCAGACGGGATCTTCTTCCAAGGTTGGAAGGAATAGCGGAGTGATAGGAGGCGGAGGCGTTTCAGCGTAAGGAGTACCTGGCGCATTCTACATAAAAAAAAAAAAAATAAATAAAAAAAAAGAGGAAAGAGAGAATGTTAGTGTTAGAAAGGGAAGAAGTAAGAAAAAGAAACTTACTGTACTTTCCTCTGAGAAAAGAGATTTAGGGACAGAAGCGACGCTACTGGGAGTAGGCTTGCGGTAACCAACCTTGGCTCGTTTGTTGCCAGGAGGGGTAGCAGGAGCAGGCACCGGGCGCTTGATGGTCATTTGACTCATCATATTTGTTGTAGAAGAATTTGGGTCCAGGCGCGCAACAGTGGGAGGCCCATCGTAACTGCATTTCTTCTTGCGTTTCTTGCAGTAATCACTTGACTAGGAATAAAAAAAATGAAAAGGTTAGTAACAAATGGGAAGGAGAATGAAGAGAACTTACAGTGAAGAAAGTATTGCCACGGCGGGCTTTTGAAAAATGACATGGAGTTATGCCATTTTCGATGCAACAAGTGCATCTCGTCCCACCCATCAGTGTGGTTATGGGTGTTGTTGGGGAAGCAGTAGGGGGCTGAGTGTGCACAAACTGTCAAATAGCGTGCACGATGTTGGCGGTATTTTCAGTGTTAGGAGGGGTTATTCTGGTATTCATTGTGAAAGATAAAAATAATAAAGATAATAAGAAAAGAGAAGAAGAAGATTACAAAGGAAAAGGATAGAAGATGGAGGAAGAAAACGCTGCGAGACACAGGGAATTTATGGAATCCTGGGGACAGTTGCGAGTAGAGGGAGGATGTGGTACGCACCTCGCAGGAAGCGTGATTTTAGACCAATCAGCGCGCGTAGTCCAGGAAGAACAAAGGGGAGTTAGCGCAGCAGGAAATGTAAAAATATAATATGTATTTGTGTGTTTCAAGGAACAAAGGAAATGGAAGCGCGTAAAAATATTAAGGGTCTGTGCGCTCAGATTTTGCAGCAAGATGTGCTGCACAAAAGGGAATTGTGTATTATTAACTTACAACTATTATGCGCTAAACAATATGGATTTGGGCTTTCCAAAAAGTATATGTTACGCATTAAGAAGAAAGTCATGGATTAAGGACGACTCAAGTGCATGGTATGCTGTACCGCGGCGCATTGGGAAACTTACTGAGACAAGTAATGAAGATGAATAGCTAGTTAAGCGAGCTGTCAGAACTACGAACCTAGTATTAAAGCAAAGAGATTGGGGAATCAATCGTAAAACTACCCAAGAGTTAAGGCAACTAGACGCAGTGTTAGGATAAGTCAAACCTGGAACTAGCGCTGAAACAAAACAAGGTATAGTTAAAAGCGCATATGTGGAGAATCAGTGAAACAAGTTAATACTAGTGTTAGTAATTATAGGGTCTGATTTAGGCGCTGTAGTTGTTGCAAGAAGTGTAAGTAGCATACTAATAAATTAGTTATTGTTTTACTATGTGGCGCTAGAGTCAGCGCTGGAGATCCATTAGGGAACTGTGTCTTGAGCGCTGGAAGAATATTAAAGAAGGACTATTAGGTAGGGACAAAGGGAGAGGACTGGTCGATCTATCTATTTAGTTAAGAAAATAAGAAAAATCGCATTAGTTGTCATTTTAAAAAGCAGATCATAGAAAAATCAATATAGAGATATACGTGTAGCTATAGTCATAGTACCCATTGTAAGATATTAGTTCTTTTTGTGATTAATTGTTTGAGAGAATATTAAAAGGTATTTTCTGAGTCTTTCAGAGTTTGTGCGTCTGTGTGTGTATTTCATATAGTATAGTGAAAGAGCGCAACATAGAGAGAATATATAGATTCAGTGGGATTAACTATTATTAGAGATATTTTATTACTATAATAAGGCATATTCAAAGAGAGCACTTCAAGAGGGAGTAGCTGTGGATAATAGCGCTTGTTACGAATAGAAATATCCAGATAGTAATACTTGTTTTTTTTCCTTATCTTTAACTCATTTCAACTTATAAACTTTCTAGTCAAATATTAGTGTTACACATTATTACACTGTCTTTAAAAATAAGAGTGGCAGGCGCTTCTTTTTATAAATTAAAAAGGAGAACCAACCCATCTCAAATTGTGCCTACTGTTAGTACTTTAGAACAGTCTACACCAATCCCTCTCAAATTCCCACCAATACCAGTTTTGATGATGAGGCCCAAATGAGTTGCCTCAAACAAAGAAATCAGATTTATCTGAGAACCTGAATCCACCAATGCCCTTTCCTCCCTGCCATTCAGAGTGACATTGACATATCTCAGAGGAGCAGAAAAATGAATTTCCAACCCTTCACCAAACTTTTCAGCAGAATCACAAATGTATTCTACCTCCCCAGAAGAAACTCTTCTCCTGGTCAACAACTTTTTCTGCCTATCAGCCAACCCTGGACTTCTAGCATAAAATTCCCCATAAGATAGGGAACCCTGACCCTGATTCATCCTCTCCAGGACAGATTCCATAAAATTGACTTAACCAGAAACCACTGGCGTCTCAAAGAAAGTGAGACCTTGGCTTCACCACGTTGGTCCTAGAATATTCTTGAGGACCAGCACCACCAACATATTTACCATCAACAGGAACCAAACCAGATCCCTCACCTGAACCTCTAACTCCAAAAGGCTTTGGAAATGAAGCCAAAGGGACATCCTCCTCAGAGTCAGAATCAACCACCATTAGCATTGGCTCACCATTCATGCCCAATGCGCCAAAACTAGGGGGGCCCATGTCAGCCATACCCTTCTGCATCTTAAACAGCTCCTATTTGCTGTACTTTTTCCTAGCTGCAATCAGCTTAGGATCCACCTTTGAAGCCTTAGGTTTTGGTTGTGCCTGAAAACTGCTCTTAGGCCTTCCCACCTTTCCTGCTTCCACATCATAAACACCAGCCAAGCATTCACCACTTGACTTTCCACCACAAGAGTACAACTCCAAAGCACCAAAGGAAGTAGAAAAAGAGACCTTATTTACCTCCTTCCCCTTTCCCTTGACATCCTCACCCTCCTTACCAGAAGACTTCCCTTGATCAGAAATCTCCTCAAAACTTGGCCTCCTTTGATTGAGACCTCCCCTTCTCCTGACCAAATCAACAGGAGCCTTCCCCTCACTGGGCTTCACAAAAGAACCATCAGGGAACTTGAAAACCCTGCGATCAAACTCCACTTTTCCATAAGACACATCCCTGTTCAATGGCCAACAATCATTGGACATGTGCCCCCTCCAGCTGCAATAAGAGTAGACCCAAGGATCACTCCTATCAAAATCTCTAGGCTGTCAAGGTGCCTTATTGACCTTCTTAGCCTCCTGCACAAAAATGTGGAGCTGCTTTGTGAGATCAGCCAACTGCTCCACCACTGGGTCCCTCTCCTGTTTGAGAACCTGCACCATATTCTTCTCCTCCTTCTTCACCCTAACTTCCTCTTCAGCCAAAGCCTCACTGACTTTGCTGACATAAATGGCACACCCCTCCTGATAGGTGTCCACATCCAATAACTCAAATGGGCCTCAACAGCATCCTTCACCTTATCCAAGGCAGGCAACTTCTGCTCCCCATTAGAAAGAGTCTTCATCAATTCCTTTCTTGACAACTCCTCCAACACATCCATCCTGACATCTCTAGCCAGGGCAGACCAAAAAACATCCTTGGCAGCATTTTCATGTGCCAGCTCCTCCACTTCCACCAAATATTCCACCACAGGAGGAAACTGTAGCAGAAACTTCCTGTAACTATGCAAGTTACCAACACCACCATAAGATTGCCATTCACTGAAAACCTTGTTCAGATCCACCATAGTGAACCTGACTCCCCATCTATCCACCATTTCCCTACACAACAATTTCCAATCCCTCTTCTTGTAGCCAGACATGGCCACAATCTCCTTCTCCACTGCCCTACCACCAATGAAGAGGATTATCTGCTTCACCATGTCCAGGTAGGAAGCACCATCCACTCCAGAAGCAGTTTCATACTTCTCCAGACACCACTTCACATCTTCCCCATTAAACTTGGTACCATCTCAAGTTTTAATCCTAACACACTCTCAGCCATCACAGCAGGAGGACCATCCCCCCCACTGACAGTCACCACAGGAATAGCAGAACCAGAAGCCATTCCTCCAGACCAAAACACCAAAAAGAGCCAACCAAAAAAAACAGAGATTTCAAAGAACTGGCAAGTTCTAACCCCACGTTGGGCACCAGAAATGTGGACAATCTTATAGTAATAGCTATAGGCCTTGACCAAGAGAGTTGGAGAAAAACCAGAGAGAAAATCCCCTGTCCCTTTAGAAAAATAGAGTGAGATTTACTTGCTAAAGTAAGTTGGTTCCTGTTTTGCTAAAGCCTCCTTTTCAACACACTTGACTGCTTGATGAGCCAAGAAAGTAGTCACCAGCCAGACTACCAGACCAAAGAACTGAAATGTAGACCAATGTCCACACCAGAGACAGCAAAGGTACTTGATGTAGGCTGCAAATCCACACCAGAGACAGCAATAATACTTTCTATAGCTTGCAAGACTATAACAGAGAAAACAGTTTCCAAAGTTAAGTTAAATGAAGAACTCACTTGCAACAATAACAGCCAAATTGTGGCCAGAAACAGTGAAAACTGAGTGAGGAACAAGGATATCACCTCCGGATGGTTGTATGATAATTAAGGTTGCCCCAAACTGTCTTATTCACTATGTACCACAGACCACTATCTAAGAGCCCATGCACACCCACAAAACTGGCGCCTGTACCTGCCAAATTGAATAAAAACCCTCCAGAAGCGCTCCCCAACCTTCTAAAACAGAGGCAGGCGGGCCTCCCGACATCGGAGGTGCCGCCTGAAGCGGCCCAGCCTCCCTGAATCCAGAAAACCAATAAAAACAACTAATCTACTTAGAAAAATTAGCTACAACTACTAAAACCTTTAAAACACGGAATTTCACTATAACAACATTGAGACATGAAATATAGAGAAAAATTAGCCCTATCCAATGGTACTAAGCACTTAACCCTAAGACTTAAGGTTAGCCAATAAAACATGAAGAACAAAATTAAACAGCTATCTTTAATAAATGAAAAATGAGGAAATGACCCCTTAAAACTCAGAATATGAAAAATGTCTTAACAACATTAAATATAGAGAATAACCGGGGCTATCCAATGATAGTACCCACATACCTGCAGACCCAATATCCACAGAATAAAACCAGAAAAATACCCAATTTGTTAACAGATGTCAATTAAGACATGCACAAACAGCGCCAAATCACACAACAAAGGCCCCTGCCAATGTTGGAAGACCACAATGGAGTTAAAACCACCTAATAAAAGGGTGTGAGAGAAAAAGAACCTAAATAAAGAGAGTATGTGAAATAATAAAAGGTATACTAAATAGTGCGTAAATAAAGGTATCATTTTTTTTTGAAATAAAACTTAAGATCCCTTGGACAGTCACATTTAGTACAAAACATTTGATTTAAAATGTTGATTCGACAAAATATAAATTTCTTAATAAAGGAATTTAAAAATCTTCTTTTTTATATATTTTTTTTATATTTTATACTATTTTTATTCCCTCTAATCTGTATTATTGAGCACAGTGTTAGGGAGTAAAAATGTATGTGACAATTACTTATTTTTATTAATTATTTAGATTACTTAATGTACTTAGCTAGTTACTTTTAAGTGATACATAAGTAAGGTAGTAAATAATTAATTATTAATAAGCATTTAAAAGGCGTGGTTTCATGTCAGTAAGATAATAAATTATTTTACTGGATAAGTATTGTAGCCTGGCTGACACTCCCTTACTTTAAAAAAACAATAAATAAAATGCTATGATTTTTTCTTTTTATACTTTTGTGTGGTAGAATAGGAAGATTAGATATCTCCTTCCCAGATATCCAAGAATAATATTCAGATGATTTATTCTTGAGTCTCAATAAGTATTCTGTAACTTTTTCAGCAGTGACTATTCTGTCATTCAAAATCTTATCAATTTCTGCTGTTTCAGTGATTTCATTAGGGGTTTTCTTTGGTCTTCCCCTCCTTTTTGAAATAAATCACTATTCACCACAGAAAATTTGGGGGGGTATTGCTAGCAATCCCCCTCATTTAAAAATGTTAGGAAGTGGTTGGAAAGCTTTTGGAAGGCTGTTGGGAGTTCATTGTGAAACCAGATTTAAATTAATTGGACAAAGATTTGGTAATCAGTTAGACCTAGGCTCAACCGAACACAATCACAGGTTTCTTGGAGCTTGGTGATTACTTTGATTTTGAGCTGAGCACAGATTGAGCAAAGCTTGAACATATCACTTAAAATATCATAATATTCACTTTCCCATCTTGTGGAAAGAAAAATTTGATATTCCTTCTAAGAATATCTACATATATTTTCTTGTCAAGTTGGTAACAGAAGGTTAAACTGTAGTATCTCAATTATTACACTAGACTACATAGATATTTGATAAAACATACAATTCAAATCAATTTTAATATTATTGAGATCACCATAAGTGTCTGTCCAAAGACTTACAAAAATTATGTTAGTATCAAGTCATTGTTCTAGGTAGTAGTTTCAATTTGGATTTTGAACTGACATCTAAAGCATTTTACTATTAGACAGAAACATAAATAAGTTTAATAAGAGTGAAATTATTCTCTTTTGTGATTATAATGTAACAATAAAGCACATTTTTATTGGGAAAATTTTTCTTCCTCCACAAACCAAAATTTTCTCTATAGGCTCAAGATTTATTTTTAAACCATATTATTCATTTCATTTATCATTGATTTACTTCCAATATTTTTTAAAAAGATAATAATAATACATGTGAAAGAATTATGAGCTTAGCATAGCATATGCTAAAAAGTTATTTTGTTGTTTTATTCAAAACTGATTATTCTTTTTTTGCTTCAATTCATCTTTTAACAACCACTATCCTCAGATACTATTCTTACTTAATATGTCAAGTCTCAGATGTGTTGGACAGTTCTCAATAACGATCGATCAAATTTATATGAATGTAATTTTAAGATTTCAAAACTAACCAACCCCCACGATTTTACAGCGAGGCCATTTGAATGTTCATATTTTTGGACTATTTGAAGAAAGAAAACCAACCCTTGTCGGTAAACTTTATCAAGTGCAGAGTCAGCACATCAGACCACTATTGTTTGACATTGGGTCTGGATCTCACCATTTAAACCAAAGAAGTGCCTTGAATCCTATGAAGCCTTTCTATTTCATGCTTACTTGGTTCCAGTTTTTGGTAATCAGTATCAACTTTGGGGATGCCTCTTTTCTTCAAGCACACTAATCAGTCTTGCTAAAGAAGCATTTTCTTCTGCACAAATCGATTTATGTCCAATCCTGAACTACGACTCCACTATCTTTTTTAATATCCCGCATGTAATTTTTGAAGGCTCTTTCCAAATATCTCAGAGTACTCAAGATTGTAAAGCTGATCAACTTATCGGAGGAATCAAAAAAGTTCTAAAACACATCAACTTCAAGCAATAAATTTTATGATTGACAATGAACAAATGTTAAAGGAAAAGTTGGATATCATGTGGAGGCACCAGGACAACCATTGGCTTAGAACTGGATTCGATGACTATAAAGATTAGTTTCCTAACAATAAATTAACCCCTGAAGGAAACGGGTCAATACTTGCTGATGATATGGGTTTGGGAAAGACGCTTTAACTCTTTCTCTTATAAGTGCAACTCAAAGTGAAGCAAGACAATTCCAGGTATCCAAAAATCAAGAAGGTATTAATCCGAGTTCAGCCACACTGATTATATGCCCCCTGGCAGCACTATCAAATTGGATCAATGAAATAAGTGTGCACTTTGAAGATAATGCGCTTCCTTTCAAGGTTCTTTATGGGAAGGATTGTCAAAATACTAACGTCAATGAGCTACAGGACACTGCTATTGTTTTAACAACCTATGAAACAGCTAGCCTAACGATGTCAAAAAATCAAAGCCAAAAAAAGATACTGGTGACTCAAAAGCTCTTTTGGTATAGAGTTGTTTTAGATGAGGCTCAGTTAGTGCCCATTTCTATATCTAAAACTTAAAACTTAACTTTTATAATCAATTTTTATAAATATTCTTTTAGTTACATTAAAAATCCTTACTCGCAGAGGGCTCAAACAATATTTGACTTGGAATCCCAACACCGACTATGCTTAACTTGAACTCCACTTCAGAACAGGCCCACTGACCTTCAAAGTCTCATATTTTTTCTCAGAATCAAAAAGTTGCAAGAATACTGGTTATGGAAGAATTTCCTTTTTCCAGGTTTGCAAAAAGGAAAGTCTAATTCTATTAAATCAATCAATCACTTAATGAAAGTCATAAGCCTACGTAGAACAAAGGATGCAATTTTGTCTCTTCCAAAAAAGATTCAAAGGGGGATATTGGTTCAATTAGCAGATCCATGGAGGTCTAAACTTGATGTGCTTCAAGAAGGATTCACTGAGCAATATGGGCCCTCCAGAAGCACTGAAATCCCTTGGGACTCATCTGAGTTTCTAAGAGAGCTGATGATTTTAAGAAAATTCTGAAACCATCCAATCTACAAAAATCTGGATGAAACTCCAACTTTTGATTTCACCTGGCAGCATTCCACAAAGATTTGTGATCTTATAGGCCACTTAAAAAACTTTTTGTCTGGTGAAAGGGGTATAAATTTTCCAAAAGCTGTTATATTCTCCAACTTTTCAGACTTTTTGCAGATGTAAGTGATTCTATAATGAATTGTTTTACAAAATTGTGTTGGCTTATTAAAAACAATTTTCTAATATTTCAAAATAGAATAAAAATGGCTTTAGATGAACACAATATTAGGTATACCCAGTTACGGGTGAACTCAGCAGGACAAAGCGAGACAAAAATATGCATGAATTCCATTTTAATAAAAATTGCCAAGTTTTGGTTGGAACGATTCAGGCTGCAAGAGTGGGTATAGATCTCAGGTGTGCTCAAAATGTATATATAATGGTGAGCTCAATGTCTTTTATTTCATATTAAGAACAAAAATATTAAATTTTTTATATGTTCAATGTTGAAATAGGAGCCAAATTGGAATCCAGCAGTTGAGCAGCAGGCTGTTGATCGGCTGTATAGAAAGGGGCAGCAAAATGAAGTAAATGTTTTGAATTATTTTGTACAAGGAAGTATAGAATTCAGCATGTATAAGATTCAAAGGAAAAAAATGGAGCTAACAATGTAAGCCAAATTTCATTTCTATAAATTTTAATGATAATAGTAATCATTAAAATTATTTTTTTGTTTTCAAGGCTAAGTGTCCCAAACAGTGGAAATGAGGAGTATGAGTGTGCAAACCTATTATTAAGGGAGTTTTTCAATCACTCACATTAGAGGAAGAAATAATTTCAAGGAGAGCAGGTAAATTTATGGGATTTTGAGGATTTAAAATTCTGAGTTGTTGAGGATTTAGAGATGCAAGATATAAGGGAGTATAACAGTCATTCGGCAAACCCCGTGGGACATGAGAAGGATTAAGGTTAGGGGATAATGTTGAAACCAAACTGATTCTTTTTTACAAGGCCAAGTCCTTTAGCACACTTCCAGAGTAGGTTGAAGTATCTCGAATATCAAAGTGTTGTTGGTCAAGATATTGTGCAACTTTAGAAAAATCTTCAGACCTCCATTGCATTAAGATATGTCTTAACGATCCATCATTATCAATTTCGGTGTCTGAAAAACACTTGATGTTTGTGAAAAGGTTGTGATAAGTTTCACAATGTGGAAGTTGTTTAAGAAGTTTATTTTGGTTAACTGAATTCTAAGAATCTTTTTTATTTGAAATAAAGGTCATAAATAAAAACGGTTGAAAAAAAGGGGATTTTCATACTTTTTTTTTATTCTATATTTATGCTTTCTCATTTTGATTATTTCTTGAGAGCTATGAGAATCCTTCCCAAGTCTTAATCAATTGGCATGAACTAAAAACCAACGGTGAAGAACTCCCATTTGATTTGAGAAGCTAATTTGAGTTGAGACAATTGGATATGCAATCAAATTATTGGTTTTTAAGGAATTGTCCCAGTGTTTAATGAGAATATTTGCCAAGACCTGGTTCCATTTGTCAAACCAATCTAGGTTCCAAGCAAAAGTTGACCCTGGGAAACCACACATGCGAAGGTGGTCAATAAAAGATTCACGGAAAATTGGTGGAAACTTTTCGGAAACTGCTGAATTTGATTCTGGATGAGGTAGTTCAAAGGCGATGTTGCATGAACTCATGTCGAATGATGAAAATCTGTCTAATTTCTCTTCAGTAGGGTTTTGTTTCCATCCATTTGATTCTGGTGACATATCCAAAAGTGAACAACAAAAATTGTGTATAGATCTACAAAAGTGAGAATTGAATGGAGGTAAAGTCTCATTAAAAATTCTATTAAGTGTTTGTGTCAGCCAGGCTACTAGACTTACCCGGTAAAATAATTAATTATTTTACTGAGTTGAAGCCACGCCTTTCTTCTTAATAATAATTATTTATTTATTTACTTAAGTATTACTTACAATTAACTAAGTTAAGTACAATAAGAAGTATAAATAAATAATATAAATAAAATGTCCCATACAATTTTTACTCCCTAACACTGTGCTCAAAAGTATATGTCAAAGGGAATAAAATTAATAATAAATTTATAATATAAAAACTTTAAAACAATTATATTACCTCAGTGAGAGATTTGTAATCCTACGAAAGTAATATAATTGATTTTTAATTGTGTAATAATTGTGACAGTCCAAGGAATTCAAACTTTGTTGCTAATAAATTTTATGCCCTTGTTGACATACTAATTTATTACTTTCTTATGTCATTTATGTACTCCTTTTTCTTGTCATTCTTTTCTCTCACACTCACAGTAGACGGTGTAAATTCCTTATATTTTATTCTCTCATATTTTGCCTATAAAAGGCCTCTGATTTTCTGCTTTTAAATCCATTCTTAATCACCTTACTTTTATTACTACGTATTACAAAACAAAACTTATATTTTATATTCTATCACATTAGTATTTATAATAGCTTAATTCTAATCAATAGACTATAACAATATTAAAACTCTAACTCTTTTATTTGAGTAATAAATCACTTAGATTAAGAAATATGTACAAGTCTTTGAGAGTCCATTTAAAACCTTTAAAATCCTTGAAAAACTCCATACCAAATCTTCTAGACCAAAAGCGTACCTTGACAGTTTGTGTGTTTGTGGGCAGGTTTCCATGAGGAAAGTAAGAGCTACTAGGTTTCATAAAGAATTAGATTAAGAAAGTGTTCAATTAAATTAAACAAAGAGGAAGGATAAATTGTTGAGCTCCAAAACTTTATGATCAAAGTTGATTTAAGGAGAAATATCACAAATATAAGAAAAAGAAATATTTCAACTTTATGGCATTATAATCTGCATAAATTATATTTTTATATGCAATTTGAACTCAAAAGGAATGGTATAAAATTAATAGAATGATTATGTGATAAAAGCAGACTCATTTGAGAAATGGATTTTTTTTTTCTTTTCAAAGAATTCTTCCACAAAAATAATTTGATAAATGTGAGGCTATGTTCATTTTTTGATTACCAAAAAATAATTTTTGGTCCAATATGATAGTAATACATATTCCATTGAGTTATTTTTGTTCAACCTGAATAAATAGACTAGAGTGTCACTTCATCACATTAATGTATAAAAATTTATACCAGGTTTCAGATTTTTTGTAATGCTTTAAGGTTTACACTTTTTTAGCATCTATTATTTGAGTATTTTTGATTTTTTCTTTATAGAAAATTCTACCTAGTACAGACCAATTTTCAAAGTGAAAGAAATATGTTTGTGATTGTTTTTTACAAAATATTAACCTTATTTTCGGGTTTAACTTTGATTTTTGAAGTAATTTTTAAAATAATTATGTTAAAAATGTGGATTAATTTTCTTATAGTCCATAACTAAGGATTTTTATCAAAATAAAATAATTATAGGGTAGTTAGATATAACTTGGAAGGCATTTGATAGAAAAATAATTAATATGCTTGCGCGTACAATAGAATTTTTTCTATGATAGAAAATATTCTGATAAACATGCATGCATTGTTGTACAAATGCAGAGAGTATACAGAATACAAATAAAGTAGACTGCATAACTTTTAATTAATATATAATTTATCTGATTAAAAATTAAACATTTAAAATCAAATAATTTCAACACATATTCCATCATATTCTTTTGATAAAAAAATGTAGCTTATATTAGCTAGTGCCTTTAAAAAAAAGGAATAACTTCAATCTGTAACTTCCAATAGCTAACTTATTCCTACAATTATCACAATTACAATGCCTCCATTTTTTCATGTATGTCAATGTCAAGATCTTGGATGTGTCAATAAAAAGTATCAAACTTCTTCTGGGTCCTTTGAAGTTGGTATGGCTTTCAAAAGCTTTAATTCTTACGCAAAACATCAAGAGGAAAGAAATAGGAAGGCCCAGATGGTTATTTCTTCCAACAATCCACTTAACATTGGATGTTCCAGCTCCACAGAAACAGTAAGCTGTATATCTATAGTTCAATGTGAGAATAAAAGTCTTTATGATGTTTCAATGATTTATTACATAGGGGCAGTTGCTATTGGAGGCAGAAGTATCTTCAACAGTCTCTAGAAACTCAAATCTTGGGGAAAGGTATAGCCAAATAATTATGTGGCAGGCAGCAAAGCTTTCTCTGATTCATCATTTGAGCAAAGAAGGTTGTACTCAATTTTTGGATGAAGAAATTAAGAAGCCCAAACTTCTAGGTGATAGTGGAATACTGGATTCTGATAGCATTGTCTGCCTGATCCCACGCTTGATAGATACAGTTTTTAGTCAATTAAAGCTCAATCAATCATTTTTCACTAAAAAATGCTGTCCTAAATGCTTTGCTTTTTATGAGTATAACTCTGAATCTCAACCATCTATACTATGCTGCAATCAACTGTTTCTTTCATCATCAAAGCGCTATTTAAAAATGTTTGGAGCAGGACAACTTGCAGTTAAATGTGATGAAAGGCTGTATTTGATGGAGGAACATCAAGAATATGTAAAATACTTATCTCTTAAAACATTTCATCACCATTCTTTTACTGACTGGCTTAAGGAAAAGATCAAACTGTTCAAATATGAGCTTCTGATTGAGAAGAAAAACCCTGTGGCAGAACATGTAGAGTGTGATTTGATGAAGGATGTTTGTGATGGTTCAATTTGGAAAAACTTTCCCATTACCACTCCAGCTCTGGATAGCAATGATGATGAATATACGATAACTTCAGGCAACTTAATGTTTACTTTATATGTCAACTGGTTTAGGCCTGGTGGCAATAGGATTGGAGGTCATCAGAAGTCTGTAGGAAATATTATGATGGTGTGTATGAACCTACCTCAAGAAGATAGATACAAAATGGAAAATCTTTTTTGTATGCTATTATACCTGGACCAACAGAACCCACAAGTGAACAGCTTAATCACCTTCTAAAACCACTGGTTAATGATCTACAAACTCTATGGGATGGTATATTGATTGAAAAGACGCATCTTTATCCACAAGGCCAGAAATTAATAGTTGCATTGTTCTCTTTGATAGGTGACATTCCTGCAATACAAAAATTGGCTGGCTTTTCGAGTCACTCTGCAAGAATGTTCTGCTCTTTCTGTAATATCTCTAAAGATGAAATTAGTGAAAATAATGTGGGAAATTTTTCATTACGGAATCATGAGGATCATATGTGCTGGGCAACAAAGTGGAAAAAGTCTAAGTCACATTGGGAGCGTGTATCAATTGTTCAGAATCATGGGGTACGATGGAGTGAGCTGAATAACCTTGAATATTGGCGTCCAACTGAATATTGCTCTATTGATGTTATACATTCACATATGCTTGGCAACCTAAAAGATCACAGTCTAAGCTATTTTCAAATCCAAAATGCAGCAAAAGATCTAGAACGAAAGCTGGAAAAGGATAAAAATTGGCATGTAAGAGAAGAAGATGATGATTTCTTTTCTGATACTTCACTGCACAAACATTCAAAATAACGTAGAAGTAGGTTAAGCACCAAGAATAATGATGATGATGATACAGGACACACAAGACAGCACAAGTGGCAAAGACTTACAAGTTCAAGACATTCATCAAGTCATCATGGACTAGATAATGAAGGATTGGGAAAAAATCGATCAAGAAGCCAGAGTAGGTCATCCAGCTCCAAATTTATTCCTCCATATAGCGATTTGGCCTCAATACAGTCTCACAGCAGCGACAGTAGGAATTCATTGTATAACTTAAGGCAAAGGAGCATTAGCATATCACAGAGTGAAGGATCTCACTCATCAAATGAGACAGATAGAGATGAAGAAAATAAAAGGAAAGGTAGTAGTAATCCACAAATAACGGCAGCAGAGCTACAGGTTGTATGGAAGATGATTGATCAAGTAAGAAGACCTTCCTGGCTAAAACGAGTTTTAAAATCAGTAGGATCTAAAAAGACAGGATTCCTCAAGGCAGCAGAGTGGCACATGCTGTATACTCTCTACTTCCCTTTGTCACTTATACCCCTTTGGTTTGAAAAATTTAAAGAATCTGAATCTTCAACTTCCTCAGCTGAAAACCCAAGAGAATATTATCTTCTCAAGTTACTCGTAACATTATTCTAAATCACCAATTTTTTGACATTAAAAAATATACAGACTAATGAGCTTAAAGATCTAGATCAATTTCTGTTAGAGTATTGTGAGTGCCTGGAAGAGGGTTGGAAGAATATTAATGCAAAGCCAAATCTGCATATCACTCAACATTATCCTGAAATGATAAAGTGTCTTGGTCCACCATCAGGTACAGCTACTTGGTCTGGAGAGCGGGTGAATCATATATTATCTGAAATTCCAAACAATTGCCATCCACATATGTAATGTTTGTAAGCAATAATTTAAAAACTCAGCTGTTCTAATTTATTAATATTTACCACAGGAGAGATACCGCTAACATTGCTCAAACATTGGTATCGGAAGTCTAGGGTATTAGATCTTGGTGAAGCTGAAGATAATGATAAATGTGAGACTAAAAAAATTTATATTGATCTCAATAAACAAAACAAATGGATCCATCTAAGTATGGCATTATTTACTAAATGGGTAAGGGCACGAATGGGAAAAGAAACTTCAAGACAGGCTTTGACACCATCGGAGAAAAGTGGGGATCAGGTAGTTGAAAATTTAGCAAGCATATTGATACATGGAAAGAGGTTTACTAGTTACCATTGACACATCGCTAATTCAAAAATTGAATTCTACTATGGAAAAGATAGCCAGTTTGGGAAAATTGATGATCTTTTCAGGTCAAAGGAAGAGAATAATCAAATATATTTAATAGTAAGTCCTTTCAAGGAGCTCCGTCCAGAAGAAACATCAAAGGATCCATATGAGCTTTTCCCACAAGTGCATTGTCGGTTAGTAAGAGTAGCCAAAGCAACTCAAATTGTGATTAAGAAAGATGCAATAATTGCACATGCAGCTACTGTCGAGCACAAAAAAGGAATGTTTGGAATCAAAGACAAGGTTGTCACTGCCATTGGACTGCAGACAGTAGTGAGTGAAAAAATTAATCCAATTTATTTTCTGTTGACGAACATCTTTGTGTTAATTTGGGATTAAATGGTGAAAGAAATAATTCAGTGCTCGATTAAAAAATGCAATGCATCCAACTTACCTTATCATAAATCAGTGAAAAATTACTTTGGTTGCTTTTATTGCGAGAGAACCCATGCTTTCAATGAGTCATTTTTATCTTAAATGTAAGAATGAAAGAAAGAAAATCATGATAATGAGAAATAAGGTAAAATTCTTACTTAATGAATAATCTTCTTGCTCATTTGTCTACTATAAATAGTTTGACCTTCAAACTTTAGCTGATTGCTATATATTATTCACTTTATTTTTCCCCAAGATAACATACACATTAACAAGACTATAAACATAGTATCTTTTTTTAATTTAACTTTGATAGGTATAGATTTTAAAGACTGATTATTTTTCTTTTCTTTTCTTTTATTACAGTTCATTATGGATGATAATTTTGAAGGGATGTCTGTTGACCCAACTGATTCCGATTTTTTTTCACCTCAACATACTAATACTGGAAATACTCCACCACCACCTGCTGCTGATCCACCTCCAGATGCATCTCAATCTGTACCGCCTAATTCTAACCCACCACCTAATCCCAATCCAGGCCAAGAGTCTCATGCAGAACCGAGAAATTTTAATCCCAATCATCCTTCTGCTCCTGAAAGTGCTGATCAGCATGCAGATCAGCTAGGAAGAGATTGGGCTAGTGAAGTATTGAGGGAATTTTTTGGAGACCAATCATCATCTGCTCAGCCAAACCAAGGAGCAAGCACAAGTGAGCTGGTAATTCAAATTTTTAGTGTATTCTTTTATTGAAAAATAACCAATTTAATTAACTTATTTGAATTGTTAGTGAATCCCTCAATCATTATGGGTATCAGTGATTACCACAGACTCAATTCAGCAGAGTCTCATGAACGAGAAAGGGGGTTAAGGGCTGTAAGAGGCTTAGTTAGAAGGAATGATGTTCCCAGGAGCTCAGACAGTCTAAATAGAAATATTTACCACTTTCTGAAGTATTGTCTTGGGGGACCAACACAAATAACAAAATATCCTGAGAGCCCAACACCTTTTGAGATTTAAAATTGGAAAGCTTGGAACCAATTCAAACTGTCCTAACCCAAGTCCAATCTTCTAACTGTGCCAATTCTGCAGCTGATCGACAATTTCTGATAACCAATTCTATAGCCTTCTTGCGATCCAAAATTCAACTACCCAAATTTTTTCCAGCACCTGAGCCTCGAAGACTAAAAGGAGGAGCACCGACACCACTTTCTGTCATAAGAAACTTAGAGTGTTAATTGCAAGAAAAAGGTTTTTGGAAATTTTCCTTTGATTGGACTTGCCGTGATTTTTTGGAATCAACTTGGAATCAAGTCATAGGAAGCATAGTATGCGACCACTGTACCAGATGGCTCACCACCTTGAATAAAATCGATCATTCAAAGCTTCAGTTCACTCAATGTGTTATTTAGAAATGGGTAGTTAATAAGGGGAAGGAGATGATAAGGTTATTTGGGCAAGAAGAGGAAAGGGTAGCAAGAGAAAAGATCGAAAAGAGGGCAAGGGCACAAGTAAAACGTTATCGGACCAAGGTAAGTTTTTTTTTACTCTGCTTTTTGTTATTATGAAGCTGATTTAGTTGGAATTCAGATTGCTAGTGCACGCTACAAGTTAGAAAGAAATCTCTGCAGTGATGTGCCAGGTTTTGTTGTGCTTTTTCATGATACTAGGTGCATCTCTGATATCGAGGAAGGCCCAGAACCAGCCCCAACTGCACCTATCCAAGCTATTCCTGGATGGCAAAATCCTGAACTCAATGATTTGTTTAAAAAAATGGATAAGATGACAAAGGAATTATCCCATACACCAGCTCAAAGAAAATCAGCATTAAAAACATATTCACTGTCATCAGAAAGAAAAGTTGCACAAAATGGTGTATTCAATGTTCCCAAATACCTCACCAAGACTTGCTATTCAGCAAAATTTTTGCAAGGATTATCTGTGAATGAAGGTGAGTCACTTGGGGTTGTAGCTGATATTGTTCTGGTAAAGATTCAGGAAGCAATTAATAGAGCATCAACATCATCATAACTTAGGTATAATTGTGATCTTCTGTGTAATATAGCTATCTTATATTGAATTTTATGTATTCTGTTTTTTTTCAAAGCAGCTTGGTAAATGTTATAAGGTGATATTGAGAGAGAGTAACATTTTATTTAAGAAAAAAAAATAATGTATGAGATATAAAAATGTATTTTCAACAAATTGATGGTCCATACCTCTTTATGTCACATTTATGTATCCATATTAATTTCAATTAAATTTAATGTTGAGCAATACATAGTGAATACACGCTATGCCACTTACACTTGCCAGGCATAGCTACCATTAAATATGCCAGTATCAAAATTATTTTTGATCAAAATCAATGAGCATGTTAATCATGAATTACAGGAGTCAACTGCATATTTTAATGCATGGTGCCCTTCAAACATTAATTTTGATTGAAATTTATTTTGATATTGGCATATTGCATAGTGTCTATTCCTGGAAAGTGTAAGTGGCATAGTGTGTATTCATTATGTATTGGTCAACATTAATTTCAATAGAATTTAATATTGACATTTGCATATTGAACCCAAACCAGCAAACAACCCAAAAAATTCTTCATAAAACTGCTCATTAATTTCAATCAAAATTAAGGTTGACCATATACATATTGAATGGTAGTTATATCTGGTGTGTGTAAGTTGTAAAGCTTGTGTTCAATGTGCATTGGTCAACATTAATTTTGATTGAAATTAATATTAATGTGTAAATGATATAAACATGCTCAGTATGCATTGTTATGTGTTTATTTAAGAATAGAGGGCCCTACTTTTCATCTTACAGAAAAATGCTTGGTGGCATGTCAAATTCAATTTTTATTAAAATTAATGTTGACATGTTACCATTCATAACAGTAAGCAACTGACTGCATAAATTGATGATAATCATGAACCTTAATTTTGATCGAAATTAATGTTGCCAAGTGCAGATTGAAAAAAAGCTATGCCACTTACACTAAGCAGGCATATTTACTATTTATTATGTATTGGTCAACATTAATTTTTATAGAAATTAATATGGATATGTAGATTTTATATTTACCCTCAACTTGTATAGTAAATTTCAATACTTAAAAATACTTGCTGTCCTTTACATGTCATGCAAAAAAGCATTATATCATTTCAACATTAATTTTGATCAAAATTAATGTTGGCATGCCATTATGCATTGAAACAACTAACAGACTAAAAAGTTCATGATCAAAATGCTCATTAATTTTAATCAAAATTAATGATGACCAATACATATTGAATATAAGTAATCTCTTCTTACTAAGACCAGATATAACTACCATTCAATATGTATATGGTCAGGCTTAATTTCGATCAAAATTAATGGGCAGTTTTATGAAGAATCTTTTGGGTTGTTTTCTGGCTTGGGTTCAATATGCAAATTTCAATATTAAATTCAATTGAAATTAATGTTGAGCAATACATAATGAATACACACTATGCCACTTACACTTTCCAGGCATAGCTACATGCAATATGCCAGTATCAAAAGTAATTTCAATTGAAATTAATGTTGGCAAGGCACCATGCATAAAAATAAGCAGTTGACTCCAGAAATTCATGATTATCATGCTCATTAATTTTGATCGAAATTAATTTTTGATACTGGCATATTTAATGGTAGCTATGCCTGGCAAGTGTAAGTGGCATAGCATGTATTCATTATGTATTAGTCAACATTAATTTTGATCGAAATTAATATGGAAATGGACTATGCATAAAAGTCCAATAAGTATAGGTAAGCTAAGTATTTAGATTAACTGGTTTGATCAAGTACACCATATAAAAATTGATGTTTTAATGCCTTGATTAATTTTGATCAAAATTAATTTTAAGCCATGCATGTTGAATTTTATCTATGTCTGTGTAGTCCATGTGAAATTGCTTGTATTCAATATGCAGGGGTCTACACTTATTTTGATCAAAATTATGAGGTTCATTGCCTCATAAATTTGGTGGTTTCTTTCAGGTTCTCATGCATGCTGCCATATGATACTTGTTAATTCCTATCAAAATTAATTTCAAAACCAATATATTGAATACAAACCATGGCACTTACAGTACTTTGTCATAGCTAAAATTCAATATGCCAGTCTCAAAATTAATTTCGATAGAAATTAATCAGGATCCATGAAGTTTATCAATAGTGTATGAGTTAAGTTTCAAGTCATATGTTTCATCATTTTCTTGCACCCATTTCTAGGTTATCTCAACAATTTTTTTCAAGTTTTATTATATTAATCAAAACTGTGATAAGTTGTGAAAAATTAGCTAATCCAAATCTCAAATTGAATATTAATATTTTAATAATTTTGAATGTTGCTTAAGGTATTTCATTGGGTGATTCATAATAATATTTTATCAACTTAGTAGTCCTATAACTTTTGAAAAGTAACAATATTGGTATAGTTAGGGACAACAATGCAATATCTTGTGCAGACTAAGATATATTTTTAAATAAAACTATTCAATTTTTTTCCCTTAGTTGTATCAAAGTTTATCAATGGTTTGGTCATGGTGCCCACACCCTAGCCTGACACTCCGCCTGTCACTTAAAAAACAAATTCTTATCTTAAATTCTAATGTTACCAATTTTATATTTATAATTCATTTCTTTTTTGATGAGGCATATCAGTATATTTGTGAATCTTGCATTGTCATCTGAAAGTAAATTTAACAAATATTTATAAAGCATTATCCTTTTTTTTCATATAATATACTAATTAAGTGTATCTCCATTGTTTAGCAGTAAATTCTAATTTAAAAAATTTTGTATTTACCCGTGGCAAATTGCATATGGGATATACATTTTTTATTATTTTTTTTCACACTAAAAGTCCCCAAAGAATTTCTAGTATTTTCTGTTAACTACATCAAATTTCGCTTCAATATAAACAGATTGTGATTTAGCATGTTACTCAGTTTACCCCAATATGAATAATACATGTTAAAAAAAGCTCAAAAAATATAAAATCCCCCTCTTTATGTTTTCTGTTTCTTTCATCCTCACTTTAATTTTAATCTTATTCAATTTTTTATCCTTTAAAATTATCAACTTCAATTTTCTATAATAGAGTTTCTTATAATTATTCATCATATTACATCATAATTTTTTGATATCAAATACTTTTTTTTAATATTCATTAATCAATATGTCTAGTATTCAAAATCCTACACCTCCACTTTGAATGTATATCATGTTCCTCTCTCTTAATTTATATATTTCACTTATTTTCTATATCTTTTTTTTAAAAAAATTGATTTTCCAGCGCCCGAATGTGTTTCATCCCACTCTCTGATTGATACTTGCTTTGAAGCTTTTGAGCTTGCACCATGTCTGCCACATGGCATGGCACCTAACCCTCCTGTACTTAGCAATGAGAGGCAGGAAATAAAGAGAGTTCAGTATCACAATTTACTTGAATTGGCTAGAGATAAAACAGAAGAACTTGTCAAGATCCTTAACAATAATCCTTCTCCTTCATATTTATCTAACCCTTGTAATGACTTACTCCAATATGTGAAAAGCCTTGAAAAATGTATGTTCTTCACTTTTTTGTCTCCTTTTAAATTAGTAGATAAGATTATTAATATTTTTTTTCTTCATATATATTTGTAGCTTATGAGGAGGGTATGATTCCTCCTGATGAAATCATTGTCATTAGGGATGATGATGAGACAGATGAACCATCAGCTTCAACTCATGCTCCAACTTCTAAGGAAAATCTTTAAACACCTGTTATCAGCTCCAAGAAAAAGATATTATCCCAAGGCTCCTCTTTTGTTCGACGTATTAAACTGGCTTCTGCTAATGAATTTTCTGATGTATCAAATAATAAATCTCAAAAAAAAAGCAAAGGCTTTGATAATGAGTATATTATTGTTTCCTTTTTCTTTTATTTTTATTCTTTTATCTTTAAAATTCTATCATATAACTCTTTTATTGCTTACATATTGTACTTTTTATCTTTCTTTTGATATTTTGTACCAGAAACTCACCTACTGTAGATTGTTCCATCCATATACACCCTCTCCCTGATGAAGATGATGAAAATAGCAATGAAAATAGTGATGATGAACTGTCAGAATATGAAGCTATGCTTTCTCATCAAAAAAAGCAAGCTTTAAAATCTTCTTCAAGACATGACGATATGTTTGATAAAGATGATGATTCAAACCACTCATCACCGAATTCCTTCATTTCTAAGAAGCAATACACATCACCTCCTAAATTACCTACTTTGTCCACTTTGAAAACTCCTCTACCAATGAAATCAACTCCAATCAAGATATTAAAAAAACCTCTAACTTATTCACCCTCAGTTCTAAAAGACTCTGATTTGCAGGAGGAATTCTGTAAAATTCATAATTTTTATAAAGGTAGAATCAGCACGGCAAAGGTCCTCAGGTCGTGGTTGGAAATTGTTACTCTCCTCAAATTGCGCTCTTTTACTTCTTCCCAAGAACCCATGTTAAATATTCAAATGTTTACTTTTCATTTGAAAGAATCTTGTGGAGAAGATTGTCTTTCAAAACTTACTGAGTTATGTAAGTTACCTTAATTTTTAGTCTTGACTTTGTTCTTTTACTTATTTTTTTTCCTTTTTTAGCAAATATTTTTTTAGAGATTGATAGCTCACAGCTATGGGTACTTGATAATATTGATTTCAAAAAAATGGAAGATTTATGTGATCCTGATGGTTTAAATACTGAAATTCTTTCCTTAACAAAGAAAATGGATCACCCTGAGTCCAATCTTATCCGAATGCTCATGAGATTAATGATCCCAAGTGACCACTGCCGTTCTTCATGGGTATCTCTTATATCATCTTCACTTTATCTGACCGCACATGAATTCAGCCAGCTTCCATCACATCAAAACATTAACTCAGATTGTCCAATTGAATGTGGTCTTCAGCTTCTAGCTCACCTTTCAAATCTGAAGAGTCCGATTCCTGATGGCTTTGAAGTTGGTCCCACTGCACTTCAAACCCGTGATATATCAATGTCAACTCTTCTTCAAATCAGAAATATTATCATTGATATAATTATGTCAATTATCATTCTTAAATCAAAATATTGTGCTTCAACAATATCAAGTGGCAAGACTAGCGAAGCTCAACAATCAAGTCAGAAAAACGAAAATACTGAACTGACTATAATGAGACAGAAACAAAAGGCTGCACTAAACAAGATAAATTCTGAATACTCCCACCACCAATATCAATCTTTCAAATTCTATATAATTGATGGTGTCCGTGGTTTATTTCTGAGCTCTCAAGATCATAGATTGTCTTTAGCAGCTGATTGCTTGGAGGTAATATCAGAAATTAAGTTTCTTAATTTACATGAAAAAAAAGTCATTTTATGGAAGAAATAATTTGGAAAAATTTAAATAACTATATTTTTACATTAATAAAACCTTTTATAGGCAAGTGTGATCCATTTCTTTAAAATTTGATACCCCAAGTCCTCCGGGAATTGCTAGGGCTATTTCTGCAGATTTTCTTAATCACTGGAGCTCCATTCAGCCAGTATCACCTTTTTTTGCTAAACATAGCCTTTCAATAAAGTAATATTCCAACATGTAAATAGATAAAGTTCTGTGTATATGATTTATCTTGTATAATTCAAGTTATTTTCCTTCAAATACGTCAAACATGTGACCATCTTTGAAATTTATTAAGAAACCTTTGACATGATTTTCTAAATTAATTATTAAAAAAAATTATTGTAAGTCCAGCAATAAAAAAGATTTTAAAATCTACTTATATGATTTCAAATACTTGTATTAAATTCTTAAATATTTTCTTTTTTATATAAAAATATGATAACTGCTCTAGTTTTGTTAATTTACCTTTAATATTAAATAATCTATTAATTATTACAAATTTTTTCATTGATTGTAACATTTTTAATCAGATGTAGAACAACTTAAATAATTAAATGTGGGTATTCTTAAAAAAAAACAATTTAATCTATTTTTGATTCAAAATTCTTTCATCAACTCTTTATTATTAACTTTTTTATTAATAAGCTTGTTTGACCTAAAATACTATACAGTTAATTTGGTAGCATTAAAAGCACATTTTCATGGCTAATATATTTCAAATTCTTAATTATAGTTTTTGTATTTTAGAGCCTTTGCTACCAATTTAATAAAAATGACATTTAAAGATTTCACAACTTATATATTTCCTCAAAAGTAAATCAAATTTTCTTATAATATTATGAATAAAAAATTATTTTATTTCACAAAAAAAAAATAGATAATACTTTAATCATCACAACTGAAAATGTTACAGCTACTCCCAGTATTTATCATGTTTAATTTCACATTAAGTTGTATAAATATGATATAAATTTTTAATATTTAATTATCAAAATTTTTTAGATTTGTCTTAAAATTAGTTAAATAATACTTTGCTGAATTTATTTCTTCCTCTATTAAGTCATCTCTTTTCAAAAAAACTCTCAAAGCACTAATCAAATATTTATACCTATCTTTTTCTTCTTTAATATCCAAGTGCTCTGAAATATCAATATCAAAAACATTAAGCTTTGCTATAGCATGAAAAATTCTAGTGCTGATTTGAATAAAAGAACCTATACTTGTGAAGCCATAAATTTTGTGACATCTTGAGGTAAAATGCCTCAGTTGATTGGCAGGCCATAACGTCACTGTTATTCCATTAGTTGCTTCAAAGTTAATTTTACTTTGAATTTTGGGAAACATAAGTTCTCCACCTTTTTGTTGTGGTTGGGTCTTATCATACTTCATATGAATGGTATTGTAATCTGTATCTTTAGGAAAAAATATTCCTAAAGTATACTCACTTGCATCCTTATCACAATGAACCTCATTGGAGAACCCATTACCATTTGCTCCAGATGTCCAAGTTAAATTACTAGCAAACGGTGTAGACAATCTTATAGTACTAGCTATAGGCCTTGACCAAGTGAGTTGGAGAAAAACCAGAGAGAAAATCCCCTGTCCCTTTAGAAAAATAGAGTGAGATTTACTTGCTAAAGTAAATTGGTTCCTGTTTTGCTAAAGCTCCTGTTTAACACACTTGACTGCTTGATGAGCCAAGAAAGTAGTCCCCAGATAGACTACCAGACCAAAGAACTGAAATGTAGAACAAAGTCCACACCTGAGACAGCAAAGATACTTGATGTAGGCTTCAAATCCACACCAGAGACAGCAATAATACTTGCTATAGCTTGCAAGACTATAACAGAGAAAACAGTTGCCAAAGTTAAGTTAAATGAAGAACTCACTTGCAACAAACACAGCCAATTGTGGCCAGAAAACAGTGAAAACTGAGTGAGGAACAATGATATCACCTCCGGATGGTTGTATGATGATTAAGGTTGCCCCAAACTGTCTTATTCACTATGTACACACAGACCACTAACTAAGAGCCCATGCACACCCACCAATCTGGCGCCTGTACCTGCCAAATTGCATAAAAAACCCTCCTGGAGCGCTCCCCAACCTCCTAAAAACAGAGGCGGGCGGGCCGCCCGATGTCGGAGATGCCGCCTGAAGCGGCCCGGCCTCCCTGAAGCCAGAAAACCAATAAAAGCAACTAATCTACTTCGAAAAATTAGCTACAACTACTAAAACCTTTAAAACACGGAATTTCACTATAACAACATTGGGACATGAAATATAGAGAAAAATTAGCTCTATCCAATGGTACTAAGCACTTAACCCTAAGACTTAAGGTTAGCCCGTAAAACACGAAAAACAAAATTAAACAGCAATCTTTTATAAATGAAAAATGAGGAAATGACCCCTTAAAACTCAGAATATGAAAAATGTCTACGGGACATAAAAGATAGAGAAAAACCAGGGCTATCCAATGATAGTACCCACATACTCCCAGACCCAATATCCACGGAATAAAACAAGAAAAATACCCAATTCCTTAACAGATGTCAATTAAGACATGCACAAACCGCGCCAAATCACACAACAAAGGCCCCTGCCAATGTTGGAAGACCACATCCTCCCTCCAATTGAGAATGTCCACATTGTTTCTTCATCCAACCACCATGTTTAACCTTCTTCCCAAATCTGCCTCTGAAATGGGCCCCTGCCAATACTGCATTGACAATAATTTAATCTGCGCCATGACACCACCTGTCCATCCATACAGAACGTCCTGCAATGTCTGCCAATCCAGAAAGAAGACCTGCCACAGACCTGGTCCACTTTCTTCCACAACAGATTCACCTCCACCTCAACCTGGTCCTTCTTCTTCCAGCACCAAAAGATCTAGGTCATCCATCCTGATACCCAGATTAATCAAAAAGCTCCACCCTTCCCAGAAGAGTGCCACAACCCATAAAACAACTAGTTCCCCCATCCCTGGTCCATCTGATGGTAAAGAACATTCATTCCTTCCTTCAACTTTAAAACTGATGACTTCTCAGCTCCTCCCTCTTCTGATAGTGATGATAACAATTTAGGATCCATTGCACCACCAACACCAACGCACTTGCCCACTATCAAGGCCAAGATCCAACAACACACATCTCAACAGAAACAACTTCTGCTTCACTACTTCCAATCCACTCCTGCTAGAGATCCACAGGACATTGAGAACAGAAGACACCTCATTCACCAGTTCAAGGCTAATTCTGAACACTTCATTTCATCTCTTGATTCCCTCTGTAATTCCACTAGTACTTGAGTTTGATTCAGAAAAGAAAAATTGACCACACCCTCTATAGGATGTAACCACAAACAACCCTCAGTTTTAAGTCTTGGGGGACCATCCTCATTTTATAGTCTTGGGGGACTCAAAAACCCTCAGTTTAAAGTCTTTGGGGACTCAAAAACCTAAATCATAAACCCAGAACCAGAGATCAACCACATTAAGACACAGAGAAAAAACTAACATTCTGGGGTAATTTTGAATAGAGCAGCCAGCCCATAAATTACCCCCAAACTTGCCTTTGCTAAATTAGGAGGCTCCCCCTGTGGATACCCTCCACCAATCTTTCAAAACCAACTCCAACAACAACTACTTTTTCCCTCAGTTTATAGTCTTGGGGGACTTACAACCCTCAGTTTAAAGTCTTGGGGGACTAAACACAGTGTTCAGTTTAAAGTCTTGATGGACTAGCCTTGATAAAATCTTGAAACCAGCCAGTTTAAAGTCTTGGAGGACTAACAGAAACCAGATTTCAGTTTAACGTCTTGATGGACTGCCTTGATACCATAGATTTTTCAGTTTAGAGTCTTGATGGACTAAGGGAATTTTGCATAAAATGGACGCAGCCAATTTCATGCAGCACACCTCTACAGCCAACCTGCTGAGCTTTCCCCTTCACTTCATCATCTACCCATCACTGACAAAAAATCTCCTCCTATCCCTTTTCATCATCTTTTCTCACCACAGATCATGGCTGGATCTCCTGATGTTAACCCTTCTACTCTCCCTTGCTTCACTGCTCCCAAGGACTATGCCTGAAAACAGTGCATCCACATGTGCAGACCTTGCACATTCACTCTCCCAAATACTGAATCCAAATTCTACAACAGGGCTTGTGATTCTGGCTATTCCAAAAAGAAAAGATGTGACAGAGACGCCAACTACCCTATTCCTCCGCCTTCTCCTTCTCACAAATACATCTCCAGATCTGCTACCAGATCCCCAGAGCTTGGTCCTTCCTCTTCCTCTCTATCTTCTGCTCCTTCCAGAAGATCCAGAAGCTCAGCTTCCTGCGCTCTTCCCAAAAGACCTGCCTTAGCCTCACAAGAAACTGCTTTTATCTCTGCCAAATTAGCTCAAAAAGCTTCAAGATCAACTCCCAGGCTTCTAGACCGCATCTAGGTGGCCCGCCCGCCTCACCAAACAGTGAAAATCAGGGTCAAAACCTCCAAAAAGGGCCAGAAAACAGCCAAATTCATCCAGACAACAACAACAACTCAACCCAACTACCTCCTACTGCTCCCAGAGCAATGCAATCCACCCTTCCAAAGTCCAAAAGCACCAAAATTTACCAGATTTCTAAGAGACCTGCCAGAGAACCCCAAGAAGAAACCAGAACACCACACACTGCTCCACAACAACAACTTCGTCCCCAACTACGACAAAGAAAACTACACCTCTCCTCTGCCAGCCAACTACTCTTCTGACAGTTCCATCTCTTCAAATTCTCCATCCAGAAGAGAGCAGTCTGCTTCCAAATCCCCCTCTCCTGCTCCATCCTTTAACAACCCTGGTACTCCATCACCAGCACCTCCTCCAGCTGAATCCAACAGAAATAACAACCACAACAACAACAACAATCTCACTGCTCCAACTAGGCCCCAGGAACCTCATCATCCCAGTTCACCTTCTCAGGATCTTTCAGAGGAAGACCATGAGAATACATATCTTTTCCTAGTTGATCCACCCACTATAACCATTACAAAATTGTCAGAGATCCAAATCCCAGCTGCTTACAGAATTGATGAGCTTCCAATCTGTAAGTACCAAATTAATTATTCCATTTCTTCAACAAAAATAATTACTGATCCAATTCTTCTTGTCTAGTTGGCACCCCTCCTCCTGAATCTATTATTGGAGTTGGCTAACCTCTTGAAACTTCTTTGACCCTGGATTATGGAGACATGAAGAAACACCTAAGCACCATGTGTTCCAACATGCTAAAAGCCTTTGCCCTCCATGGACCTTTGAATAACTTTGAAAAATCCCTGAGAAAGCGCCTACTGGACAACCACTGGAAAATGTCTAGGATCATTAAGCACACCCTCCAGCACTCCATTCCTACCTCTTCTTCTTCCTCCTCTGAACTTCCCTCTAATCCAATTCCTGACCATTACAATCCCTATCATCTCTCCAGCAGGATGCACTTCAAAGAACACAGTGCTTCCCACAATCCCAGCAAAAAACAAAAACGTCATCACAATCCGGACCAGCCTCCAGAAGCTTCCTCATCCAGACAATGAGCTCCTGCGAAAAGATTAGAAATATAATAATAATATAAAACAATTAATAAAAATAATTTCAGAATTTTATTTTTTTATTTTTTTTTTGTATCTACTAATATACTAAAATTAAAAATTAATAAATAAAATGAAATAAAATATAATAAATGAAATAAAATAAAAATATAAAAAATAATACAAATGGTATCCCCCAGCCAATTGATGAGCTGATCCCCTGATACCTTACCCACATCCAAGTGCACCTTGATGTGGATGCACAATTAATTCTTTTAAATTGTTAACAGAAAACAAAATTCAAAAATATTTAGAAATTCAGAAGATAATAAAAATAATGAAACACAGAAACACATGAAATAAATAATAAATAAAAAAGAAAATAGCATTGCCCGGCCAATTGATGAGCCTTTCCCCACCAATGCTTGCCCACATCCAGGTGACCCTGATGTGGTAACACCCTATATTTTTGATTTTATAATTTTAAACAACCCCCATAACAAAATTAAAAGAGAAAAAGAGAAAAAAGAAAATAATCTAAAACTGCTATCTAGCAAAAACATAACTGCAAAATCAAAGAAAGTCCAGCTCCATAGACGGTCAAATAAGAGAAAGTCCGGTCCATAGAAATGATCACTGGGTGGGCTCCCTCCAATAAGTAAAAATGATGGGGAACCACCAGTGATCCACCACCAATCTGAAAGAACCAAAGATAAAGAAGCCAGTCCCAAACCAGTTTAAAGTCATAGTGGACTTGAAACCTGAATAATAAACAACAGAACTAGAATTCAACTAGGAAAAACAAAGTCTTGAAACAGACATTATGGGGTAACTGTTCTACAGAGCAGCCAGCTCATCAGTTACCCCCACACTTGCCAAAATAAAATCTAGAAGCCCCCCCTGGGTACCTTCTACCAAAAACACAACGTCCAACACAAAAAAACCAAAACCAATAAGAGTGAAGAGACCAGCACATGAAAACCAGAGGAAATTCCAGTTTAAAGTCATAGAGG
Source organism: Hemileia vastatrix (assembly GCA_030280995.1). Classification (NCBI taxonomy): domain Eukaryota; kingdom Fungi; phylum Basidiomycota; class Pucciniomycetes; order Pucciniales; family Zaghouaniaceae; genus Hemileia; species Hemileia vastatrix. The sequence continues at coordinate 1,929,508 of JASXTE010000008.1, read as the reverse complement.
ACTAAAACCTGTGAAAAGAAACCAATACTAGGGTTCAACCAAATTAAGAAAAATGGTTGGAAACAGACAATCTGGGGTAACTGTTGATAGAGCAGCCAGCCCATCAGTCACCCCTACACTTGCCATGATCAAATCTAGAAACCCCACCCATGGGTACCTTCTAACAAAAAGTTTCCAACACAAAAGTTTCTCTGAAACACCACAAAAATTCCAAAATAAAAAAAGAACATTCCATAGTTTATCCTCATTGCGGAGTTAATCTTATTCATGCCTAGTGCCTCTGGGATAAAACCTCTTCACTTGGTCTCCAGCCACCCTCTATTTCAAGACTGCACCATCCAATTCTTCCAAACATAAGAACCTTCAGACGCCTGAGATCTGACTCTGTAAGGTCCATTCCATCTGTCAGCAAACATTTTCCCCCACTGACTCTCCAAACTTCTATTATACACCAAAACCAAACAACCAGGTTTCAAGGGATTCCTGAGTCTATGAGCCAACTTCTTGTCCCGGTACCTGACTGATTGATTCCTAATCTTCATCATTCTAGAGTATTCCTTCTCCTGACATTCCTCTCTACATTCCAACTGTTGTATCCTGGCACAGAGCAAATCTTCTGTTTAGTGCATGTCATCCCAATCAATTCCAAGATAAGAGACAGCTTCCAAGTCCACTGGTAGAACGGCTTTTTGACCAAACATTAACTCATAAGGAGAATAGCCAGTTGTCCTCTTCACAGTGACCCTATCAGCAAATAATACCAAGGGTAAATAATGCCTCCACTTTTCAGCACTATCTCCGCACATCTTCACCAAAGACTTCTTGATAACTTGATGGCCTCTTTCAACCATGCCTTCAGCTTCAGGATAATAAGGTGTAGCCACTCTAACTTTACAACCAACACTAGTCACAGCTTCTTTAAATTTGGCACCAAACTCTGGCCCACCATCAACAGTCACCAACTTCATCAACCCATACCTATAAATCCACTCCTTCTTCAAAAACTCTGCCACATTCTTGGCAGTCAAATTAACCAGAGGCACTGCCTCAACCCAACCAGACAAATTATCCCTAGCAACAATCAAGTATTTATACCTGCCCTCTTTATTATGGACAGCATCCAGACTTACCCTTCCAAAAACAGTTGATTCACCAGTAGCACGGCCCACCTCTTTAGGTTTTAAGTGAATTCTTCTTTGACATTCTTCACAAGATTGAACCCAACCCTGCACAGCCAACTTCATACCTGGCCACCAAAATCTGTCTTCTACTCTTCTATAAGTCTCCCCAAAGCCTCTATGACCAAGGTCTTCATGCAAAGTCTTCAAAACCAATTCTTGACCCTTCTTCTGAGTCACCACCACTTGAGGATTTGGATGTCTCCTTCTCATCAACCGCCTTCCTGACACATAAAATCCAGGACTCTTCTTCTTGATTTCCAACCAAGTATCATCATCACAACTATCTGGCCTCTCCAAGGTCAACAGATATTCCACCAAAATAAAATAAAACCCAGACTGACCCCAGGTCTCATCTTCAAAATCCAACAACACCACATCCAAGCGTACAATTCTGTCATCAAAATCACCAGTGTGAACATGAGCCAATTGAGCAGCCAAACCAGGACACCAATCTTTAAATTTTGGCACTTCCTTCTCTTTCCAGTGAACCTTGTGAGAATCCAGTTCAGTAACAAAAACACCCTTTTCCAATTTTGAGCTTTCCCAAACAACAACTCCATCTTCATCAACAAAAACATCCTGATCACCAGAATCAAGATCAGATCCAGCCAGTTTAGCCTTTTGGGGGAGGTCAGAACAATCATCCAGTTTAGCCTCATGGGGGAGGAGAGAAAAATCCTCAGCACCCTTTGTGCTGGCCCTAAGCACTGGAACATCTTCGTCAAACTCTTCAGAATCAGAATCCTCATCTGTAGGTGGCCTCCTTGATAATCCATCAGGCATAGTAAAAGTTTTACCTGGTTTGTGTACCAGGTCAAAAGAAAAATGTTGAATAAATGCCACCCACCTAGTCATTGGAGCATTTGGAAGACTAGGTGTATTGATCATCTGAACCAAAGATTTTGCATCCACCTGCAGCTCAAAATGCTGCCCCCACAAAACCGTCTGTAGCTTCTTTAAAATTTTAGCTACGCCACACAATTCCAACTTAGGTTGAGAATACCTAGATTCCACCTCATTAAACACCACAGACTCATACCTTACTGGCCTGACCCTCCCAGTCTTATCCTCCTGAGACAAAATAGCACCAGCAGCAATATAACTTGAGTCCACTGCCAGATAAATTTTTCCAGCACCAACACCATAATCCAACTTGTGAAGAACAATATCTTCACCAACAACCTTTTTCAACTTCTGAAAAGCCTCTTCATACTTTTCAGTCCATTCCCAATCTGCATCTTTTCTGGTCAACCTCCTTAAAGGTGAAGCCAACAAAGAAAAATCCTTAATAAAAATCCTGACATATACACATACACCCAAAAATCCCCAGACTTCAGTAGTAATTTTAGGCCTTGGCCATGACTGAATTTTATTAATCTTCTTCTTTGCCATAATCCTTCCCTCTTGACATACCACATGACCCAGAATTTCTAAAGCAGGAACACAACAACAGAATTTTGACCCTGAAATGGTCAAACCAGCCTCTTCAATCCTGAACAACACTCTCTCTAGAGTTATTGCATATTCCCACACAAACCTCCTTATGCCAGGGTTCTCCGCTAACACCTCATTACCATAATCAGTGGATGGTCCTATAATTCCACAATCATCAATAAAAGTACCAGAATGAGTAGGAACCTCATCCTGCAAAATCCAAGCCATCTGTGCTTGATAAACTGCCACTGAATTAGTTGCTCCTTGAGGCAACCTAGTGAGCTGAAATCTTACCAAAGGAGTCTCAAAAGTTGTGAGAGGCCTTGAATCCGTATGTAGTTCCCTCTCATCATAACCACCCATAATATCACCCAAACCATAACACACCCTTTCAGAAAAAGCTTCAACAAAATCCTCTGCACTTGGTGGAATACCAGCGTCCTTGATAGTGACTCTATTCAAGGCTCTAAGATCATGAACCACCTGCAACTTTCTATTCTGCTTCTTTACACAGAACACAGGACTTGAGTAACTGGATGTTGATTTTTCATATAACCCAGTCCTTACTCTTTCCCTAACAATCTCCACAAAATCCTCTCTGATAGCAGCTGGAATTGGAATAGGTTTGATTTGCCAAGGCTCATGACAAACCACAGGAATCAAGTAAGGTTCTCCATAAGAGTGCTTCAATACACCCCTTTCCTCCTCAACAAACGCCACAGCTTTTTCCCTTAACACAATAACATGCAACAACAACTTCTTTTCTTCTTCAGAAAACCACCCATCAGGACCAAAATTAACAACTTTCAACCTTTCCACAGTCACCCTAGCCGTCTCTACAAATTCTGGAGGATTCTTCACCAATGGAGTACAGTACGGATCTCTTGACAAAGGAGGTCTCTTCAAAGGCGGATTCAAGCCCACCGGCATAGGTTCATTGACAGGCCTAATCTTCTGCACTACCATCTTATACTTTGTCGCTCCACCTTCAACTTGAGGGATCTTCAGGAATTCTTCACCACCAGACCTGGAACAAAAACCAAGGGTTTCCCCATTGCTCACATGTGTGGCCAAGGTAATGTTTTTGAAAGGTGTAGTAGAAACCCTAGCAATGCACAATTGGGAGGACTTACTTTTACACCCCAATCTCACCACTCCAAAACTTTTAAGCAATTCCACATCTTCATTCTCACTTCCAACTTCCAAATCTTCAAATCTTGATTCATCTTCTGAATCACATCTTCTAAAATTGTGCAGTTTATCCTCATGCTGGAGGCCCAAAAATCGATCTTGATGATCTTCTCTCTTCATAATTTTCTGCAGTTTAACCTCATGTTGGAGGCCCAAAAATAAATCTTGACAATCTTCTCTCTTAATAATTTTCTGCAGTTTAACCTCATGCTGGAGGCCCAAAAATAGATCTTGACGATCTTCTCTCTTCATAATTTTCTGCAGTTTAACCTCATGCTGAAGGCCCAAAATTAGATCTTGACAATCTTCACAAAAATATTTTGCGTCTTCTTTATTCATTATCTTCAGATTTTTTTTCTTGATTTTCATGAATTATCTTGAAATTTTTATCTTCTTTTCTTGAGTTTTCTTTTGACCTAAAAAAATAACAAGGGGTTTCCCCAATGCTCACAGGTGTGGCCCAGGTAATGTTTTTGAAAGGTGTAGAAGAAACCCTAGCGGTGCACAATTGGGAGGACTTACTTTTAGACCCCAATCTCACCGCCTCAAAACTTTTCTGCATATCTTTCAATAAAGATATATAACCAATCTTCTTCATTGAATTTGAATTAAAAATAATTAAGAATCTTGAGAAAGAACAGAGACTTGATAAAAAAACTTGATGAATACTTGCAGAGAAGAGAAACATTAAAAAGAGAAAGTTGAAAATCCACTTGGTATATCTCCAAGGGAGCTGACCTACTACAACCTGGGATTTTCTCATCTTGGGGAGAGGTTGTAGCACTAGGGTGATCAGCCCTAATTACTCTAAAAAAGACAGACTCTCAATAGAGCCTGAGCCGCACTCCAAAAAACCAGAAGCAGCACCCACTTCCTTCCTTCTCCTGCAGCAGTCCATGCACTGGCACATTGAAGATAAACAAGGCCTGGTCTCCCAGCCATCCTCTCCAGGGGATGATAACCTCATGTGAAGCCTCCTTTCCTCTTCACCAGTCAACTCCAAACTGATTCCCAAATCAAATTGATAACCAATTCTTGCCTGGAAATCCATCAAGAATGGCCCACCCAAAACTGCTTTTACATTACCTTTAGAAATGTAAAAATGAACCTTCCCTGAGGCTCCTCCAACATCTAACTTCACAAACTCTGAAGTTCCAACCAATTAAGTGACATGGCCACCGATCCCTCTCAAATTCCCACCAATACCAGTTTTGATGGGGAGGCCCATATTAGTTGCCTCAAACAAAGAAATCAGGTTTATCTGAGAACCTGAATCCACCAATGCCCTTGCCTCCCTTCCATTCAGAGTGACATTGACATATCCCAGAGGAGCAGAAAAATGAGTTTCCAACCCCTCAACAAACTTTTCAGCAGAATCACAAATGTATTCTACCTCACCAAAAGAAACCCTTCTCCTGGTCAACAACTTTTTCTGCCTATCAGCCAACCCTGGACTGATAGCATACAATTCCCCATAAGATAGGGAAACCTGACCCTGATTCATCCTTTCCAGGACAGAGTCCATAAAATTAACTTGACCAGACACTACTGGCCTCTCAAAGTGAGCTCTTTGCTTCACAACCTTGGTCCTAGAAGATTCTTGAGGACCAGCACCACCAACAGATTTACCATAAACAGAAACCAAACCAGGTCCCTCACCAGAACCTCTGACTCCAACAGGCTTTGGCAATGAAGCCAAAGGGACATCCTCCTCAGAGTCAGAATCCACCTCCATTGGCATTGGCTCACCATTCAGGTCCAATGCACCAAAACTAGGGGGGCCCATGTCAGCCATACCCTTCTGCATCTTGTACAGCTCCTCTTTGCTGTACCTCTTCCTAGCTGCACTCAGCTTAGGGTCCACCTTTGAAGCATTTGGCTTTGGTTGGGCCTGAGAACTGCTCTTAGGCCTTCCCACCTTCCCTGCTTCCACATCATAAACACCAGCCAAGCATTCACCACTTGACTGTCCACCACAAGATTACAACTCCAAACCACCAAAGGAAGTAGAAAAAGAGACCTTATTGACCTCCTTACCCTTTCCCTTGACGTCCTCATCTACCTTAACAGAAGACTTCCCTTGATCAGGAATCTCCTCAAACCTTGGCCTCCTTTGATTGAGACCTCCCCTTCTCCTGACCAAATCCACAGGAGCCTGCCCCTCACTGGGCTTCACAAAAGAACTGTCAGGGAACTTAAAAACCCTGCCATCAAACTCCACTTTTCCTTCAGACACATCTCTGTTCAGTTCCCAACAATCATTGGACCTGTGCCCCCTCCTACTGCAATAAGAGCAAACCCAAGGATCACTCCTACCAGCCCTCCTTTCAAACTCTCTAGGCTGAGAAGGTGCCTTATTAACCTTCTTGGCCTCCTGAACAAAAATGTGAAGCTGTTTTGTCAGGTCAGCTAACTGCTCCACCATTGTGTCCCTCTCCTGTTTGGGAACCTGCACCAAATTCTTCTCCTCCTTCTTCTCCTTAACTTCCTCTTCAGCCAAAGCATCACTGACTTTGCTGACATACTTGGCACACCCCTCCTGATAGGTGTCCACAGCCAATAACTTCAAATGGGCCTAAACAGCCTCCTTCACCTTATCCAAGGCAGGAAACTTCTGATCCCCATTAGAAAGAGTCTTCATCAATTCTTTTCTTTACAACTCCTCCAACACATCCATCCTGACATCTCTAGCCAGGGCAGACCAAAAAACATCTTTGGCAGCATTTTCATATGCCAGCTCCTCCACTTCCACCAAGTATTCCACCACAGGATCAAACTGTAGCAGAAACTTCCTGTAACTATGTAAGTTACCAACACCACCATAAGATTGCCATTCACTGACAACCTTGTTCAGATCCACCATAGTGAACCTGACACCCCATCTATCCACCATTTCCCTACACAACAATTTCCAATCCCTCTTCTTGTAGCCAGACATGGCCACAATCTCCTTCTCCACTGACCTATCACCAATGAAGAAGATAATCTGCTTCACCATGTCCAGGTAGGAAGCACCATCCACTCCAGAAGCAGTTTCATACTTCTCTAGAAACCACTTGACATCCTCCCCATTAAACTTGGTACCATCCCAAGTTTTAATTCTCACACACTCCCTAACCATCACAGAAGGAGGACCATCCCCCCCACTGACAGTCACCACAAGAATAGAAGAACCAGAAGCCATTCCTCCAGATCAAAACACCAAAAAGAGCCAACCAAAGAAAACAGAGATTCCAAAGAACTAACAAGTTGAACCCACGTTGGGTGACAGAAATGTAGACAATCCTATAGTACTAGCTATAGGCCTTGACCAAGGGAGTTGGAGAAAACCCAGAGAGAAAATCCCCTGTCCCTTTAGAAAAATAGAGTGAGATTTACTTGCTAAAGTAAATTGGTTCCTGTTTTGCTAAAGCTCCTGTTTAACACACTTGACTGCTTGATGAGCCTAGAAAGTAGTCCCCAGATAGACTACCAGACCAAAGAACTGAAATGTAGAACAAAGTCCACACCAGAGACAGCAAAGATACTTGATGTAGGCTTCAAATCCACACCAGAGATAGCAATAATACTTGCTATAGCTTGCAAGACTATAACAGAGAAAACAGTTGCCAAAGTTAAGTTAAATGAAGAACTCACTTGCAACAAACACAGCCAATTGTGGCCAGAAAACAGTGAAAACTGAGTGAGGAACAATGATATCACCTCCAGATGGTTGTATGATAATTAAGGTTGCCCCAAACTGTCTTTTTCACTATGTACACACAGACCACTAACTAAGAGCCCATGCGCACCCACCAATCTGGCGCCTGTACCTGCCAAATTGCATAAAAAACCCTCCTGGAGCGCTCCCCAACCTCCTAAAACAGAGGCGGGCGGGCCGCCCAACGTCGGAGATGCCACCTGAAGTGGCCCGGCCTCCCTGAAGCCAGAAAACCAATAAAAGCAACTAATCTACTTCGAAAAATTAGCTACAACTACTAAAACCTATAAAACACGGAATTTCACTATAACAACATTGGGACATGAAATATAGAGAAAAATTAGCTCTATCCAATGGTACTAAGCACTTAACCCTAAGACTTAAGGTTAGCCCGTAAAACAGGAAAAACAAAATTAAACAGCAATCTTTTATAAATGAAAAATGAGGAAATGACCCCTTAAAACTCAGAATATGAAAAATGTCTTCAAGACATAAAAGATAGAGAAAAACCAGGGCTATCCAATGATAGTACCCACATACTCACAGACCCAATATCCACGGAATAAAACAAGAAAAATACCCAATTCCTTAACAGATGTCAATTAAGACATGCACAAACCGTGCCAAATCACACAACAAAGGCCCCTGCCAATGTTGGAAGACCACAACAGTACACCCTCTTCTTCACTATAAACTTTTGAAAATCCAGGAATACCAAGTTTTGCACAAAGATTAGTTGCCTCGTTGTACTTTACATATGAAATTTTTTCAAAAAAATATTCAAAGTACATTGCAATCCTCTTCATTCGTTTTTTATATTCATCTGTGTGTACAATCTTATCAGTGTATTCATCTGCAAGTAAAAGCATTCAAAAATTCAGTATTTAAATTAAAAAAAGTGATACTTACGAATATTTAAAGATTTCTTCCTATCTAAAATAAAGCCACCACCGAACATTTTTCCAAAACCACCAGCTCTTTGATGATAAGCATTATTTGTAATTTCATGTTTTCAGTAAGAAAGATCCTTAATGCATTGCACTGTAGCTTCTAACATATCTAGTTCTTTGAGCTCATGAATTTCAAAAGTCTGCACAAGAACATTAGGTATTAAGACACCTTTTGGTTTATAAATAATAAAACCAAGAAAAAAATTGTAATAATTATTTAAATCTGTCATATTATTTACATAAGATCGTGTGTAGAAATGTGGCTTCTTCCCATTTGTATCCATTCCAAGAGCATTTACAATTTTCATTCCAGTAGCAATGTCTTTTGCCCACCTATTGTTAGAGTTCTTCCCTGGCCGTTTTTTTTTCAAATTGTTACTCATTGATGGTTCAATCCTAAGAGAATTTAATTTTGATTTAAAATAGAAAAAAAATCAAAAATTAGAAAATAGTAACAGAATTTCAATTATCAGTCAATGATACCTTTAACTTTATCATATCTTAAATATTAGAAATACAAAAGTTAGCATATCTACATATTAGTAAATTTATATACTTTTTCTTTATTTCAAATATTAAGAAAGTGTTTAAAAGGTATACTTTATTAAATTATACATATAAAAAGTATAGCTTTATCCTGTATGCATTCAGCAAGTACGAGATTTGGCTCTACACTTAATATTAATAATATAATGAAAGTATAAATTCAATACACTAGTAATATTAAAAAAATTACAGAATTATCATATCCACACATATAAAATGAAAAATCTTTCTCTGACCAATATATTGACTTAGAAAGTTATAATTCAATAAATTATTAATTTTTAAATTGTAGCATTGTCCTGTATGCTTTCAGCAAGTACGAGACTTTGAAACAACTTAAAAATCAATAAATTAAAGTTAAAGTACAAACAATCTAATTATTATTATGAAAAGCAAAACATTATCCTGTATGCTTTCAGTAAGTACGAGATGATGTTTTACTTTTCATATTAATAATATAATTGTTTAGAAAGTATTAAAGAAATATAGAAAAATGATAAGCAAAACATGAACTTACGTGTCTATAAAATCTTCTTCCATTTGTAGCTGATTGATCAAAGTTAATTATAAAGTTTATTTTATAATTACTGTTTTAAAAAATAAATGGTTAGATAAATAAATTGAACATTTTTGATAAGGAATAAAGAAAAGTAAATTGACAAACAAATAAAAAAACTTTAAGTTAACTGAAAAAGAATTTTTTTATAATGAATCGAAAGGGTACAGTAAAAGATACCATAAAAAGAAATTCAGAATTAGAATCATTAGATTAACTTGTCAAAAGTGTAAAAAAGAGTAACAAACCAAAATGATATGAAATGCAATAGAAAGAAAAAATTGCTTACCGGTAATCATATAAGGTCAAGAAAATAGTACCAATAATTCAAAATGATAAAGCAAAAATATGATTGATAGTTTTTGAAAAAGGTAAATGAGAAAGAGAAAGGAAAAATAAATTGGGTGGCAAACAGATGTAGATATCATGAATTTTCACTGATCTCATTTTCAAAAAAAATTCAGCTCTCCAAGTCATATGATAAACTTCATCTAAATTCCAAGAATAATGTTGCCAAGGCACTGTACACAGCATTATCATTTTTTCTTATGCATATACTAATTCCAGCTAGAATTTACTTGGCTGCATGTTGTACAGATGAACGTTTGTGGAATGCTAAATTTCACATCTAAAAAAAATTGATGCCACATAATTCTAGCTACCATGTTTCACGTAGCTAAAAAACATACACTCATCACATTTAAATTTACATTGCGTCAAAATTAATTCATTTTTGAATTTTTTTAAAGGGAACTATAATGTGCACCACCTATTTCTAAAATATGAACCTCCCCACCATATTAAATTGGTAGATTTTTAATTGTGCAATTTTTATGCCTTGGCCTTTTTCCTGATCTTACTTGGCTCAAAATATCAAAACATGGCCAATGTTGCTGAAAGCAACATTTGATTTTGTTTCTATGTGTATCAATGGAAGGCCGTTTATAACTGGCTGCAGAGCGTTGTATATCTTTTTGAACAAATTTTTATTTATTTATGTATTTTAATTAGATAATTTATTTTTTAATGCAGCCAGATTTATACTGGCTGCTTTTTGGAAAGCTTAATTTATGACCCAAGCCTTTGAAATTGGCTTGGGTCCCTTACATTGCAATTTAGTACTTCCAGCCAGGTTTCCCCTGGCTGGAAGTGCCTCTTTCAGGCAATCAAAGTCACTGAAAGCGACTTTGATTGCTTGCTGTAACATTTGCCACCCTCCCAGCCAATTTACTAGGCTGGGAGGTGGCTAAAGCTGTGTGCAATGCGTGTTGCTTCTGCAAGTAATGCACGTTTCACAATTGCTTCCATATCTCATGCAGCTGATATCAAGTTAGCTGCATGAGATATGGGCAGCACATGCAATGCGCGCTGCATGCAGTAGAAATGCGTGTTGCATGCAGCAGCAATGCAGGCTGCATGTGCTGCATGCAGTGCATTGCACAGCCAGTTTTTTTCTGGCTGTGCAATGCACACAGAGAAACCAAAGTCCCTGCAAGGGACTTTGGTCTCTAAAAGGGAAGCGATTTTCCCTACCAGGTGCAAACTGGTGGGAAAGTGAGAGACAAGTTAGACTGAAGTTGTTTGAAAGCAACTTCAGTCTTAAAAACATTAAAAATCATTAAAAAAAATGAGAAAGCTAGAAAAAATAATTTAAAAAAAAATTAAAATGTGAGTATAAGAAAAAAAATAAGTGCTAGTGATACCAAAAACCCAAGCTGATTTCATTTGGCTTGGTTATTTAATAATTATTTTTTAATACATTAAATTTAAAATTCAAACACCATGAAATATATGAAATTTTTTTATATGAATATTATAAATTTAATTTACCTCTTTCTCATAATTATATTTATAGTTTTGTTTTTTTAATTTTTGACTTTTAAGTTGATTTTTTGGAAATACAAAATTAAATTTTCAACTAAATTTTATAGTAAGGTAAAAATAATTATAAATTTGACATTTTGTAATTGAATAATGGAAAAAATTTTAAATTTATTTAAAAAATATTTTTGTTAGAAGAATACCAATATTTTAAGGGTAGGAATATGGTGCAAATTTTAAGTAAAAAAATTATATTTTTTTTGTGAGGGGTTATTTCTATTTTTGTAAATATTTTTCAAAAAAATTCATTAAATACTGAATTTAATTACTTTGTAACTCAATTTTTTTGTAAAATAATTAAAATTGAAATAATAATATTGATATATTTGATATAAAATTTGAATTGGTAATATTAATGTCTCTTTAAGTAAATTTGAAAATCATTAAAAAAGACCATGTTGATAAGTACTTCATTTTTGATATACAATGGTTATATGTATATCTTATATATATTTCTTGAGTGTTATTTTTATATAAATTCAATAAAATTTTTAATATATAATGCCATTTAATCATTAATTATTGTTCAACTTATTTATAACAACTTCATATTTAATACCAGCCACTAGTATTTACTTTTTGATTTAAAACTCCAATATAATATGAGAGTATCCTTAATTTGTCTGTATGTAATTAACAACAATAACAGACCATAAATGAGTGGGTAATTAATTACAATAAATAGTTGAAGAACAACCTATAAGAAATGATAAGTTTATCAAAAAGAGTACATTAAAAAAATATACTTTTGAATTTTTTTTGATATAATTTAGGTAGTTAAATGGAAATTTAAATTATCAGACTTCAAAATGGAAAAAATCTAAAAGTGGTGTTTATATAATAAGCCTCATATAAAAAAAAGGATAAAAAATCTACTATGTAACTAAATTATTAAATATTAAGGTATTATTAAAATTATTGAAAAACTTATTTTACAGTTATAATGAAATCTAAATGTGAAAATTATGGTGGGATAATAGTAAGACTATGTGGAAACACTTTAATTTATACATACTTTCAACTATGTTCAGATAAAAAAATTGGTAAAATTGTATAATAACATCTAGTTAATAGTGATGCAATTTTATTTAGATCAAGAATAAATTTTTCTGAGGAAAAACTAATTAAATTGAGATATGGCCATCTCCTTTCAAGAGATAGAATAATAATAAAAATTTAAAAAAATTATAATAAGTATTCTTAATCACCATTTTTGAAAAGTCTCTAGTAAAATTCATTATAATATATCATTCATTTATTACATTATATGGAGTTTCATCTTGAAGTAGTGATGGGCAGCTTTGAACTTATGTTATGAAAAACAAAAAAGTTAAAAAATATATAGTTATACTAATGAAAAAGCCAAAAATAAAATACTATTATAAATTAATAAAATAAAACTACATAAATTTTTATCTGCTTTAATGATGGAAGGGTACTATGTATGAATTTCCACATGTTAAATCTAAACCGGCTTTAAGGCTAGTTTACAGGTAGAGCTATTAAGTTTCCTTAAACTCTAAAAATAAATTATGCATTTTACTAAATATTTTTTTCTTGTTTTCTTTCCAAAGTTGTTAGAGTTGCTTAATTAGTACTGTTATCTTGATTGTAAGATATATAATTTTTTTTGAATACATGATTTATTGTTTCAAAAATTATATTATAAAGTTAAATCATTTATTTCATTTTCTAAAGCTTCATTTTCAAAGACAACACTCAATTTTCTATTACTTAACAAATATATAAAATTTGATAGTAAAATTTTTAGAATTTTCTTTTTGAGAGGGTCAAACTATATTGTGAAGATTTTTATCTAGAAATTCTTGTACTCTTAAACCAAATAATTTTCTCCCTTAAGTAAGCCATTTCAAAAATATGAAAATATAAACAAGAATATTAACTTATCTTATTTTTATTTTCTTTACTGAAATTTTTAGTTCAATCCCTTTTTTTATATTACATTAGTATAAAACCATGGTTAAATGCTACTATATAATTAATTTTTATTATATATATATATATATATATATATATATATGAAGTATTTAGAAGGTCATCCTTTTTTATTTACTTGAATAAATGGCTCAATTATAATTCCCAACACTTATTAATCTTTCCCAAACTCAATAACAAATTTCTCATATGAAATATTAGCTTCTAATATAAGAAGTTTATCTATAGATGATATTCAACATGTGATTTTCCTTTTTAGATTCAGCTAAAATTAAACAAAAGGAGAAATCATGCATATGTGTATAAATGGTAACCATATGTTACTTAGAGGATTGTGAAATTCACTCATCAGAATGGTTTAAGTATTAAAATAAATTGAGGTCATTATTTTCTAGTATTTGAAACTAATTAGGAAATTATTCTAAAAATATATTTTAATGTGTATCATGTTTAAAAAGTTGGAAATATGATTTTTGAAAATTGTGAGTTTCTTATGAGATATCAAGCTTTAGTTTACATTGTTTCAAGTAGAATAGAGTTTTAGTATTAGAAATTGAAAGCAATGTACCATTATCAGATTTTAACTGTGTTCTACTTATAGAATGATTAATTAACATTAAACATTATTTAAATCAAAAAGGTTTAAAAGATATTTAGAATTTTACAAAATTTCACCATTTATTAATCTTTGATTTGAAAACCAACTATGATGTACACTCACTAGAAATAAGCAATCCCAATTTTAACATAATTTATCAATCCAAAAATAATGAGTGAATTAACATGAAAATATATATTATTTCAAAACCAAATCTCTAGATTTAAAATATGATGCTTTAATGAAAAATTTATACAAAAATTTAATGCAATGAACTCTCTTAAAAAATTCAAAAATCGAATATCAAAACATGTGATTTCTGCAAAAAAACTACTAACTATTGTAGATAAAGCATAAAAATAAGTCATATATTTAAAAAAAATGATCTAACAATATTTACTTTTGTTAAAAAAATCAAAAACATTGTTAAGTTTGCTTGTTATAATAATGTTAAAATCCACTAAACATTATCTAAAGGTGGCAAAATATGTCAAAAATATGTTGAATTTTGTGAGCCAAAAATCAACAATTTTGTATCATTTCCTGTTGTGCTATGACTTTATTCCACCCTTTTTATCTGATTCTTCCAGTATTACTTTTCTATGATCACTAGTTTTCAAGTTAAAATTTACAAATGTTCATTATACTTGATAATATGAAAATTAACTCAAAATTTTATAACTACAAAATAAGATTTTGAAACTCCTTCTTTCAATCAATATTTGAAGAAATTTTTAGTTTATTTGAGTAATGATTTTGAGAATAACGAAAAATTTGAAATTCACAAGGACTTATTTCCAGAGAGTATAATTATTTACTTGTGTAATGCATGAGCTACTTATCAATGATGTAAAACATCAGAAAAGTAAGTTATAATTATAAATCTACAGATTATACTGTGTCTGGTATATATATCTTCAATAAATCTTTTAAACTTATCTTAACCTACATACCACACAATAGAAAATCATTATATTAAAAAAGGAAAATATTCTATGATAATATCATAAAGAATGATAACCATGGATTGATATTCCATAAAATTGGTTAATAAAATTTTAAGAGAACCTAAATCAGTATTATTTCATCAAAATATATCCTTTTTGTCTTTGTAACTTATTCCAAACAAATTTTTTGAAACTTGAATCTATATATCTAATGCCAAAACCACTATTAAGCTCCCTCTTAGACTTTTTAAGCAATTATATATATATATATATATATATATATATATATATATATTATTTATCAAAAATTGAAATAAAGAATAAAAACATAATTTTATTTACCTTTAATTATTTAAATATAGAGAATTTTCAGAATGCATTGTGGTTACTTGTGAAGGTTAGAAGATTTGAAGTTGGATTTATGAGTTTTTAGAAGGGAAAATATTGTAAAATTCTTTCATAAATATTTATTTCATAGTTTCAAATGTTGAAATCTACAAACTAATGGGATTTAAAATTATATTGAGATTTAAAATCTGTTTTCTACTCAAGTAAAATAAAATAAAATGATGATATCAAAATTGAAATTAATTTTAAACTTTTGATATTCTCTATCTTCAATTTTATTGATAGTGCATCAAAAATTTAATAATATTTTTTTCCTTCATCACTTTTTACATAAAAGATAGTTCTATCATTTTATGCATTAAATATTGCTTATATAAAGTTAACATCTATGTCAACTGTTTATGACTATTAATCTATATAATAAATTTTTTAGAAGAAAAAATAACATCAGTATATAATGACTTTGAAATTATTTAATTTAAAATAGTTTACAGGTAGATAATGAAGTGTGATTTCATTTTTGAATATGAATTATATAAGTCTTATTTTGTCAATTTTAATTCTTTTTGAGCTCAAATTTATCCACTTCAACTTATGTAAGAATAAAAATTATTTTTATTGAAATTTACATGAGAAAGTATGCCTATTATTCAAAATCAAACTTGCTCTAATGGTGTTTTTCAATCATTATTTCAATTCATTACAATAAAAAGATTTCAATTTGCTGATGTTTTAGTTTTTGATATCCCCAAGTTTATTTCTAAGGTGTACTATTCACAAAGTTATTAAAAATATATTTTTTGAAATACATGATAAACTTGAAAGTGAGGGGGCATTAAATTTTTAAAAATGAATTTTAAATTCAGGATGGATAGTATTTTTTCTATTTTCACAAATGAACAATTTTTTTTTTCAATTAATCCAGAAAAAAAATTTTGTTGTAAGCATATTATATTATATTTATTTTAATTTTAAATACTATATTCTCAAGATTTGTGTTTAATATTTCCTGTGAAAGTTAATGTTAATGTGAATTTTAAGTAAGCTTGAAGAAATTTAATCAATAGGCATATTGGATATGTAAAATAATATTTTGCTCCAATCTTGAATCATCCTGTGCTAAAAAATATCCCAAATAGGGTTTTTGTGGGTCAATTTGGATTTTAGTAGGATTAAGTGAGGTTAAATAAAGGACAGATAAAAGGCTAAATTCATTACTAGTGACTTTTTTCTCAAAATAGTTATAAAATATGTATCATTCTGGAATCAAGCTTCAATAAAGTTGAATTGAAACAGAGATAATTTCTAGCAGCACAACACCATATTTAAAAAAGGTGTACAATACCTCAAATATTACTCATAATATAGGAAGGCAAGGAATCTACAAAATTCACATTTGAAATGAGGATTTATATTATGAATTTGAAATTGAGAGATGGAATATTATTTTCCAATTTAAATATCTATTAGTCATTTTACCAAAATTTTTCAGTAATCAGATTGAATTTTGATGGTGTTTTATTGTAGATTAATCATTTTGATGAGCCATTTACTCAAAATTACTGGTTTTGGTTCTAATATTCCATGTGAAATTCATTACGAATCTTTTTGAAAGTAAATAGTTGACATATTGGATATGCAAAAGCTAATGTTAGATCAAAGTGAGATCAAAGGGAGTTCAACTAATGATCAAATTAGGATTTTTCAAGATCAAACGGTGATCAATGTAGGCTCATCTTGAGCTCAATTTGTGACAAATCTCTGACTAAATGTAAGGCCAAAAAATTTCCTACATGGTGATGATATGTGCATAATTCAGGCATAGATTTGTGGCTCAACGGAGTTCAAGAAAGGGGTATTGCTAGCAATACCCCCCCATTTTTTCTGTGGTGATTGGATGTGTCAGGTTTCAAAAGACATATTGGAAAAACAGGATGTTTTCTTTCATATGGAGAATACAAAATAACTTCAACTGAATTATCACCAACCATTCTTCTGACAACAAATGGACCAAAAAATGGGTCTTTCAATTTTTTATTACCTTTTAAATTGAAGTGGACTGTAGAAATCAACACTTCATCACCCTTTTTAAAAGTTTATTCTTTATGAGATTTGTCCCATCTCTTCTTCTCATATTCAAATGATTTTTCAACAAATTTTTGAGAATGACTTCTGCCAATTTGTTGAATTTGAAGACATGATTTTACACCAGGATTTAAATCCAATTTAGGTATTTTATTATCCAGAATTTGGGCAGGAGTATTTGGAACATATCCAAGCCAGAGCTCAAAAGATTTTCTTTGAGTAACGGAATGAATAGTGCTATTATAAGCAAATTCCAACCCAGGCAGTAAGGTAACCCAATTATGAGTGAATCTGTCATTGTCAGCCTAAATATTCTTAGGACTGAGTATTTCTTATGCTTAAAATAAGATAACCTTAAGTAAATTAAGCTTATATCTTAAAAATAAGGTTAAAATAATAATATATATTATTTTATTATATATATATATAATTATTATTCTATTATATAACTTATAATAGTTTAAATAGCTTATCCATGGCCTAATAATACTTATTAAGGTGTAAATGGAGTCATAATATACTTATCTTAAGTGGTATGAAGTAATTATTGACATACATAAGCTTATATGTATACATAAATCTCATATTCAGTGAAATATGCAGTATATTATGTATATTTAGGTGTATAAGTGGGTTTTAGCCCCTTAATAGCCTATAACCTTTGTTTTTCTGCTTATTTTAGGTCATATGGACAAAATAAGTGGACTCAAAACGCTTACAGAAGCATAGACACCTATATCAGGCGCATACACCCAGTTTGGACAACTAAAATTACTTCCTTGGATGGTTATTCACGGATTTATGGGTTGGAAGGATATTTCTGGGTTAATGTGGATGCTTGGGGATGTTATTGGGGGCTTGGAAATTTTATTTGTTTCCTTTATATGCTTTTGGTTTCATTAAATCTCTTTTTGATTGTTTATTTTACCTGTTTCTTTATGGTATCCGCTTTTATCTGGCTTTTCTATTTATGGTATGGATCTGTGTTATTATTAATAGTGATGGAGGGTCCTTACTGGAGGTCTGGGTGTTGAAACTGCTTGAAGTGGACGCCATGGGGAGGTGATGGGCCCTCACAGTGCTGTAATTGCCGGGGATAGCAGTGACATCATCTGGATTGAAGGTCTGTGCACTCCAGTGGATTTGGGTATAAGTAAGAAGGGATTTTGACAATTATTTATCATCATTCAATTACTACAACTCCAACAAACACTACTATACAATTATTAACATTTAGAAATATATTATAAAGCCATTATAAATTGATATTATCTTTATATAAGCTATAACTATATTTTATTCATCTATTTTCCACCACTAGCATGCATTTAAATCCAAGTACTGTGAGTTTTATTTGAGTATAACTATTTTATTAGTCTTCCCCTGAGGTTTAATCACTAATTCATTTATCAATAAGTAGTAGGACCATAAATAAACACTATTATATCATACTTATATACTAGACTATACTGACAGTCATTGTCTTTATACTCAAGGCCAAAGGCAAAATACCTTCTTATCATGTCCTCTAAAGTCTGAATCACTCTTTCAGCTAATCCATCAGTCTGAGGGTGATGGGCAGTAGAAATTATCAGATCACAGCCACAAAAATCCATCAGAGACATCCAAAATTCAGAAGTAAATTTAGGGTCTCTGTCAGAGATTATGGCTTTAGAAAAACCAGCAGTATTAAAAATTTGAGTCCTTCATTAGAAAGCTAATTCTTTAGTGGAAATATCCTTGTGAGTAAGGATAAATTTACACATTTTTGTGAATCTGTCCACAATAACCCAACAAGAGTTATAACTGTCTTTTCCAGAAATGGGTAATCCTGTTACAAAATCCATGTTTATTATCTGCCATGGTGCATCAGGTGGTTCAATATGTTGCATTAATCCAGCTCTCTGACCAGTCAATCATTTTGATTTTTGGCAAGAATCACAAGATTCAACATATAATTTTGTGTCTCCAGACATATTAACCCACCAAACAGTGTATTTAATTCTGATCATTGTTTTTTCAAGATCAAAATAATCAGCTAATTTTTCATCATGACAAATTTTCAAGATGATTTCTTTCATAGAAGGAGGAATAACAATGACATTACTCAACTTTCTTCTATTATATAAATATCCTTCATCAATTGAAAATTTACCTTTCTCCAAAGCCTTGTGGTACTTTGCTGGAAGGGTTTTAATTAGTGCTTGTATTGAAGCATTCTTTGGATCATTTAATATGGTGCATAACTTTTTTAAGTCAGTGTCCTTATCATATGAATCTAGAATAAGCTGTAATAGCTCTTCCTCCATATCAACCACATACATCCCATGAATATGAATAAGTTCATCCTCAGGGTTATAAGCATAATTAGAGTCATCATTTGGTAAAGGTAACCTTAATAAAATATCCACATTTGAGTGAATAATACCATCCCTATGAATAATTGTCATTCTCCCTCTATATTCTTGAACAGCTAACTGCCATCTGAGCATATGTCTGTTAGGTGTTTTCAAGTTTAAAAGGGATTTAACTGCACTGCAGTCCATGACAAGTTCAAATTTCTGGTCATCTAGTTAATAATGTAGCTTTTCTAGAGCCCACACTACAGCTAAACATTCAAGCTGAGTGGCACCATATTTCAATTCACTATTTGTCAAGGTTCTTGCTATATAACAAATTACTACTTCTAATAATTTATTATTCATCACTTGTTTTTGATGGAGGGAAGCACCAAGACCAATAAAACTGGCATCAGTGTACAAAACAAATGGTTTATTAAAGTCAGGTAAAGCAAGAATTGGTGCTGACATCAAACAGTGTTTCATAGTGTCAAAAGCTCTCTGTCTTTCACTATTTCAGAAAAAAGCAACATCCTTTCTAGTCAATTGGGTAAGGGGTAATGCTAAGACTTGGTAATTTTTAATATACTGTCTATAGTATCCACACATTCCCAAGAGACTCTGGAGCTCTCTAGCTGTGGTAGGAGCCTTCACCTGCTGTATGGATGCCACTTTGTTTTGGTCAACACAATTCTGTAACCCTGAAAAAACATGACCAAGCACTTTTAAGGAAGGAAAACCAAATTTACATTTCTTCAAAGCAAGTGTCATATTTATTTCATCCATTTTGTGAATAAATTTATACTTGTGGTTAAGATTGTCCTAGAATGTTTTTGAGAATATAATGATATCATCAAAATAAACCATCAGCCATCCTTCAATTATCTCTTGATGGAATGTGTTATCCATAACTTTTTGAAAAACTGAAGGGGCATTTTTAGGGCCAAATGGAATTGTAACATACTTATAAATACATATATGAGTAGAATTCATCAGAAAATTCTGGGAATTCTTCTCAACAGGTATCTGGTGATATCCCTTGTTACCATCCAAACAGCTTATATATTTAGCACCTTGTAAGGTAGCATGTATAAAGCTGATTCTAGGTAAAATATAGATATCATCAACTATATAAGTATTTAATGCTCTATAATCACCACATAACCTGGCTTTATCTTTCTCATAAGAAATTAGGACAGGTGAGATAACACAATATTTAGGTGTCTCAACTACCTTTTCAATAATATTCATTTTTAAAATGGTAGAGATATTATCCTCAATATCTTTTCTCTTTGTGGGAGAAGCAGGATAAGGCTTCTTCTTCAAACTAGGTGGTATGTCAGTTAATGGACAAGATAATAAAAGTTTCATTTCCTCTTTAACTAATCATAGTTCATTGACCAATGGGAAAAGGCCATAGGAAAGGATTTTATCAATTTAATGATGGAATCTTTATCCTCACCATAAAGTTGTTCTCCAAAAAAAGCATTGTCAATCTCAGATATAAGGGCATGCATTTCCTTTGTAGATCTTCCTTTATATTGAATCACAGAATTACATGTGTTCAATTCTGGTTTTAACAATATTTTTGGGGAGGAAATCTTAAATTTTCTCTTCCCATTCATCCCCATTGTGAAGCATTGGTTTGGAGGATCCAAGTTTATGCCTTATTTGGTTAAAATGTCATTTCCTATAATAAACCAACTGCTTAAGTTATAATTTTTCATGACAACAAAATGAAAAAAGCTCTTACAAAACCATAGTTATATTTAAAAAACACTGTGGCTTTGTATTTACCAGTGGGGGACACAAAAGAGCCATAACCTCTTCAATTTTCAGAAATGATAGGCATAAGTTTTGATTTATAGTCTTGATCCACTGAAGCAAGTAATTTTTCAGATACTAAACTTCCTACAGCTCCAGAATCCAGAAAAACTTCAATGTTGGTTCCATTGATCAAGACTGGTGCTTTGAGAGGGGCAATAACAATTGAGCTATCCTCAATGTTCCTTATGATCTCATCATCCTCAACTGTAGATAAATTATTATTATCAATATCAATAGTATTTAAATAATGAATATCTTCTTCCAGCATCAAGATTTCTTGTTGAGATTCATATGAAATATTGCTGGCACAATCACTTTAAGTATCATCCAGTGCTATTGTGTCATCAGCATGCTCCTCAGTTTGTTCAACAAGATTTATCTTCTTGTCACAAAAATGGCATTTCTGCCAAGGCTTGTTGCACTTGAAGCAAGTGTTTGTTGCATACTTTTTTGGTGCAACAGGGGCAGAAGGTTTACCAACCTTTTCCAGAGGTTTCTGTTGGTAAGTGGAGGATTTCTCCAAAGGGGTTCTAGGAATGAATCTTCTGGCATCATACTTGTTGTTTAGAAGGATCTCATTACAAGTATTAATTAAAGAAGAAGGTTCTCTGGAGAACTCAGTCTTAGCCACTATCAAGTCTCTCAAAGAAATCGGTAATTAATAAAGGATCCTGTCCTTCCATAACTCAAACTCCATATTTGGGTCCATTGCCCTCAATATTTTAACAAGTTTCATTAAGAAATCAATAGGTTTATCCGTAGAAGAGCTATATCTAGTTTCCTGATACTTCCTTTTCTGAGCCATCCTAAAGTTTGAGCCACCAAATTGTGCTTTAATCTATTTCTTCCAATCTTCACATGAGTTGTCATTCCTATGCAAGAGAACAGATTCATACCACATTAGGGCTACATTGGTAAACAAAGAAATTAACATAGACACAATTTCCTCAACTGGTATTTTGTAAGAATTTTTCAAGTTATCAATTCGGCAAATGAATTGCTGCCAATCAGAAGAAGAATCAACATCAAATGTTGGATACTGGTCAAGTTTTTGCCTATTCTTTTGATTTGAAGGAGTCTCCTTAATATTAGCTTTTTTTTGAGTAAGAAGCAGCTGTAACTTCTTCAATTCTGCAGTAATCTCATTTTTTAATCCTTCTGTTGAAGATCCTGGTGCATCATCAATTTTTGATGGAAACTCATTGGTCTTAACAGGCATTTCTGAATCTAATTTTACTTTAAATGAACTAGCAACAGGTAAACTTGGAGCATCCTGTACCATATTTTCCTTTAATGATATTGCAGAATATTTTTGATCATTAAACAATGAATTCAATTTTTCTTCAATTGCTGTTAGTCTGATTTTCACTCTTGAAAGACTAGATAAACACTCATTGATTGTTGCAAAAGATAACTGGGTTTTATTTTGAAAAGATGAATAATGATCACTAAATCTTTTCAAGTTCATCTTATCTACCTCTAGTTCCTTGCAAAAGGCAGTCACAGTATCTTGTAGTTTAGACAAATCATTTTTGATATTGTGCCATAAAGCAACTTTCTTTTCATGAGTTGCTTTGTAATAAAACAAAAAATTATAAACTCTCTGTAACTCACTCCTTAAATCTTGATAACCCTGTTCAGTTAACAAAATATTATATTTCTGAGTCAATTGCATGTTGTTCATGATATGATTTTGTTTAGCAATAATATCTCTCAAATATTCATCATTAATTTTTGCTACATCTGGAGTGTTTCTCAATAAAGAAACAGAGTAACTTTCCAGATTCTAATAAAACTCAGCCACAAGTGTTTCATCAATAATAGCCATATCAGGATTTATCATTGAAGTAGCAATTAAAACTAAAGGATTAGATACATTAGAATATTGAGTTATTTTTCTACTCTTATCAACCTCTACTGGTCTCATAGTTTTATCTCCTCTGCCAGAATTACCTGAAGGAACTGGATCAGTAACAAGAAATGGTACTTGAGATTCAATAGAGGGACTTGCCAAGGCTTGGGTAAGACCTGAATATTGTTTTTTTTTCTGCCTCCTTGATAAGGGTGAGGATGTGTTGGGTTGAATTTACTGGGTCTTGACGGACCTTCCTGAGTATTTGAGGCTGCTGTTGAGACAGATAATCCCACTGGGTGTTTAACAAATCCCACTTCCACTTTGACACTTCCACCTTTTCTGGTTGCTGGGGAGCCAATTGTGGAAGATCCCTGGGGGGAGGAGGTCTCCTCTTCTCTTGAAGAAAGGCATCTATTTTTCTTACCTTTTCTTCTAGTGAGTCTATTCTTGCTCTCATTCTTAAGTTCTCTGTCCTCAGTTCCTTTATGTGGGTGGAGATATTCTTCACTTGCTGAGGTAAAGGAATTTTTTTATTTTGAAGCCTTTGGGAAGTCCTTCTGGGGGTTTGATTGAAGGCTTTTGTTCCTGAGCATTTGTTTCCACCAGAATCTCCACTTCATCCATTTCCACATCCTGATTGGTTCAATGATATATTAATTTGAGCCAATTTTGTAGTTAAAGGAGAACTCACAGAAGTATCCTCATCATAATCAATCAGATCTAATTCTTCTTCACATGCAGCAGAAACACCTTGATCAGTAATTTTTTTAAATTTAACCTTAAGTGAGTGAAGTAAACAATAAGATGAATTATTTTTATTTTTGCTTTTATTTAAAAGAAAAATAATAATAGAAAGAATATAAAATTCTTCAGGCCAAAAATAAACTGAAATTAATAATCAATTATTTATTAATTCATAATAATCTTATAACAAGGATTAAAAGAAATCAACTGAAGAAATTAAATTAAATTTTAATTAACAAATTAATTTATGATAATTATCAGGATTTAAATCAACTGAAAGATATTTAATTACCAGGACTTAAAGTCAACTGAAATAATTTAATATAATTTATTTTTATTAATTATTAAAATTTTATTGTCAGGACAATTTGTCAACTGGAACAATAAAAATTAATTTATCAGGTCAAAGTCAACTGAAAAATATAATATAATTAATTTAGAAAATAAATTTATTACTTTTAGGACTAAGAACACAATTGCTCTATCTTTGTCAACTAGGAAAAAATAAAAAATTAATTTCAATTTACCAGACACCTCCCCCTGTAAAATGAGCAAATTAATGCCACTTACAGAGTGCTGAGTAAAAGGAAATACATAGATTATGAAGAGTGCAAAGTGACCCACAAATAGTAATCAATATAATGACCACAAAAATATATGACTATAGTCAATATATAAGCCTAAGTTTTGGAGCGCGGTTCAATTCCCATTCACAGCAAAAAATAAGTCATGTGATTGATGACATTTGTGGTTTTTGTTATCCACTCATCCGTATAGGTATCTCAATGGAAATGGTCCCACGGTCTCCGGCCTCAAGATAATGATGCGCAAACGACAATTTGGAAAGGCCCCTAACTGTCGGTGGTACTCAAGGTCCTACGAGGGTTTGGATGCTTTTAATGGACTCTCAACAAATTGGTATGTATTTCTTATGATATTTGGTTGTTTTACTCAATTAATAAGAGGTGGTTAAGATATTATTATAATTTATAGATTAGAATTATGTTATTGTAAACACTAATATTATAAAATATAGCAATAAAGAATTTAAGTAATATATTATAAAGTATGTTTTGTAAGTAAGAAATGGTCTGAAAAGTACAAAAAGAGAGGGCCTTTTATAGGCAAAAATGTGAGAAATAAAGACACAGAGTTAACACCACCTAATACAAGGGTGTGAGAGAAAAAGAAACTAAATAAAGAGAGTATGTGAAATAATAAAAGGTATACTAAATGGTGCTTAAATAAAGCTATCATTTTTATTTGAAATAAAACTTAAGATCCCTTTTAATGTCACATTTAGTGCAAAAAATTTGATTTAAAATGTTGATTCAACAAAATATAAATTTCTTAATAAAGGAATTTAAAAATCTTCTTCTTTTTATATTTTTTTTATATTTTAATACTATTTTTATTTCCTCTCATCTGTATTATTGATCACAGTGTTAGGGAGTAAAAATGTATGTGACAATTACTTATTTTTATTAATTATTTACATTAATTAGTGTACTTAGCTATTTAGTTGTAAGTGATACATAAGTAGGTAGTAAATAATTAATTATTAATAAGGATTTAAAAGGGGTGGCTTCATCTCAGTAATATAATTAATTATTTTACTGGATAAGTCTAGTAGCCTGACTGACAATCTGGGCCTTCCTATTTCTTTCCTCTTTATGTTTTGTGTAGGAATTAGAGCTTTTGAAAGCCATACCAACTTCAAAGGGCCCAGAAGAAGTTTGATACTTTCTATTGACATATCCAAGCTCTTGAAATTGACATACATGAAAAAATGGAGGCATTGTAATTGTTATAAATGTAGGAATAAGTTATCTGTTGGAAGTTACCAATTGAAGGTATTCTTTTTTTTCAAGGCACTAGCTTATATAAGCCATATATTTTTATCAAAAGAATATGATGGAATATGTGTTGAGATTATTTAAGTTAAAAAGTTTACATTTTAATCAGATAAATTATATATTAATTAAAAGCTATTCAGTCTACTTTATTTGTATTCTGTATACTCTCTGCATTTGTACAACAATGCATGCATGTTTATCAGAATATTTTCTATTATAGAAAAAATTCTATTGTACACAAAAGCATCTTAATTATTTTTCCATAAAATTCCTTCTGAGTTATATCTAACTACCCTATAAATATTTAATTTTAGTAAAAATTCTTAGTTATGGACTATAAGAAAAGTAATCCATACTTTTAACATAATTATTTAAAAAATCACCCAAAAAATCAAAGTTAAACCTCAAAAATAAGGTTAATATTTTGTAAAAAAAATAATCAAAAACATATCTCCTTCACTTTGAAAATTGGTCTGTACTAGGTAGAGTCTTCATTAAAAAAATAATCAAAAATACTCAAATAATAGATGCTACAAAAGTGTACACCTTAAAGCATTACAAAAAATCTGAAACCTTGTATAAATTTTCATACATAAATGTGATGAAGTGAAACTCTAGTCTATTTATTCAGATTGAAGAAAAATTACTCAATGGAATATGTATTACTATCATATTGGACCAAAAATAATTTTTTGGTAATCAAAAAATGAACATATCATCACATTTATCAAATTATTTTTGTGGAAACATTTTTTGTAAATTAAAAAAATCCTTTTCTCAAGTGAGTCCACTTTTATCACATAACCATTCTCTTCCTTTTGTGCCATTCCTTTTGAGTTCAAATTGCATATAAAAATATAATAGGGGGTATCAAAATTAGAAATTTGCAATTATTTAAAAGGCATTTCACAACACAAAAAGAAAGCCACAAACTTGACATCAACTCTCAATTAAAAGGTATTTTGGGGGCACAATATGTCATATTTTAAAAAATAGTCATGGTTGATTTGGTGGAAAAATGAGGTATTTTGAAATGGAAGATTTCTAACTTTGATACCCCCTAATTTATGCATATTATAATGCCATAAAGTTGAAATATTTCTTATTCTTAATTTTTGTGATATTTATCCTTAAATAAAATTTGATCATAATGTTTTGGAGCTCCAAAATTTATCCTTCCTGTTTGTTTAATTTTATTAAACACTTTCTTAATCAAATTTTAAATGAAGCTTAGTAGCTCTTAGTTTCCTCATTGGAACCTGCCCACAAACACACAAACACTTAATAGAATTTTAATGAGACTTTACCTCAATTCAATTCTCAATTTTTTAGATCTATACACAATTTTTTTCATTCACTTTTGGATATGTCACCAGAATCAAATGGATGGAATCAAAACCCAACTGAAGAGCAATTAGACAGATTTCCATCATTTGACATGAATTCTTGCAATATTGCCTTCAAACTACCTCATCTAGAATCAAATTCAGCTGTTTTGGAAAAGTTTCCACCAACTTTCTGTGAATCTTTTGTTGACCACCTTTGCATGTGCGGTTCCCCAGGGTCAACTTTTGCTTGGAACCTTGACTGGTTTGAAAAATGGAGCCTGGGCTTGGAAAATATTCTCATTTAACACTGGGACAATGCATTAAAAACAAAAAATTTGATTGCATATCCAATTGACTCAATTCAAATTAGCTTCTCAAATCAAATGGGAGTTCTTCACTGTTGGTTTTTAGGTCATGCTGATAAATTAAGACTTGGGAAGGATTTCGATAGCTCTCAAGAAAAAATCAAAGTGAGAAAGCATAAATATACAATAAAAAAAGTATGAAAATCTACTTTTTTCAACAATTTTTATTCATGACTTTTATTTCAAATAAAAGTGATTCTTAGAATTCAGTTAACTGACTTATACTTTTCAAACAACATCTCACATTGTAAAGCTTACCACAAACTTTTCACAAACATCAAATGTTGTTTAGACACAGAAATTGATAATTATGGATTGTTAAGATTTATCTTAATTCAATGGATGTCTGAAGATTTTCCTAAAGTTGCACAATATCTTGATCAACAACACTTTTATATTCAAGATACTTTGACCTATTCTGGAAGTGTGATAAAGGACATGGGCTTGTACAACAGAATCAGTTTGGTTTTAACATTATCATCCAAACTTAATCCTTCTCATGCCCCCTGGGGTGTGCCAAATGACTGTTATTCTCCCTTATAACTTGCATCTCTAAATCCTCAACAACTCAGTCTTTTAAATCCTCAAAATCCCATAAATTTACCTGCTCTCCTTTAAATTCTTGCTTCCTCTAATGTGATTGATTGACAAATTCCCTTTATAATAGGTTTTCACACTCATACTCCTCATTTCCACTATTTGGGACACTTAGACTTGAAAACAAAAACATAATTTTAATGATTACTATTATCATTAAAATTTATAGAAATGAAATTTGGCTTACATTGTTAGCTCCATTTTTTTCCTTTGAATCTTATACATGCTGAATTCTATACTTCCTTGTACAAAATAATTCAAAACATTTACTTCATTTTGCTGCCCCTTTCTATACAGCCAATCAACAGCCTGCTGCTCAACTTCTGGATTCCAATTTGGCTCCTATTTCAACATTGAACATATAAAAAATTTAATATTTTTGTTCTTAATATGAAATAAAAGACATTGAGCTCACCATTATATATACATTTTGAGCACACCTGAGATCTATACCCACTCCTGCAGCCTGAATCATTCCAACCAAAACTTGGCAATTTTTATTAAAATGGAATTCATGCATATTTTTGTCTCGCTTTTTCCTGCTGAGTTCACCCATTAGCTGGGTATACCTAATATTGTGGTCATCTAAAGCCATTTTTATTCTATTTTGAAATATTAGAAAATTGTTTTTAATAAGCCAACACAATTTTGTAAAACAATTCTTTATAGAATCACTTACATCTGCAAAAAGTCTGCAAAGTTGGAGAATATAACAGCTTTTGGAAAATTTATACCCCTTTCACCAGAAAAAAAGCTTTTTGAGTGGCCTATAAGATTAAAAATATTTGCAGAATGCTTCCAGATGAAATAAAAACTTGGAGTTTCATCCAGATTTTTGTAGATTGCATGGTTGCAGAATTTTATTAAAATCATCAGCTCTCTAAGAAACTCGGATGAGTTCCAAGGGAGGTCAGTGCTTCTGGGGGGCCCATATTTCTAAGTGAATCCTTCTTGAAGCACATCAAGTTTAGAACTCCAAGGATCTGTTAATTGAAACAATATCCCCCTTGGAATCTTTTTTGGAAGAGACAAAATTGCATTCTTTGTTCTATGTAGGCTTATGACTTTAATTAAGTGATTGATTGGTTTAATAGAATTAGCCTTTCCTTTTTGCAAACCTTGAAAAAGAAAATTCTTCCATAACCAGTCTTCTTGCCACTTTTTGATTCTAAGAAAAAATATGAGACTTTGAAGGTCAGTGGGCCTGTTCTGAAGTGGAGTTCTGGTATAGCATATTTGGTTTTGGGATTCCTAGTCAAATAATGTTTGAGCCCTCTGCAAGTAAGTATTTTTAATGTAACTAAAAGAATATTTATAAAAATTGATTATAAAAATTAAGTTTTAAGTTTTAGATATCAAAATGGGCACTAACTGAGCTTCATCTAAAACAACTCTATACCAAAAGAGCTTTTGAGTCACCGGTGTCTTTTTTTCTCTTTGATTTTTTGACATCATTGGGCTAGCTGTTTCATAGGTCATTAAAACAATAGCAGTTTTATGTAGCTTGTTGACATTAATATTTTGACAATCCTTCCCATAAAGAACCTTGAAAGAAAACACATTATCTTCAAAGTGCACACTTTTTTAATTTATCCAATTCAATAGTGTTTCCAGTGGGCATATAATCAGTGTGGCTGAAATCCGATTAATACCTTCTTGATTTTCTGAGACCTGGAATTATCTTGCTTCACTTTGAGTTGCACTAATAAGAGAAAGAATTGACAGTGTCTTTCCCAAACCCATATCATCAGCAAGTATTGACTCATTTCCTTCAGGGGTTAATTAATTTTTAGGAAACTGATCTTTATAGTCATTGAATCCAGCTCTAATCCAATAGTTTTCCTGGTGCCTCCACATTATATCCAACTTTTCCTTTAACTTTTGTTCATTTTTAATCATAAAATTTATTATTTGAAGTAGATTTTTTTTGAGAACTTATTTGATTACTCAGATAAGTTGATCAGCTTTCCAATCTTGAGTACTCTGAGATATTTGAAAAGAGCCTTCAAAAATTACAAGCAGGATATTAAAAAAGATAGTGGAGTCATAGTTTGGGATTGGACATAAATTGATTTGAGAAGAATAAAATTCTTCTTTATCAAGACTGATTAGTGTACTTGAAGAAAAGAGGCATCCCCAAAGTTGATACTGATTACCAAAAACTGGAACCAAGTAAGCATGAAAATAGAGTGGCTTCATAGAATTCAAGGCAATTCGTTGTTTTAAATGGTGAGATCCAGACCCAACGTCACCCAATAGTGGTCCATTGTTCTGACTCTGCACTTGAGATTGATTACCAACAAGGGTTGGTTTTCTTTCTTCAAATAGTCCAAAATTATAAACATTCAAATGGCCTCACTGTAAAATTGTGGGGGTCAGTGAGTTTTGAAATCTTGAAATTACATTCATATTGATTTGATTAATTCTTATTGAGAACTGTCCAACACATATGATACTTGACATCTTAAGTAAGAATGTTATCTGAAGATAGTGGATGTTAAAAGATGAATTGAAGCAAAAAACAAATATAAAGTTTTGAATAAAACAACAAAATAACTTTCTATCATCTTCTACGCTAAGCTCATAATTCTTTCACATGTATTATTACTATCTTTTTAAACAATATTGGAAGTAAATAAATGATAACTGAAATGAATAATATGGCATAAAAATAAATCTTGAGCCTATAGAGTAAATTATGGTTTGTTGAAGAAGAAAAATTTTCTCAATAAAAATTTGCTTTATAGTTACATTATAATCACAAGTTAGAATAATTTCACTCTTATTAAACTTATTTATGTTTCTGTATAATAGTAAAATGCTTTAGATGGCAGTTCAAAATCCAAATTGAAACTACTACTTAGAACAATGTCTTGATACTAACATACTTTTTGTAAATCTTTGGAAAGACACTTATGGTGATCTTAATAATATTAAAATTGATTTGAATTTTATGTTTTATAAAATATCTATGTAGTCTAATGTAATAATTGAGATACTACAGTTTAATTTTCTGTTACCAACTTGGCAAGAAAATATCTGTAGATATTCTTAGGCCAAATATCAAATTTTGTTTTCCACAAGATGGGAAAGTGAATATTATGATATTTTAAATGATATGTTCAAGCTTTTCTCAATCTGTGCTCAGCTGAAGATTAAAGTATTAACCAAGCTCCAAGAGATCTGTGATTGAGTTTGGTTGAACCTAGGTCTAACTGATTACCAAATCTTTGTCCAATTGATTTAAATCTGGTTTCACAATGAATTCCCAACAGCTTCCCAACAGCTTTCCAACCACCTCCCAACATTTTTAAATGAGGGGTATTGCTAGCAATACACCCCCAAATTTTCTGAGGTGTATTCAGCAGAGTGCTCTGTAGGAATTGGATGATGCTTAAAAATCAGTGATTTGGGACTTTATGGTTAAATCAACACTTTTGGATGAGAAAGTGCATATTTGAGTGAAATAAGTGACTTATTGTCAGGCTAAGGTCAAGTACAAGGATGTGAACTAGCTTGAATAGTCAGTTGTCTAGAAGATTTTAATGGTCCTATATGAATACTGTAGTTCTAATCCACTAAGTTGTAAAATATAATCAAATATAAAGGTCTCAGTAATATAATTCTCACTATTCTTATATATGGCTTACAATCTTTATAGTTGGTAGAAAAATAGATTATATAAATTCAGATACTATTCAAAAGTCTTATAAAAGTACTAATTGATATGTATTGTAATTGGTTTGGTTATATTGGTTAAATTGTAATGATAAAGAATGAAGAAATACAACCCAAAAACCTCCTCCTTTTATACACACTGAGTTCCCCAATGATTCCCTTGATGTACCACCCAATACACAGTTAATCACGCCTCTAAACAACTAATAGACATTCCCATCAACATTCCCAGTGACCCATGACATAATTAGAAGAGTAATAACCGCCAAAATCGTGAAATAATAAGGGAAATCCATCAAAATTAAAGAAAAAGACAAAAAGAGAGTATATGCGTATAAAACAATAATATTAAGGACTAAAGGAGACTTTTTAAGGTTAATAATAGCTTAATAATAAGGGGGATTGACTGTAGAAATAATGGGGCTAATCCTGACATTATACTACGTGAAATTCCCATTCAAAAATAACCAAAATTGACTGAGAAACCACCCAAAAACTTAAAAAAGAGCGTGAGATGTGGGGTAACTACATGCAGTTCTTGGCAGGCTCTTGAACGGGTAAATCCTTGACTAAAATTAGGCGAATTTAAGCGTGGTGATGAAATAAAGTGCCAAGAGTGAGGTTATTAATGAAATTAGTGCATATAAACAGGGTCAATGCATTATTAATTAAGCTAGGACACTAAATAAGCGCCTGTCACCTATTTTAGTGTGTTTCCCCACAGTGGGCGTAGAATGTGGGGTAATTATAGTGTGAAAAAGCTAACTTTGCTAAAAATGAAGCTATTCACACGGGAAAAAAGCAGGCAGTATGTGGCCAGTACACAGAAGCCATTTCTGGCATAAAAAACACCAAATTTGAAAAGTGTTATTTTTATGCATTTAAAAAGCCAAATCAATAGTTCTAAATGAGCCCAATTGATCTGTCAAAGCGCAATTTTGATATTCTCAATTTTATAGCGCATATAGTCAACTTTTAAGTGAAATAAAGCGCATTTCTTGTTTTTTGCATAAAACAATGAATATAACAGCTTTAAGTGTACTTAAAAGTTATGCAGCCTTATACTTAAGGTTCTTAAGATTACCCTAACATATTCCAACTTAATATTAAGTACATAAGACCTATAAAAGGTGGATATATGCGTGTATATAAGGTGTTATAATGGCATTTTTTGTGTATTATCATAATTTTACTTATGTATACTATTTGTGTACTCTTATTTATTAGTCCCATGTATAGTTCATGTGTTTAATATAACTTATAATCACTTTTTACTCAGTCCTGGAGATATACAGGCTGACACTCGCCCACCCAAAAAAACAATAAAAAAAATGATAAGTTATACATTTTATTTTATTTAATTTGTAATTTTCAGGTATTCAGAATAAATCTGTAGCATTAAAGATTCAACTTTAAAGAAATAAAACATAATAAAATATTATGAGTACTGGTTTTTTAACCCCTCAGATGGTTGAACAGAAATTTATTTCTGTTTAAATTTTTTAAGAAGGGTGGATAAATTAGAAATTTCTTTTTCAGGTATCCATTTATCAAATTCATTTGATTTCCCTGTAAATCTTAGTAAATACTCAGTTCCTTTTTCTTTAGTAAGGATTCTTTTCTTGAGTATTTTTTCAATCTCTGCTTTTTCCACAATCTCTTCAGGTTGCTTTTTAGGCCTTCCCCTTCTTTTTGGAAATAAGTCAGGATCATTTGCATGGTAAGGTTTTAATAATGAGATAGGGAAAACTGGATGTTTCCTATCATATGGAGCATATAATATGACTTCCACTGCATTATTCCCAACCATTTTATTTACTACAAAAGGTCCTACAAAGGGATCCTTTAATTTAACATTACCTTGTAAGTTAAAATGTAGTGTTGATATGAGGACTTCATCTCCCTTTTTAAATTCAAATTCTTTATGAGATTTGTCCCACCTTTTCTTTTCATATTCAAATGCTTTTTGGATGCATTCTTCTGCATGCTTTCTACACATTTGTTGCATATGAATAAAGGATTTAGTGCCAGGGTGTATATCCAACCTTGGTAGTTTATTTAAAAGATTTACTGGGGTATTTGGTACATATCCCAGCCAGAGTTCAAATGGTTTCTTCTCTGTTACAGAATGAGTTGTGCTGTTATAAGCAAATTCAAGGCCAGGAATTAATGTTACCCAGTCATGTGTGAATTTCTCATTGTCTTTGTATTCTAATCCAAAGGCACAATATCTTCTGATCATGTCTTCTAGAGTTTGTATCATCCTCTCAGCCAGCCCATCAGTTTGTGGATGGTGTGCTGTAGACAATTTTAATTGACAACCTGATACTTCCATCAAAGATGTCCAGAACTCTGAAGTAAATTTAGGATCTCTGTCAGAGATTATGGCTTTGGGGAACCCAGCAGTATTCATCATCTGAGTCCACCATAGTAACGCCAAGTCTTTAGCAGATACCTCTTTATGGGTAGGGATAAACTTACACATTTTTGTTAATCTATCCACTATTACCCAGCAAGAATTGAAACTTTCTTTTCCTGCTAATGGCAAGCCAGTTACAAAATCCATGTTTATAATTTCCCATGGAGCAGTTGGCTGATCTATTTGTTGTAACAACCCAGCTCTCTTCCCAGTTAATGTTTTAGATTTCTGACAAGAGTCACATGTTTCAATGTATTTTTGTACATCCTCTTTCATGTTTATCCACCAGGCTGTATTTTTAACTCTGGTTAATGTTTTGTTAAAGTCAAAATGACCAGCTAAGATGTCATCATGACAAGTACTCAACATTAACTCTTTCATAGAAGGTGGTATTACTATTACATGGCTTAACTTTTTCCTGTAATATATATATCCATCTTCAATTGATAGTTTACCTTTTTCCAACGCATTTTTATACTTTGGAGGCAAGGTTTTAATTAATGCACTCATGGAGGCATTTGTTGGATCATTAAGAATGGTAGATAGTTTAGACAAATCTTTATCAGATGAATAATTTTCCAATATAGTTTGCATAAACTCTTCTTCTAAATCCACTATATAAATCCCAAATATATGTATAACCTCATTTTCAGGTACATAAGCTGGGTTGTCAGCATCATTTGGCAAAGGACTTCTGGATAATAAATCCACATTTGAATGCAATGTTCCTGCTCTGTGAGTGATTGTCATTCTTCCTCTGTACTTTTGTACAGCTAGTTGCCATCTAAACATGTGCCTATTAGGTGTTTTCATGTTTAGTAATGATTTTACTGCACTGCAATCTGTTATAAGTTCAAACTTCTGGTCTTCCAGATAGTAATGAAGTTTCTCCAAAGCCCACACCACGGCTAAACATTCTAGTTGTGTGGCACCATACCTTAATTCTGTTTTTCTTAAGGTTCTGGATATATAACAGATAACTACTTCAGATAATTTTCCATTTATTATCTGTTTCTGCTGTAAAGCAGCACCCAAACCTATGAAACTTGCATCAGTGTACAAGATAAAAGGTAGGGTGAAATCTGGCAGTCCTAATATTGGAGCTGACATTAAACATTCCTTTAATTTATTAAAGGCGTGTTGTCTTTCATTATTCCAAATGAAAGCTTCATTCTTCCTGATTAATGTTGTTAAAGGGGCTGCAATGGATTGGTAATTTTTAATATATTGTCTATAATATCCACACATACCCAAAAAACTTTGAACCTCTTTTGCATTTTTAGGTATCCCAATGTTTTTAATTGCTGCCACTTTATTCTGGTCAACACAAATTTGTAATCCAGATACAACATGTCCAAGTACTTTCAAGGATTGAAATCCAAACTTACATTTCTTTAATGCAATAGGCATATTAATTTCATCCATTTTTTGAAAGACTCTTTTCAGGTGATTTAAATGTTCATCATATGTCTTTGAAAACACTATGATGTCATCAATATAGACCAATAACCATCCTTTAACCATTTCCGAATGAAAAACACTATCCATCAATTTTTGGAAGACTGAAGGGGCATTCTTTGGGCCAAATGGCATTCTCACATACTTATATATACCCATATGTGTGGTTATTAATAAGTAATTTTGAGAATTTCTTTCCACAGGAATCTGGTGGTAACCCTTGTTCCCATCCAGACAGGAAATATATTTTGCTCCTTGTAAGGTAGCATGGATAGAAGCTATCCTTGGTAGAGGGTAAATATCATCTACTGTATATGTATTCAGAGCTCTATAATCACCGCATAATCTTGCCTTATCTTTTTCATAAGAGATTAATACTGGTGAAATGACACAATACTTAGGTGTTGTGTCCACTTTTTCAACAATACCCATTTCCAACAACAATTTTATATTGTCTTCAATATCTTTCCTTTTTGCAGGAGATGCTGGGTAAGGTTTCTTTTTTAAACTGCCAGGAATATTATCCAGATCACAGCTTAAAGAGATTTTCATCTCATGGTCTTTGACCAATCCTAGTTCATTTGAGCCATGAGCAAATGCCATAGGATATGATTTAATCAATCTCAAAATATCTTCTTGTTCAATTTTTGAGAGTTGAGGACTGAAAGAGGCCTTTTGGATTTCATTTTCCAATTCACCCACTTCATTGGTGGTTCTTCCACCTTGCAGTTGTTCTTCTCTAGGAGAAATGGCATATACTGAATTTTCAGAACATATTTTGAATTTCCTTTTACCATTCACCCCTATGGTGAAACAACTGTTTGCAGGATCTAGTTTAATGCCAAATTTTGTCAATAAATCATTGCCAATAATAAACCAATCACTACAATTATTATTATTCATTACTACAAATTCACAAACAGCTCTAACATATCCATTATTATATTTAAAGAATACAGCATTTTGTATTTGCCAATTGGATTTAATACTGAACCAAAACCCCTCCAGTTCTTTGTCTGAACAGGTTCTAGTTTTTCCTGGTACTTACTATCAAGTTTCATTAATGCATTAAGTGAAACTACACTACCTGCAGCCCCAGTGTCAAGAATGGCATTCATTTCTTTTCCACATATGATAATAGGTGCTCTGATAGGTGTTATTTTGTAAGTATCATGAGATACATCTTTAATTATTTCAGCTTCCTCTATAGAAGTTAAAGATGTGTCTGTATGAGGTATAGCATCATTCAGGAACATTATATCCTGTTCTAATACAAATATCTCATTTTCATCATCACTGTAAGATATGTTACTCTTGCAATCCTCACTGGATTCCACATTCTCATCTTCATGATTACTAGGTTCAGAATTCTGTGAGGTTTCAATAACATTTATTCTTTTCTTACACGTGTGACCTTTAACCCAAGGTTCATTACATTTGTAACAAGTGTTATTTTCTTGTCTCTTAGGGACAAGGGGAGCTGAAGGTTTTTTCTTTTCCACTGGTAACTTACTTGTAGTAGGTTTTACCACGTCAACACTTTGTCTGTAATTACTATACTTGGTTTCATATTTGTGGTTTAATAATATCTCATTGCATATATTAATGAATCCAGAGGTGTCTCTGACAGTTTCAGTTCTAGCAACAATAATGTCTCTAACTGATATAGGCAATTTGTATATTATTTTTTCTTTCCACTCTTCATAATCCATTTTTGGATCCATAGCTTTCATGATTTTTATTAAATTCATTAAGAAGACCATGGGTTTATCTCCAGCATTTGGATTATATCTGGCCCTTTCATACAGTCTTTGTTGAGTGATTCTAAATTTTGGGCCACCAAATTGCCTTTCAATTAGTGCCTTCCATTCATTCCAGGAGTAATTAATTCCCTCACTCAATACAGATTCAAACCATAATAAGGCCACATCTGTAAATAAAGATATTAACTTTGAAGTAATTTCTTCATCAGGTAATTTATATGAAAATTTTAAGTTATCAATTCTTTGTATGAATTGTTGCCAATCAGATTTTGAATCCCCGTCAAAAGAAGGGTACTGATCTAACTTAGGCCAGTTCTTTTGGCTAGTTTTTGCTTCCCTAACCTGAGGAATATTGAGTAATTCACTCACTTTAGAAAGATGATCATTAATTTCATCTTTTACTGATTTTATATTCTCAGAGCCCATGACACTATGTTCATGTTCCATCATTGGTTTATCATCAGAGTGTTTCATAAAAACTGGTACTCTTTCTACATAAGAGGTATTATCCTTTATTGTTTCAGTATTTTTCAAAATGTTAGCTACTTCAATTTCTACTCTTTGTAACCTATCCTTTATTACAGGTACATGAGTTAAAGTATCATTTACATTTGAAAAAGACAATTTTACACGTCCCTCTATGGTAGCCATAATATTCTGAGAGTGTTCTAATTTACTTTCTAAATTTCTAATCTCAGAGTTTAATCTTTTATTCTCATTGATCAATTCATTATTTGAATTTTCAATAATTTTTAATTTATTGGCTGTGGTACTCAATGACTGTGTTAGTTGTAATAATACATTTTCTGTATTAATGTTTGACTCTTTTGAGAACTCTTCCAATTTTTCAATTCTCAATAATAATTTACTTATTATTTTTGATTCCATTGGATTCTCTTTTAAAAAATATTCTATTTTTTCCATGTCCAATTCAGAAGACTCATTATCAGGGTCAAGATTTAATTCATTTGATTCCATTTTTATATTAATAGTATTTTCCTGGTGATCAATAAAACTATTTACATTGTCCTCATGTAAAGACAAGTTTAACATATTCTGTTCAAATGAATAATCCTTTAAATCCTTATCAATAATATCCAATATTTCCTTATCAATCTCATTACCTATAAGTAATTTATTTTCAGGTTGATATAATTGATCATAAGAAGTTGGATGACTTACCAAGGTCTTATCCCACTTCCCCTGCCTCTCCTTGCCTTTCCCCTGTAAGGGTGACTGCTGGAGCCCTGCTGTTGAGGATTGTTGTAGTTTTGGGCATACCAATCCCATTTCCATTTGCTTACAGTAATTTTTTGGTCCTCCTCTTGGGCTGGAGGTGTTGCTATGGAATTGTTGGGTGCCACTGTTGGTGGTTGAGTCTTTATGTCCACTAGAGCTTGGTTGACTTCTATGAAACCTTGAGCTGCTCTCTTTTCCAGATTGTTGATCTGGTCCACTATATTGTTGACTCTTATTGTCAAGGTGTTCAGTAGGGTGGATAGGGAGTGAACTCGTTCTTGTAAAGTATTTTTTGTTTTCTTTATTGAAACCTGCTTTAAAAGCTTTTCCCTTTCCTCCAGAGACATTGATGGAGTGTTGTTGATTATGGGAGAGTCCTGGCCCTCCATTTGAATGTCCTGTAACAGGTCTTTCAGCTCTAGGTCTTAAGTTATAAGGTTTTACCTTATTAGTTACAATGTCATTGTTGTCACACATTTTTACGTGGAATTTAAAGAATTGAAAGTTTAGATATGAAAACTTCAAAAAGGAGTTTTATCAGTATTTATCAATACCACTGAAGACAATTTTATTGCTTACTTATTGGTATGAAGTGAATATTTAAGTGCCAAAAGTCAAATATGCTTTTATGTGGTCATTTGATTTAACTGGTCTACAATATGTAGCCGTGTTTTTATATTCAAAAGAAAACAACTGTCAGTATGATTCTTTCTCAATATTTAATGAATTTTACAAACCAATAAAAGAAAAGATTAAGAGTCCTGTTAAAAGAAAACAATTAATCAGTTTAATTGGTTTATTATCTGCAAAGATCACAAATTTAATTGGTCTATTGACAGACTCCCACTAAGAACAATTATATGTTAAATTAGTGGTAAAAATTTTATCTGCAAAGATCTCAAATTTAATTGGTCTATTGACAGACCCACTAATAACAATTATAAGTTAAATTAGTGGTAAAATTGTTGATTCAATATCACAATTTTATAATATAACAGGGCTTCTTTTTCTGAAATCACTATATAAGTGACCCCAACCTGTTGTAATTATCCAAATATTTCTATAGGGATATTATTTACGTGCACCTTCTTTTGAAAATTTCACTTACAGGATTATAACAGAATTCTTGAGGAAAGGTCCCCAATTGTCAGGCTAAGGTCAAGTACAAGGACGTGAACTAGCTTGAATAGTCAGTTGTCTAGAAGATTTTAATGGTCCTATATGAATACTGTAGTTCTAATCCACTAAGTTGTAAAATATAATCAAATATAAAGGTCTCAGTAATATAATTCTCACTATTCTTATATATGGCTTACAATCTTTATAGTTGGTAGAAAAATAGATTATATAAATTCAGATACTATTCAAAAGTCTTATAAAAGTACTAATTGATATGTATTGTAATTGGTTTGGTTATATTGGTTAAATTGTAATGATAAAGAATGAAGAAATACAACCCAAAAACCTCCTCCTTTTATACACACTGAGTTCCCCAATGATTCCCTTGATTTACCACCCAATACACAGTTAATCACGCCTCTAAACAACTAATAGACATTCCCATCAACATTCCCAGTGACCCATGACATAATTAGAAGATTAATAACCGCCAAAATCCTGAAATAATAAGGGAAATCCATCAAAATTAAAGAAAAAGACAAAAAGAGAGTATATGCGTATAAAACAATAATATTAAGGACTAAAGGAGACTTTTTAAGGTTAATAATAGCTTAATAATAAGGGGGATTGACTGTAGAAATAATGGGGCTAATCCTGACATTATACTACGTGAAATTCCCATTCAAAAATAACCAAAATTGACTGAGAAACCACCCAAAAACTTAAAAAAGAGCGTGAGATGTGGGGTAACTACATGCAGTTCTTGGCAGGCTCTTGCACGGGTAAATCCTTGACTAAAATTAGGCGAATTTAAGCGTGGTGATGAAATAAAGTGCCAAGAGTGAGGTTATTAATGAAATTAGTGCATATAAACAGGGTCAATGCATTATTAATTAAGCTAGGACACTAAATAAGCGCCTGTCGCCTATTTTAGTGTGTTTCCCCACAGTGGGCGTAGAATGTGGGGTAATTATAGTGTGAAAAAGCTAACTTTGCTAAAAATGAAGCTATTCACACGGGAAAAAAGCAGGCAGTATGTGGCCAGTACACAGAAGCCATTTCTGGCATAAAAAACACCAAATTTGAAAAGTGTTATTTTTATGCATTTAAATAGCCAAATCAATAGTTCTAAATGAGCCCAATTGATCTGTCAAAGCGCAATTTTGATATTCTCAATTTTATAGCGCATATAGTCAACTTTTAAGTGAAATAAAGCGCATTTCTTGTTTTTTGCATAAAACAATGAATATAACAGCTTTAAGTGTACTTAAAAGTTATGCAGCCTTATACTTAAGGTTCTTAAGATTACCCTAACATATTCCAACTTAATATTAAGTACATAAGACCTATAAAAGGTGCATATATGCGTGTATATAAGGTGTTATAATGGCATTTTTTGTGTATTATCATAATTTTACTTATGTATACTATTTGTGTACTCTTATTTATTAGTCCCATGTATAGTTCATGTGTTTAACATAACTTATAATCACTTTTTACTCAGTCCTGGAGATATACAGGCTGACACTTATATAGCTTTTGAAATCCACCAGTATTGCATCTAGTGGGTTTCATACATCCATACTTAGATAAGTGCCAATTCGCCAAAACTGATACCCCTTAATGAAGGGGTTGAAAACAAGAACTCATGATAAAATCCAAAAAAATAAAGGAAAAGAAAAAATTACTCATTGAAATTGAGGAGAAGGAGAGCAAGATGAATGATAAAAAAAGGAGTAAACAAGAGTGATTTTAATGTCAGACAAAAAAACACTACAATAAATTTTTGTTTGTCTTGGGGTGCATCAATGGTGCAACAATTATGCAACAGTTATGTAGCAACTATTTTTGGCACTTAAATGTCTTAGGTGGGTCTTAAGTGAACAAAAAAATTGTTTTGTAACTTTTTCACAACTGTTGCATAATTTTTGCACCCCATGACAAAACAAACATGTGCTATAGTGAAAAAAATCATGGGCTCTGAAATGGTTAATTCTAGAGTAATGCCCTTGGCCAAAATAGTGACATTCCATGTTTTTTCACTAAAATGTACCCATTAATGCAATAGGATAATAAAACTGCACTTGATTTTGTGGTGTTCCAAAGATGGGTAGGCCTTTGGAGTGCCTATTTGGAGGTATTTGGTTAGTCTTCTGCAGTTTTGTTTATGGTGGTTTTATTGGTGTTTTGTTAGTTTTAGATGTTTAGTTGTGTCTTTGTAGGTTTATGATAGGGTCTCTTATTATGTCTTAGCTTAATGTCCTTTCTTTTCTCATCATTTTGGTATGAGTTATGTGTGATTAGCTTGTTTCTAGGTGTATTTACTGTTGTTTTTTCTGTTTAGAGGGTATTTTTGGGAGTTTAAGGGCCTAAAAGCGGCCATCCCTACATCAAGCAGCCTGCCTACCTGCGCACCTGGAAGCCTCTAGAAGTGTTTTTATGCATTTAGGGAGGTGAGAGACTTGGATTTGGCTGGGAAAAAGCAAGGGTGGTCTGTGTGTGAGATACTTAAGCAAGTTTAAGGACATTCTAGTTTATCATCAATCATCTGGTATACCTGGAATCTCTGTGCTTTACTCTTTTGTGCATGTTTGTGGTATCTTTTGGCTGGGTTGTGAAAATTTTAGTTCTTAATTGAACTCAACTCTTGTCAATGTTTTCTCTGGTATAGTCTTAAAAGCTATATTAAGTATTATTGTTGTCTCTGGTGTGGCTTTTCAACCTACATCAAGTATCATTGCTTTCTCTGGTGTGTACATTGGTCTACATTTCATTTTTTTGGTCTGGTAGTCTGTCTGGTGACTACTTTCTTGGCTGATCAAGCAGTCAAATATGTTAAAAAGGGGTTAAAGAAAACAAGACTCAATTTACTTTTGCAGGTAAATCTCACTCTATTTTTTAAAGAGACAGGGGATTTTCTCTCTGTTTTTTCTCAAACTCCCTTGGTCAAGGCCTATAGCTAGCACTATAGGATTTTCTACAATGTCTAGTTCACACTTTCTCCCCCCTGTGCTATGTA
The DNA here is from genome assembly GCA_030280995.1 of Hemileia vastatrix. NCBI lineage: Eukaryota > Fungi > Basidiomycota > Pucciniomycetes > Pucciniales > Zaghouaniaceae > Hemileia > Hemileia vastatrix. The sequence continues at coordinate 1,886,529 of JASXTE010000008.1, read as the reverse complement.
CCAAGTAAGATATCACTAATAGGAATATCCATGTGCAAGCTAAGGATATGATAGGAAGCGACATCAGGTCAGAAAAATAAATGTAAAGAAAGCAAGTGCAACAAAGATGGTTTTGGAAAAATATTCTTCAACAATGGGATAATTTTTTTTTAAAATTGTAAAAAATCAAAAAAAGATAAACAATAAAAAATAAATTCACATGGTTGGAAATATTTTTCATACACTTATCTTTGTCACACCCAATTTTTTCCCACTTATTTTTCTTACACTTGTTTTTATGACCTTATGTCCCTCCCTAGAGTATTACCATTATGGATATATTACTTTGTGAAAAGTTTTCAAACCTCTGTGTAAAAAACCTGACCATAACATCTGCAAAATGTTGATGGTGTAACAAAAAATCACTTAGAGAATATATGTGCAGTGGCCAAAAATATTTTTTGGCCACCATTTAACATCTCAATATTTTCAGGTTTTACCTTAACTACCACTATCAGAAGACTCTCAGATTTTTTTGAATGGTACTTTTCATGTCTCTCCATATTTGGGTATGTTTTCTTATTCTTATTTCTTATTTTTTCTCCTAAATTTACAGAATAAATGATTATCCTTGCCATCTTGAAGAAGAAAATCACATAAGAAAGAGTGTTGCAGCTTCAGAAATAGCATCTTTTCAAGATTAATTAGGCTTTATGGACTATAATTTATTGCAGATTGTGACCTGGTGCATTCCAAAATTCTAAAAGAGAACTTATAGACCACCAAGCTTTATGAAATGTACTTGACTACTTAACAACTATCAGAATATCAAATACTCATCACTTCCTTTTCTCTTGTGTTTCAAAATATTTTGACTTACACAAATTTAGAGACATTAATTACTGAAATAACTTTTCATATGCATGGTACATGGTTGTATTCCAAAAAAATGCAAATAATAAAGAGTATAAGTCTTATGAAAAAGTATAATAGAGATTTGAGTAGCTGGTTACTTTTGTGGAAAATGAGAATTATTTTAGAAAATTGAGTAATCTTGGATCAATTCAAGTAAACTGAAAATTCCTGGCAATGTTGTACAGAATTTTTGTTGAATGCAAGATGATAACTGTGTGGGTGTCATATGGAAGGTGTTCTAGAAAATAAGTAGTAGTTCACTAAAATGTCACAAATAAAATCCAAGGCTAGTTAAGCATTGGAATCAGTACCAGAATTAACCATTAAATCAAGAGCTAGAGCTGTAGCAGTCGTCTCAAGCTGATGGCAGATTTTAAGTGGCATGTTGGTGAAAGTTGATGGAAATTAAGGGCAAGTGCATGATTAAGGGATTGATTAAGTGCGGGTAAGTCTCATATTTTACTTGTATGAGTAATCCCTTAAGAAATAGGTGAAAAAAAACATAGGTGTTGGTGTGTCTGTACTTAGTGCTGACTAAACCTGATGAAGAGGGAAAGTGTTTTGATGGATTGTTGTACCCAAAGAAGATGTGTTTGGGGACAGATACACTGTTAAATACACCTGTTCAGGGAAGGTGTACTTCATTTTTTGATGGTGGGTTTGGTACCTTTTCGTGGTGTGTTTATGTGACATATATGGTGATGTTTGAGACCCACTAATGAAATGAGATAAGTTAAGTAATCACAGGAGCCAACAGTCCACAAAAGCTAACAAGGCTTACTCTTGCCTTCTGGTAATCTAGATTATGTAACAATTCACTAGTCATTCAAAAAAATATTCTGAAAATATCTTCACCTCAGGAAAAGTAAGAAGGAGGGGGCTTGCTAGTGAGTCAGTCCCCTGCAAATCGAAAGGCGTCTGGGTGGGACTTGCTAGAAATTTCCCCACTATTTTTCCTGTGATATTTATACTTAAATTATGTTCTTATTAATTATTATTTTGAGTAATACATATATATTTCAGCACTATATTGCTAGAAGCAGTATAATCTGCTATATACCAGCTCATTATAACCTTACCACATAGACGTAAACTACAAGTTATAATTCTAATATTTTACTATTTAATCTTACTGTATTCTCAATCAATCGATGTTGAGTGATTCAACTTGATCTTGAGTATTAACTGTTTATTTTTTCACCAAGTCACAATCTTAACAACCCTGATAATCCTCGATCATCAGAAATAACCAACACCCTTGATATTTTTTCTGTTTTTCCCAATTGATATCATGATATTTAATTAAGAATTTAGAGATCCTTCTCATAATTTTTATGATTTACTCCTGCTACCCATGTGTTATATCCAATTCTTCCCGTCTCAAAAATCTTGAGCTTTGCTTATTCAGAATTAGTGTATTGATGTTGAAACCAACGTTTCCAAAATCTTTACACAATCTTTTCATCAAGCCTATATCTTTTAGAGCTTCGCCTCCCAGACCTTGACTGTCTAAGAAATTCGCCTTGGTTTAAATCTTGCAACTCATTTTTATGGTTCTTGAAGAACAACTCAACTAAAATGGCTTGATCCGGGAGACAATTTTTATAATTCCTTGCTCGCTCCTGATGTATCAGCATAATAAATGTGCTTTTATGGGGCCATCCACCAATCTCCCACATTTCTTCCATCATTTTGTAGAGAAGAATTTTTTCTTCGTTAAATCCCCACGAATCTTTATTCTTTGTGACTACTTCTTGAAATAAAATGTTACTCCATTTGCGTAATGTCATTTGGTCTCGGCTCTTTGTTTCGTTGATGAAGTCACGACTTTGCTGACGACTCCAAGTTTTCAATCTGTAACGATTTGTGCTTTCTTCAATAACTTGGTGTTGTAAAAATATTTTTGTGAAACCATCTTCAGAGGTGTATTTGAAATTAATGAGAAAAATAACGTACATTCTGAAATCGTTTCCCTTGGATAAAATAGGGGGTCCGCTGGCAAACATCGAACAACTCAGCGCTTTTGCTTTGTTTCACTAAGTTTCAGATGATGGCTTTGCTTTCCAAAACTCACCTAGAAGGTATCTCCAAGTTAATCTATTAAGTACTGCAAATGTCATGTGCCTCATTTTGACAGTTCCTTTATCCAATAAATTTGTTAAGTTCTTGATCATTTTTACGATCCATGGAGCTTGTTCAGATAGTACAAATTCAGAAGTTATTGCCCATGCACTGATTTCTAATACTCTTAGAAATGTTTTCTCTTCAGGTGTTTGGTATCCAGTGTTTTTGAAAGAAGAGAGGTATTTAATCCAGTTTATAAGAACATGTTTTTTACACCTTCCTTGCTTGTAATCTTTGATAAAGCGTCTTGTCACATCATTCATCCCATCGAAATTCAAGTAAGCCGAGTGCTTCACTATCGTTAAATCGACTATATTTTTTAATATTTTTAATAGGATGTAATTTCTGATTAACACATGGCCTGGCTTACTTTTTTCCATCCCCTTTTGAAACACTTGTACTATCCATTTTAACCAATAATTGAGAATGATTTATAGGTATTATATCGCGTCAGGAATGATGTTTTCGAAAAACATTACAAGTAATAAAAAATGGAGTAAAACGTAATAAAGAACTATACAAGATTTATAAGCGTTTTTAAGCTGTTTAAGTTGCCCAGCCCCAACATAAATTTTCAGCGTCTTCTTTGCCAACCAAAAAAATGCAAGTAGGTCTGGTCTGTATGGAAAAGTATTATCTTGATTGTTTAATGATGGGGGGCCCTTCCAACCGCGGCTCTCATAATGAAAGGTTTCCAACAATTTTATTAAAAGTGATACATTCTCTTGAGGGTGTTGTGTCGCTATTCGGTAGACATTATCAGCATAGTTCCAGGTTGATTCAGGAGATGGGGCTTCCTGATGTTCAGTTTCCTTAATCAATGAGTTTTTTATTCCTGGAAGTACACCATGATTTTAATTTATTAATGAAAAAATTTTCATTGACATGAAGTAAGAAATAAAAATTTACCTGCATTGTCGCTTGACATATGAACCGTCTCACTTTCCCAAGGAGGAATATCAAGGTGATGCGTGTTTATTTCGGAGGGCGTTTCACTTCTGCTTGCGCGAGCTGGATATGTTGGATAAGTTGTGACAAAAAAATGTCAAGAAACTAATCATTTAACAATCCATGGCTTAATCACATTACCTGCGAATTCCTCTAGATTTCCAGCGTGATCATCTGGCAAATCTGTACCATCCTTATGCACTGAAAAATATTTTGAAACTAATGCTTCTATATTGGTCCAATTCTCGATCTCATTTACAAAACTATCAGCTTGCTGGCCAAGTAGTTCCGGATACGTGGAAAAATCATCACCACGACTCTTGAAATCTTTTTTTTAAATAAATTAGAAAAAGAAGATTATGAGCAGATGCTATTTACATTATTTCTTAAATTTAACAAACTATATGTGTTGGTAAGATGTGTTGGAAATTCAGCGTCTTGACCAACTAAACCTGAACGTCCAGAATAACCTTCAAGATCATTCATGTCACCATTCCCTTTAAAATAACAAAAGAAAAATGTAAAAAGGCCTTTATTGTCCGTTTATTATCTTTTTCGCATGTAAAAAAACTATCTTACTTGGAATATCTGTTGAACTACCCGAGCTTTTTACAGTTGGAATTGAATGCGCATATCTCCCTAGATTACTTACGCTATCATCTCCTTTGTTGATAAAAGCTAAAATAAAAAAGGGGAATATGAATGCCGATAGTTACTTGGTTTTCTAAGCTCAAACAAGTTTCTTACTTGAAAGATCTGTGGGGATACTGGGGTGTTGGAAAACTGGTAGGGAATAATCATGATATCCTTCCATATTGCTTACCCTATCATCTCTCTGGTCGCTAAATTCTATAAAAAAAAGAGCGGAAAAAAGCCTATAAATTCTACTATAATTTAATATAACTTTTTTCTTCCCCAATAATGAAAACACTATCCTTACCTAGAAAATGCGCTCGGCTATTAATGTGTTCATCCACCGGCGGTGAAACTTCAGGATAACCTTCAAAATCAATCAATCTATCTAATATATGACCAATAAAATCTGAATCAGAAAAAATAATCTGAAATTTCATTTGAACTAGTTTTTTTTAAATAGATAATAATAATAAATGGCATAGAACAATATTTACCTGGATAACCTATTGAAACTTCAAAATTGTCGTCTGCAAAAGATGGAAAATCTATGAAGCTAACTCTTTCACCATTTAAAGCTGAAATTTTCCAATCATCTTTAGACCATTTAACGATTCCATTTCCTTCAAGGGAAAATAAATTTTTTTCATAACATTTTACTTTTACATAGATACAGCTTAAGTAAACCAAAACCGAATTTGTTAAAAAAATCGTTTTCAAGGTAATAAGCATATTGTGGTGCAAATTTTTAATCAATTAGGCTCTAATATGGAGGTATAAAAGCTAAAATTGAAATGATATGCCCCCAAAATAAGATTACATGTTATATACCTGCGTAATTCGCCTTGAAGCCTTAAAATAAAAGAGACTTTTCATTCACATGACTAGTCCTCCAAAAAGCTAAAAATATTAACTGATAATGAAGAAGACTAAGAAATCTATAAAACATTATTTATACCATTAAAATAGAGACTAAAGTATGCAAATAATCAAGGGTGAAAAAACCTTTATCACACCAATAATTTTTACTCAATTACTTAGAATAAATAAGGTGGAAGGCATATGAATCCTCTGGAAAAATGAGTTTCTACAATGGTGTAATAGATCATATTTGTATTTTATGGCTCCAAACATATCATCTAACTGAAATTAGAGGAATCTGTTGCCACATCTTGACCATGAGAGCATCCTACACCGTCAGGCTAAACATTTTTCATCTTACCAACATCACTTAAGTTCAGCCCAGCCTTTTATTTGCAAAACTGTACTGAAGTTAGTTCTGAGAAAATATTTAGGTTGATGGAGGTGGGTTCACTAAATATCTAAGTATAAAAATTAGCACTAAGATTGTTCATTTTATTTACATAATCAATGTAGATCACTCTTATCACGGCCAAATCCTTATCTGCATGCAGCTAGAGTAGGGTGTACATACAACCACATGATTAGATAGAGTGAAGGACAAAATGATTATGCAATGAAACTGAGAGGCTCGAATGTGAGTCTTTTACAAAAATGGAATGCACTTCCGAGAAATAGCTCCAACTATACTTGGAAAAAGAGTATAAGATTAAAGATCAAGCATATTTGAGAAATTAACAAGTAAAAAGAAAAACATAACCATCACTGCCACTAACAGTATTAGTAGTTCGCTGATGAAATAATATTATTGGATAATGGATGATATATCAGGGTGACCGACAATATGATTATGATTAAGAAGACTAAAATATGAAAAATAACTGAAATGAGGAAACAAGTATTTTGATTATAATACACCAGAAATAATAATAATATTAATAATATAAAACCTTTATAAAAAAAAAGACAATGTTTTCCAATTACTTGAAGGTTTCGAGGTGTTCTTTAAAATCTTCATGATCTTGAGAAATTCAACCTGCATAGTTCTTCCTACTCCTGATCTTCAAAATAAAAGTTGGTTGATTATCGATCAGTTGCTTCAGATATGAATTTTTTCACAGCGGTTGAAAGAATAACATGACAAGTTTATAAACTAATAACATAGGTGAGTAGAGATAGTAGACATGGGCTCATATACAGCATTCCGGAAAAAATCCGAGAGACTTTCATCTTTTATTAACAAGAATCATGAAACTTCCATATCACGGAAACAAATTTAATCTAAAAATCAGCGTGAGACCGTCACGAGACGCATCATTCTGCCTAAGATCTTTGAGCCAATTGATGAAACAAATTACAGCTAACGCCAGAAATCTTGTAACCTTCGCACAAAAATATCGAAACTTTCTGTGAAAAGAATAGATGAATTCTTAGGTAGCTTTATATGCACCATCAATTTTTGAAATTAATGGCACGGAAAGGATCTTCAAACTGCAAGTCATTGTTTCAAAATTAACCACTGCCAGTCTTTCCTCTGCTCATACAAACATTGAGAATAATTTCTAGAGTCACAAAAATAAATAAAAAATATATATTTCCCAATTAATATGATAATCTTCTACAATATTAGCCATCAAACAAGTATATAATGTTTCCCCTCTCTCACAAAAAAAAAAAAAAAAAAAAAAAAAAAACACGAATACGAACACGAACACGAACACGAACACGAGCCGGGGGGAGACTTGCTATCAATCAGCAACTAAATTGAATTGATTCAACTCATTCTGATTGTGGTTAACTAGCTGTCCCCTCCTCCAGTTTTGTATTATGACTGGCATAATAGATTAGAGCATCCGCAGCCGTTTCAGCAAAAATTCAGTAGCTATATGCATTTTACTGGCGCCATTTGTTACTTAATTGCAATATTCATTAGAGCATCCGCAGCCGTTTCAGCAAAAATTCAGTAGCTATATGCATTTTACTGGCGCCATTTGTTACTTAATTGCAATATTCATTAGAGCATCCGCAGCCGTTTCAGCAAAAATTCAGTAGCTATTTGCATTTTACTGGCACCATTTGTTACTTAATTGCAATATTCATTAGAGCATCCGCAGCCGTTTCAGCAAATATTCAGTAGCTATATGCATTTTACTGGCGCCATTTGTTACTTAATTGCAATATTCATCAGCCATATGCAAATTCTTTAACTAAACATGTGTTAAAAAATATTCATCAATCGTGTAACTCATTCAATAACTACTAGCACTCATCCATTTCACACTTCGACTCATACAAACACATCTCCAGGGGCAAGATGGTCTATGTGGTTAGATCATTGCCTGGATGGCCACTAGTCACTTTCCTTGACTTTTGTGTTGCAGGTTTGAATCCTTGCGGCCTCACCCCCTTTTAACCACACCCTCTTTGTCCATGGTTGGCACTCTCATTTTCATGCTGGTGTTGATGTCTCCTTCTCCCAACAATATCTCTATTCTACCTCAGCAACCTACTGTGGATGGACACATGTGTGAAGGCTGGAAAACCCACCCCACTTTGTCAACCACCAAACTTTGCCATCCCCCCATTATCTGGACAATCATGCCTGGTCATTCATCTTGGGTCAGCTGTGGAATTTCACTCCCCTTACATTCTTGAAAACCCTGCCCATCAAACCAAGACTCATTGAGGATTAACCTCCACCCTTCCCCCTATGGCAACCCCATCTGTGTCCTCAAAGGCACCTAGCTCCCCCTGTTATCCTGCTAATTGCCCAGATAACTTACCCACTATGTTCATTACTCCTCACATGTACCTAGCCTATTAAGTTTACAATGCCTTCATGCCCCTAGCTGGGTGAGATTGCAAGAAATTAAAAAAAAAAAACATCCTCAATAACATGGCACAAAGTTTTATGTATATTATAGATGAACTTAAATCTATTGAAGAAGAAGAAATCATATTTAGAGATCATTTAGAGTCAATGAAATCAAGTAATATAGCCTATAAGAAATTATTTATTAATTGCTATTGCGTTGATGGACATCACCAGATTATGAAAGACTACTGTAATACAAATAGTACCCACGACTCAACCATGTTTCAGCACCATTTTTGCATTGTTAAAACTCTATTTCTTTAAATTTCTAACAATATACAGATAAATAATGTGTATATTGGACACAGAGGACTGTAAGTCAAATGTGGAGCACTTGGGTTGCTTGCTAATGCTTATCCATGACAGAGCAAGTTGTTCTTCTTGGGGGTGTCAATTAGCAGACATTTTTTTCCTAGATTCAGTCAACATAAATGAGTTATTATTGAGCTATTATGGATGAGAAGGTGTGGCTGAAGTGTTTAATGTAAATATATGTAGTAATTTAATGAATATTAGTTGCTCTTGTTGTGTGAAGTGAGGGTGAAAAAACAGATAAGTAATTAATGAGGCACATCTGGCTTCAGTAGATAATGGTTGAGTCAAAAAAAGTGGCACAATGTTTTGGAAATTACAGAAGCTACTCAAGCAACTTTTCTCATTTGATTATATAATTACAAAATAAATTAGTCACGAGAGTCTAAATGAGCAACAATTGGGGAATAATTTGGTAAAATATGCATACCGAACCACTTTACTGACACATCTGAGGATGCTCTTATATATTTTAACTGATGATAAGGCTAGATTCTAAAGTAAACATCTCAATAGGAGAAATATTTACTGTAGACATAAGTAGTACATTTTTTCAGCCTCTATTTAAAGTCCTATAATTTTATGTCTTTGATAATCATCCTACTTGATTGTCAGACATTTTCAATTTTGAACAATCAGGTAGATGTCATATTACAGGAGATTCAATCTGAAGCTCATTCCCCATCTTATTCCCCAAAAATCAAAAAAGAAACCTATAATAAGGGTGTCAGAGTTGAAAAATCTGAAATAATCCTAAGTGTGAACTTCACACCAAATGAGCACTTACAAATCTACACTTTAATTTTGCAAATAATTCACTTACTTCAAAAATGGGTGTCAGAGTTGACCTGAAATCAGCATTTTTTTTAAATTTTTTTCACAACCACATTTGATCCACAAAGTCCCTGCCTTTCTTGTCTCGTCCCTGTTAGTATTTATTTAGTTTATTTGTCTGCTTTGGACACCTTTCACTTTTTTTAGTATCCATTTGTTGTTTCTATGTGTAATAACACCTGATTATTTCATTTTTATTTTTTAATTTTATATAGATTTTGACACACTCTATGAAGAGGCATTCACTTATTAGGGGGTCTCAGTTCTGGCAAATTGGCACTTACAAATCTGCACTTAAATAAGTGCGGATTTCCAAAACACACTAGCCCCAACACTGGTGGATTTCAAAATGAAATAAGTCATTTATTTCACTCAAATCCGCACTTTCTGAACCAAAAGTGCTGATTTCACCATCAAGTCCCATTTCACTGATTTGTCAGCATCATCCAATTCATATGCAGCACTCGGCAGCATAACACTTCATAACTCAAAACATTGTACATCACTTACATCTTCATATCATATCATATAAGAGTTATGCCTTCCTCACTTTCAAATCGTGATAAATTACATAAAGCAATGACTTTCATGGCTCTTGAACTGCTCTTGGACTCTGATTCCGATTCTGATTCTGATCTAGAAGAAGATTTTGTCTTTTTATCAAAAATGGCCACGAAACATTACCTTCTTCCCAGAAAGCCTCAAGTACTTCATACCCCCAAGTACACCATCCAAACACTTCTTAACCTATCTACACCCAGTTTTAGACAGCTGTTCAGGACTTCTCAGGAATGTTTCCTTAAATTGCTTGAGCTTATTCAGGATCATCCCATATTTCACATTAATTCTCAAAAAGAACAACGACATCCTTCAATTCAATTGGCCATCACACTATGTCATTTGGGTTCAAATGGTAATGGAGCCGCTTTGAAATGTTTAGAAAATGTCTTTGATTTTGGGTATGGTTCATTTAACACTTATACCAAACGATGTATCACTGCCATCAACTCCTTGGAGTCTCAACTTCTCACCTGGCCAACAAAAGAAGAGCGACTTGAATCATCTCAGGTTATGCAAGTAGAGGGCTTCCCAGGATGTCTTGGTTTTGTTGATGGTACTACTATTCTTTGAGCCAGAAACCTGTTCAAGGTGGAAACAATTACTTTCACATTCTCGTCAAAAATTTTCACCAAAATATTTACAAGTCAAAAAAATTCTATATCTGTTTTAAAAAATTGGCAATACTCTCCCCTGCATTTTATTGAAGCAAGGGGTGGATATCACCAAAATTTTTCTAAGTCATCAATTTCACATGTCAGATTTGAAAATTTGGCAATACCCCCCCCCCCCCTGCATTTTATTGAAGTAAGTGGTGGAAGTCATCTAAATTTAATATAATTACATAAATTATTAAATAAATATCTAATATATATCAATTTCCCTAGTTTAAAGTAATGACAATCCCTCAAGCCAAAATGCAGATCAAATCTAGAAACAAAAGTTTAGGACTTTCCACAGGTATAGGCTAGAGGAACCCAATGAAACAAATAAATGTTATCATGATTACCTTTTATACAACGCAAGGTTGTGGGCCCATTACTTTAGTTGAGGAAATTGATACATAAAAAATATTTATGAAAAATTTATGAAAAAATATAAAATTTTCGATGACAACTCTAATCCCCATACTTTTTGGATATAGATAAAGTTTTTTTAAATTGATTAACTTTACCTTCTTTCATTACCTTATTGATTCTTTGAATCAACTTATGACTGATTTGAAATGAGCAACCAAAATGTGTTAAATCTTGACAGGATTCCAAACCAGGAGGAGCTTTTGTCATTTGATGATTATCCTTAGAAGAATTCCAAATAGTTTTGATGATACCATTTCCCAAACCAAAATCAATGATGCACCAGTGGTCTTGAAAATATAAACCATGTCATTTGATTTTAGCTGGAGATGGTATTGGTTGGCCAGTTATTGGATTGATATATGAGAATATACCAAAAGTATTAAAATTGGCATCATTCCTATTGATATGAATCCTATTGTGGAATTCAGAATGAGTGATAATAACATTAGAAAATAAAAGATATTTGTGGCTGATATCTTCCCTTTTGGAGTCACGCCAATTTGGTATTCCAACTTTGGTTGCAAGTTCATGATTTTTTTCAAATGCTTTATTACAGTGCTTTTTGAGTTGAAGAGCAAGAAAAGAGTTAAAGGAAGGTAGAGTGTCCCATAAGCAAAAATCTTCATCTTTTTGAGCTTTAGTGATATTCGTGAGCAACAAATATATGCCTATATAGTTGAAATGCCTAGATGATAATCATATAAGAGTTTCAGAATCCTTATCCTCTAAATATGCAATATAAAAATATGAAATAAGACAAGTGAAATTTGGAAAAAAGGCTCAACTTCAAAGGTCAAAATCTCAGTAACCACTGAACCTAATTCAAACCTGTTTGTGGGAAATGAAAGATATGCTTTAGTAGAATCTTCAGTTAAAGGACATGTGATTTAAATAAACCTAACCCTAATTTGTTACATAAAAAATGAAATAAAAATTTAAATTGGGAAAAAAAAGGCTCAACTTTAACGGTCAATATCTCAGCAACCACTGAATCAAATTCAAATCTGTTTGTAGGAAATGAAAGGTAGCCTTCAGGAGAATCTTCAGTAAAAAGAACATTAGATTTGAATAAACCTAACCCTAATTCCGAGTCTGATTTTCAAAATTTTACAAAAACTTGAAAAGTGGTAATGAAGATGAGATCAAAAGGAGTTTTATAAGTTCACTGTTATCCAGATAAGAGTCACACATATATTTAAGTATGAACTTTTCATAAAAGGAATGAGATATCATATAGGCATGAAAAAAAGGAGATGAAACTTACCTTGATTGAAAAGTAGGAAAAATAGAGTGAGAAAGATTGATGTTGGAATTGTGGGGAAATTGAATATGGAGTAAGTGAAATGCATAAAGAATGTGCAATGTATGTGTTTCAATGAAATGGAGCCAAAAAAAAGTGAAATAAGGAAAAGGGGGGATAATGACCATGCCAAGGAGGGATGAAGAGTAGGGTGATGGAGCTAAAAAAGAAAGTAAAGAGGGAGAGAAAAAAAAGGTTAATTATACCATTGAAATCCAAAATAACCACTTACAAAAAAAATTTAGATAAATAAAATAAAATAAACAGAAAAAAACAAAAAAAAAATTATAATTAGTAATCAAAAAATCAAAAAAAAGAATAAAGTGACTTACCTGGAGAGATGAGATGACAAAATGAATGAAACCAAATTGTTTGAGGGATATTGGAGGAGAATAGGAAAAGGATATGAGGGATGAATGAAAAAAAAAATCACTGACAAAATATGTGATTTCAGAAAATATGCAATTTCATGTTGAGCTGGTGAAAGAAAACCAATGAGCCATCCAAAAAAAAGATTTTCACAGTAAATTCCAAAAAAAAATGAATATGCAACAAACCAAAATACCAACCCGAGTGAATGAAGTACACAAAGAGGACATTTGGAGAGTACAAAATGGTATGGGAAAGAAAGGGATGATGTGGCCAACATGTGGTTTTGAAAAAAAAAATCAAGAAAAAAGTGCTGATTTGAGGTCAGAACTGATACCCATTTTTGAAACAAGTGACTTTTTTGCAAAATTTAAGTGCTGATTTGGTTTGAAATCCACACTTAAGTTAAGTGCGGATTTGCCAGAACTGACACACCCTATTTTAGATGTTTTTGTAGATTTTACTATACATGTGCAGAGACATATATATACTTTTGTGGTGTTCAAATTTTACTATCTAATCATATCCATAATGTTGAGAAAGATTCTGACTTATATACCAGGTCATGTTTTCTTCTTCCCCCATCATTTTCATCTTGCTCAATAAATAATTATTTTATTTTAGGTTAGGTTATATTTTTTATTTCACTATTTTATTTCTCTTATTAACATCATCTTACTTTTATAACTAATGTAAATTGGTAACAGCAGCAGAGACCACCTTCTAGGGAAGACTCAATTGTTGAAGTCCGTTTATTTCTCTATATTATAAGGTTAAAATTTGTACTTAGCTATTACTTTTTTGTCTTTTTCATCTTGCTCAATAAATAATCAATATATTTTATTTTAGGTAATGGTTGAAGAGACCACCTTCTAGCACAGACTCAATTATTGATGTCTGTTTATTTTTCTATATTATAGGGTAAAGTGGATGAGACCTCCTTCTTGGGAAGACTCAATTATTGATGTCTGTTTATTTTTCTATATTATAAGTATTTCACAGGTTATGGGCCCAGCATTCAAGTGAATGTCATCTAATGAACCATTTACTTTTCCATTTTCTGTGCCTACAAGTTCATCTGACTCTTTATCATCAAGTTTTGATACTTCCCAACCATCTTCACCACCAGTCATGAATTCCACAAATGAAACCCCTTGTGATACACTTTGTAATATTCCTGTGCTAAGTGTCAATAATTTCCATGAATGCAGAATAAGGATGAGAGCCTTACTCACCTATCAAGATCTTAAAAATTTAGTCTTTGGTTGTGAATCACTGCTTCCTGAAGACTCAGCCTCAAATTTCAAACTTGAATTCCAGAAGAGAGCTGACAAAGCTACAAACATATTAATCTCAAAGACTGATGCAGCAAACATAGCTTCTTTTTTTAATGAGGAAGACATGGATAAGCCATGTCAAATTTGTTCAAAACTCACAAATCAATACGCTGCTCCCAATGCTTTAAAACGTGCATCAATTTTTGACCAATATCAAGATTTCAAGTGTCAAGAAGGAAACTTAATGTGTTTTGTTAGAGATCTAAGAACTTGCATTAATGAGTTAAAATAAGTAGGGGTTTCTATTTAAAGTGAAAAAAAAGCACATTGACTTCTCTTTCAGTTCCCTGATTTTTATGCAACTTATAAGGTACTTATTCTACATGCTTGTGACTTCACACAGACCCATCTTTCTGTGTCCAATCTTCTGTCCTGACTGGCACTATTATCTGCTGAAATTCAATCAGATAAATCATCCTATTCCCCTTCTGCTCTCATTAATAAAACAAAATCTACTCAAAAATCAAAATGGGAATTTTGTTGAGATGGATAATACAATTTCAAAGCTAAGAATTATGAAGAATACTGTTTCCAATTTAACCCAGAAAAGAGGAAGAATCAAAATGCTGAAAGTGCTTCAAAGGTTGACAAAGATATTCAGGCCAACATCAGTTGTGGACTTAAAAAACTTTTTAAAGCTAATATCTCTAGTCAATATTCAAATAAAATTATTTTTGACAGCAACACAACTGTTCACATTATTAAAAACAATCACATTTCAAAACTTATCAGCATTTTTGTTGTACTATCAAACTGGGTAATGATACTATTATATATAGTACAAGAAAGGGTTCTATAAATTTAGTTAAACAAAGGGAAGTGATCACACTCACTGATTGTTTGCATGTTCCAGAAATCAGTAAAAACTTGATTGGAATAAGTTCTTTTATTTTGCATGGCTGCAATCAAAATGTTGACTCAAAAGGCTATATTACCACTAACAAATCCAATGAAGTCATATTAGACATAAAGTGGGACAATTCTGAAGGTCTTATATTATTGAATGCACATTTTGGTAAGCATTATGTCCTTACCATCAAATATTTTCTTGCCTCAGACTTACAAAATCTTTGGAATTACAGATTAGGTCAATCAAACTCTCAATATTTGGACAAACTTTGGTCCAAAATCAATTTAAAATTCTCTGGGGTAATTTATTTTTACAAAACTTGTGTAGAATTAAAACATTTTCATAGTCCTTTTTCCAGTTCTGTACCTAGAGGCACTTAATTTTTAGAGTATTTAAATTGTGACCTCAGTAGCAAAATAACTTCAGCTTCTTATTGAGGTGGCTCTTATTATTTCAAAATCAGGGATTTTTATATGTAATATTGTTTCATATTTTTATTAATCAATAAATCTGATACATAAAAGGTTTTTATGGAATTTAAAGCACAAATTGAAAATCTTTCAAATCTTAAAATTGAAAATTTTGTTTGTGATGAAGGTATCAAATTTATTAATCAAAATTTCAAAAATCTGATTATTGAAAGTGGATTCAAGATTATTGTCACCTTACTATACACACCCCAACAAAATCCAATTTCTGAATGAGGCAATAGATTGACAAACAAAATAACAAAAGCAATTCTTTTTACGCAAAAATTCCCATTGAATTTTGTGGTGAAGCTGTTCATACAGCAGTTTATATTGAAAATTGATGGCCATCTGCATCAATTGATTTTGAAACTCCTTACTTCATGAGATTTGGTAATAATTCCAAAATTGAAAACTTAAGAGTTTTTGGTTGTACTGACTATGCATTGATTGAAAAATCCAATTGAGGTAGAAAATTTTTCACTAATTCAATTAAATGCTGTTTTCTTAGGTATTCCAAAGATACAACATCATATTGTTTGCTACAATTGAACAATTGCACTATTCTTTATTCTCATAATGTTAAATTTGACAAATTCTTGTTTCAAATTCAAGATTCATCAATCAATTACAAATTATAAGAAATATTCATAAACAAAGTCATTTCAACTCCAAATGAAATTCCACCTCTTGAAATTCACATTTAAACATTGTATGAAGATAACAAAGATAGAAAAAATTAAATCGCCCCATCTATAAATAAATATTGGGATTATCAATTGACTTCTGATATAGCACCTAAAGACATTAGCTCCTCAATTTATTCCTCCAAATTATTGAAACTGGTTGTCTCAGAATTGCAAGAAAATTAAATACTGCCATTGAAATTAAAATTTTCCTCACCACAACCAATATGATTAACTCTCATTCTTTGCACAATGAAGTCCCTGAAATTTTTCATACAGATCCACTCACCTATTTTGAAGCAATCAATAAAAGGGATGGGGACTTGTGGCTTAATGAAATCAATCAAGAGTTAAACATAAATAAAACACAAATTGTTTACAAGATTGTTGAAAGACCACCAGACACTCCTTCTATTGGGTCTGTTTGGGTTTTCAAAATTAGAAGAGATGCAGATGGAAACATTCAAAAATACAAAGCTAGGCTATGCACTAGATGCTGTTCCCAAAAATCTAGAATCAATTATTTTGAAACTTTTGCGCCCACTGGAAGTCTTACAGCTCTATGAGTTCTTATAAGTCTTTCTACTTGAGAAAACTGGGATTTCATTCAAATGGATTTCAAAGGTTTTTTTCTTTATGAAAAACCTGATTAGGATGCATATTTGAATAAAACATTGGGCATTGAAAAGCCACCAAATTTACAGAGACCTTTTTTCTACTTTAACTTTCTCTTTATGGGTTGAAGCAAGCCCCAAGGTGTTGGTATTCAGAACTCATGATTTTCTTCAACTCCTCAAATTTCTATCCATCAGCCACAGGCCCATGTTTATTCATTCATTAGAGTTCAACATATCCTTTTTAAATTCATGTTCATGTTGATGACCTATCCAGTTTTGGAAAAGATATTAAATGTTTCAAAGATGCCATCTCCTCAAAATTTGACATGCAGGATTTGGGTGATGCTAAATTTATACTTGGTATGAGGGTTACAATATATTGTACAAAAGTCATTATATCACTTTGTCAAGATCAAGAAATTAAAGATATAATTTCATCTTATGATATTCTTGACTGTAAACCATCAAACACTCCAATGTTAATGAACACTAAATTGACACCTGCAATCAAAGATGAAATCTCTAACATTTCTAAATTCACTATCAAGTATCAAAGAATGGTTGGTAGACTTAATTACATCACTCAGGCTACTCAACCAGATACTGAATTTATCAATAGTCAACTGGCTCAACATCTCAATTCAACTGGAATAAAGCACTGGATTTCCTTCAAAAGGGTTCTTTTTTATTTAAAAGGAAAAATTAATCTTTCACTTTCTTTCCATTCTGGTGCCACATTTCTCAATGAAAGCCACTATAGTTATTCCCTACTGACCAGATATGCTTAGGCAGATTGGGCGGCTGTAGACAATCCTATAGTACTAGTTATAGGCCTTGACCAAGGGAGCTGGAGTAAAACCAGAAAGAAAAACCCCTGTACCTTTAGAAAAACAAGTGAGATTTACCTGCTACAGTAAATTGGTTCCTGTTTACCAAAAGCCCCTTTTCCAAATGCACTTGACTGCTTGATTAGTCACGAAAGTTGTCAGGCTAAGGTCAAGTACAAGGACGTGAACTAGCTTGAATAGTCAGTTGTCTAGAAGATTTTAATGGTCCTATATGAATACTGTAGTTCTAATCCACTAAGTTGTAAAATATAATCAAATATAAAGGTCTCAGTAATATAATTCTCACTATTCTTATATATGGCTTACAATCTTTATAGTTGGTAGAAAAATAGATTATATAAATTCAGATACTATTCAAAAGTCTTATAAAAGTACTAATTGATATGTATTGTAATTGGATTGGTTATATTGGTTAAATTGTAATGATAAAGAATGCAGAAATACAACCCAAAAAACCTCCTCCTTTTATACACACTGAGTTCCCCAATGATTCCCTTGATGTACCACCCAATACACAGTTAATCACGCCTCTAAACAACTAATAGACATTCCCATCAACATTCCCAGTGACCCATGACATAATTAGAAGAGTAATAACCGCCAAAATCCTGAAATAATAAGGGAAATCCATCAAAATTAAAGAAAAAGACAAAAAGAGATTATATGCGTATAAAACAATAATATTAAGGACTAAAGGAGACTTTTTAAGGTTAATAATAGCTTAATAATAAGGGGGATTGACTGTAGAAATAATGGGGCTAATCCTGACATTATACTACGTGAAATTCCCATTCAAAAATAACCAAAATTGACTGAGAAACCACCCAAAAACTTAAAAAAGAGCGTGAGATGTGGGGTAACTACATGCAGTTCTTGGCAGGCTCTTGCACGGGTAAATCCTTGACTAAAATTAGGCGAATTTAAGCGTGGTGATGAAATAAAGTGCCAAGAGTGAGGTTATTAATGAAATTAGTGCATATAAACAGGGTCAATGCATTATTAATTAAGCTAGGACACTAAATAAGCGCCTGTCGCCTATTTTAGTGTGTTTCCCCACAGTGGGCGTAGAATGTGGGGTAATTATAGTGTGAAAAATCTAACTTTGCTAAAAATGAAGCTATTCACACGGGAAAAAAGCAGGCAGTATGTGGCCAGTACACAGAAGCCATTTCTGGCATAAAAAACACCAAATTTGAAAAGTGTTATTTTTATGCATTTAAATAGCCAAATCAATAGTTCTAAATGAGCCCAATTGATCTGTCAAAGCGCAATTTTGATATTCTCAATTTTATAGCGCATATAGTCAACTTTTAAGTGAAATAAAGCGCATTTCTTGTTTTTTGCATAAAACAATGAATATAACAGCTTTAAGTGTACTTAAAAATTATGTAGCCTTATACTTAAGGTTCTTAAGATTACCCTAACATACTCCAACTTAATATTAAGTACATAAGACCTATAAAAGGTGGATATATGCGTGTATATAAGGTGTTATAATGGCATTTTTTGTGTATTATCATAATTTTACTTATGTATACTATTTGTGTACTCTCATTTATTATTCCCATGTATAGTTCATGTGTTTAACATAACTTATAGTTACTTTTTACTCAGTCCTGGAGATATACAGGCTGACAAAAGTAGTCTCCAGACAGACTACCAAACCAAAGAACTGAAATTTAGACTAATTTCCACACCAGAGAAAGCAATGATACTTGATGTAGGTTGAAAATTCACACCAGATACTGCAATAATACTTGATATAGCTTGAAAGACTATACCAGAGAAAACAGTTGCTAAGTTAAGTTAAATGAAGAACTCACTTGCATCAAACACAGCCAAATTGTGGCCAAAAAACAGTGAAAACTGAGTGAGGAACAAGGATATCACCTCTGGATGGTTGTATGATAACTAGAGTTGCCCCAAACTGTCTTCCTCACTATATACACACCTACTAATAATTAAGAGCCCATGCACACCTGCAAATCTGGCGTTCCTGACAACCAAATTGCATAAAACCTCCCTAGAAGTGCTTCCCAGCCCTCTAGCACTGAGGTGGGTGGTCCTCCTAACACCGGGAAGCCCACCTGAAGCTGCCTTACCACCCTGAGGCCAGAAAACCACCAAAAACACCCAAACTACTTAAAAAATTCACCTACAACTACCAAAACCCTTAAAACACATAATTATGCTATAACAAGCTTAAGACATGAAATGTAGTGAAAGTTCCGCTCTTTACAATGGTACTAAGCACTTAACCCTAAGACTTAAGGTTAGCCCGTAAAACACAAAAAACAATAATACAACAGCAATCTTTTAAAATGAAAAGTGAGAAATTATCCCCCAAATACTTATGCTATGAAAAATGTCCTCAAGACATAAAATATAGAGAAATACTGGGGCTATCCAATAGTAGTATCCAGATTCTGGTAGTCACAATATTTGTTGTGTAATTCCTGAAAAATACCTAATTATTTAAACAATGCCATTTAAGGCATACCAAAACAACACCAAATAAACCAACAAAGGGATCCGCCAATGTTGGAAGACCACATCCTCCATCCAATAGAGAATTTCCACATTCTCCTTACCAAAACCACTATGTTCAGCTTTCTCTCCAAATATGCTACTGACATGGGCCCCTGCCAATACTGAATTGACAATAATCTCATCTGCTCCATCTCATCACCGACTCATCTCTACAGAACCTCCTGTGATGCCTGCCACTTTAGAAAAAATATTTGGTTCAGACCTGGTCCATTTTCCTCCGTAACTTCTTTTCCTTCTCCACAACCTGATCCACCTTCCACCAGAACCAAAAGATCCAGGAAATCTATCTTGATCCCCAGAATGGTCCACAAATTACACCCTCCAAGAAAGAGTCCCAACCACCACACAATATGGGGGGCAGACTTGCTAGCGAGTCCGCAAACTTGGACCCAAGCTCACCACAGATTGAACACACATTGAGATATTGATAAAGGAACCATACAATCAGGGATGAACACCACTCAGCAGAATAGTTTTAGGTGGGTGTTCAAGTAGAGTTCAGTATGGGTTTAGTATGAGTTCAGGTTGTGCACTTGCTAGCAAGTCCACCCCCTATATTGCGTAGTGAACCCCGCTACTACCACTAGCTCTACCATCCCTGGTCCTTCTGATGGTAAGCACAAAACTTCTTCATACTGAATTCCAATCTGACAATTTTCCAGCTCCTTTTCCTGCTGACAGTGATGATGACAATGTGGGAACCATTGAAAAATCCCCACCTAACCCGTTTCCCACCATTAAGGACAAATTTCAACAACATTCTTCTCAACAGAAGCATCTCTTACTAAACTACTTCCAATCAACTCCTGCTAGGGACCCACAGGATCTTGAAAAAAAGGAAGAACCTCATACACCAATTCAAAGCCAATGCTGAACATTTTGTCACATCTCTTAATTCTCTTCTGCCTCCTGACTCTTAATAAATCTCTTGACTTAGAAATAATAAAAAATTCTTGACCTCTTCAGACTTCCTGAATTCGGCCAATCATCATAAAAAAATTCCTCAGTTTAAAGTCTTGGGGGACTAATCCTCAGTTTTAAGTCTTGGGGGACTAACAGCCCTCATTTTATAGTCTTGGGGGACTCAAAAACCCTCAGTTTACAGTCTTGGAGGACTGAAAACCTAAATTAAAAAGACAGAACCAGAGATCAAAACATTTAAGACCCAAAGAAACAAACTAACATTCTGGGGTAACTGTTCTACAGAGCAGCCAGCTCATCAGTTACCCCCAAACTTGCCTTAACAAAATTCAGAGACTCCCCCTTGGATGCCCTCTTCCAGAATCACACCATCTCCCATATCAGTTTATAGTTGTGAAGGACTCAACCATTAAACCCTCCTCAGTTTATAGTCTTGGGGGACTGTACCAGTGTTCAGTTTAAAGTCTTGATGGGCCTCTTGCAATTTTTAGTTTAAAGTCTTTACAGACTTCCAGTGTTTTCAGTTTAAAGTCTTGACGGACTAACCATTAGTTTTCAGTTTAAAGTCTTGACAGAATTTCCATTAGTTTTCAGTTGAAAGTCTTGAAAGACTTTCAAGTAGTTTTCATTTTAAAGTCTTGATGGACTTTTGCATAGAAAAGGCGGCGCTGCCTCCATGCACAATGCTCTGCAACCAACCTGCTTAACTTCCACTTGTTCTTCACCATCTTCACATCACTGATAAATCTGTTTATTCATCTCTTTTCCTTCCACTATTGCTCTTTCACAGGTTATGGCTGGATCACCAATTTTTGACCCATTGAACCTTCCCTGATTCACTTCTCCTAAGGATTACACTTGCAAACAGTGCATACACATGTGCAGACCTTGCACATTCACTCTTCCTATTTCCCAGGCCATATTCTATAACAGGGCCTGTGATTCTTGCAATTCCAAAAAGAAAAGGTGTGACAGAGATTCCAACTACCCAATACCTCCGCCTTCACCTTCACACAAATATATATCTAGGTCACCTACCAGGTCACCAGAGCTTGGACCTGCTTCTTCCTCTTTGTCTTCTGCTCCTTCCAGAAGATCACACTGTTCTACTCCCAAGACCATGCCTAAACAAACAGCTTTATCTTCTCAAGAATCTTCTTTACTCTCAGCAACTTCAGCAAAAATGGAGCCAGAATTAGCTCCTAGGCTGCTGGACCACATCCAAGAGGCTCTCCTGTCATGGGACGGCCTGCACGCCTTGTCAGAAAACAAAAATCAGGCTCAGAACTTTCAAATTCATCCAGGAAACAACCCAAATCTTGCCTCCAACACCAATAACTCAACACCACAACCTCCTAATGCTCCCACAAAGATGTGTACCACCACCATTTCTTCTTCTGTCAACACCAGAAACTCCAACATCTCTATAAAGCTTCCTAAAGGTCCCACTACAAACACCAGAACAGCCAACACTGTTTTGAAAGGCAAAACTCCTGTTACTTCAGGAGAAAACAACTTCACCTCTCCTCTGGTTGCCAATTATTCCTCTGATACTTCTTTTTGTTCTGGATCTTCATCCAGCAAATCCCAATCAGCCACAAGATCACCATCTCCTGGTCCTTCCCTCAATCAACCTGGAACTCCTCCGCCAGCATCTACCAAGCCTGCACCAAGCAATAATATAAACAATAACAACAACAACAGCCCTGCTGCTGCAACCAGGTCACAGGAACCTCCTTCTTCTCCTTCATCTTCCTAACACCATTCAGAGGATGACCCCAAAAATCCATACCTCCATCTGGTGGACCCTCCTACAACACCTATCCAACACTCTTCAGCCATCCAGATTCCAGCTGCATACAAATTTGAAGATCTCCCAATCTGTAAGTACCAAAATAAAATAAAAAAATTCAATTTTTTCAACAGAGAATAATTATTTAACTAATTCTTCTGTTTTTAGTTGGAACCCCACCTCCTGCAACTTCATTTGGAGCTTTCCACCCATAGAAACTACTTTGAGGCTGGATTACCCTGATATGAAACAACACCTTAGCACAATGTGTTCCAACATGATTAAAGCCTTTGCTCTCCATGGTTTGTTGAATGATTTTGAGAAGAATCTGAGAAAACAACTCCTTTGTGACCACTGGAAGATTTCTTGAATTATCAAGCACACTCTCCAGCACTCTATTCCTGCTTCTTCTTCTTCTTCCCACAGTTTACTTTCTGACCCAGTTCCAGACCACTATAACCTGTATACTTTCTCCAGCCGCCTGCACTACAAAGAACACAGTTCTTCCTCTAATACAAACAAGAAACAAAAAATCCAACACCATCCGGACCAACTGCCAGAGGCTTCTTAATCCTGTCATTAAATAAAAGAATTTTAAAAATTACTAAATATAAAAAAAAATAACAGATAACAGATATATATATATAAATTTTTTTTATTTTATTTTTATTTTTATTTTTCAACTACTAAACTACTAACATAAAAAACTTTGAAAAATAAATTAGAATGTAATGAATAAAATAATATGAACTAAATAATTCTTACAAATGGTATCCCCCAGCCAATTGATGAGCTGATCCCCTGATACCTTACCCAAATCCAAGTGCACCTAGATGTGGATACACAATTAAATATTTTTAATAATTTATGATAAGAGAATTAGAAATTAAAGAAAACAATAAAAATTGAAACACAGAAATAAAAGAAAAAAAGAAAAAAAGAAAAAAGCATTGCCCGGCCAATGGATGAGCTTTTCCCCACCAATGCTTGACCACATCCAGGTGACCCTGATGTGGTAACACCATAATTTTTGTGATTTTTCCCTCTTTACATCCTAATAACCCCCATATAAAAATTAAAAGAAAAAAAAGAGAAATAAGAAAATAATCTAAAACTACTATCTAACACAACCATAAAAAGTCCAATCCAAAGAAATGATCACTGGGTGGGCTCCCTCCAATAAGTAAAAATGATGGGAGACCACCAGTGATCCGCCGCCACTCCAAGGAAACAAAGAATCCAATCCAAATCCAGTTTAAAGTCATAGTGGACTAAAACCTGAATAACAAAAACCAGAACTAGGATTCATCTAGAACAAACAAAGTACTTGAAACAGACATTATGGGGTAACTGTTCTACAGAGCAGCCAGCTCATCAGTTACCCCCACACTTGCCAAAATAAAATCTAGAATCCCCCGCTGGGTACTTTCTAACAAAAACACAACATCCCACACAAAAAAACCAAAACCAATAATCGTGAAAAGTCAGGAACTTGAAGACCAAAAGAATTTCCAGTTTAAAGTCATAGAGGACTAAAACCTGTGAAGAAAAACCAATACTAGGGTTCAACCAAATTAAGAGAAGGGGTTGGAAACAGACAATCTGGGGTAACTGTTGATAGAGAAGCCAGTGACTTCTTCTTTGACATTCTTCACAAGATTGAACCCAACCCTGCACAGCCAACTTCATACCTGGCCACCAAAATCTGTCTGCTACTCTTCTATAAGTCTCCCCAAAGCCTCTATGACCAAGGTCTTCATGCAAAGACTTTAACACCAACTCTTGGCCCTTCTTCTGAGTCACCACAACTTGAGGATTTGGATGTCTCCTCCTCATCAACCTTCTTCTTAACACATAGAACCCAGGACTTCTCTTCTTGATTGCCAGCCAAGTATTATCATCACAAATATCTGGCCTCTCCAAAGTAAACAGATATTCAACCAAAATAAAATAAAACCCAGTCTGAACCCAGGTCTCATCTTCAAAATCCAACAAAACAACATCCAAGGGCTCAACCCTATCATCAAAATCACCAGTGCACACATGAGCAACACAACCGGCCCATCCAGGACACAAATCCCTAAACTTTGGTAAATCCTTTTTCTTCAACTGAATCTTATGAGAATCCAGTCCACTAACAAAAACACCAATTTCTAAATTTGAGCCATCCCAAACAACAGCCCCATCTTCATCAGCAAAAACATCCTGATCACCAGAGACAAGATCAGAACCATCCAGTTTATCCTCTTGGTGGAGGAGAAAACAATCATCCAGTTTAGCCTCATGGGGGAGGAGAGAAAAATCTTCAGCACCCTTTGTGCTGGCTCTAACAACTGGGACATCTTTGTCAAACTCTTCAGGATCAGAATCTTCATCTGTGGACGGTCTTCTTGACAATCCATCTGGAATTGTAAAAGTTTTACCAGGCCTGTGCACCAGGTCAAAAGAAAAATGTTGAATTAGTGCCACTCACCTAGTCATTGGAGCATTAAGAAGACTAGGTTCGTTGATCATTTGAACCAGATATTTAGCATCCACCTGCAGCTCAAAATGCTTCCCCCACAAAACAGTTTGTAGCTTCTTCAAGATTTTTGCTACATCACACAATTTCAACTTTGGCTGAGAGTACCTAGATTCCACCTCATTAAAAACCACAGACTCATACCTTACTGGCCTGACCTTCCCAGATTTATCTTCCTGAGACAAAACAGCACCAGCAGCAATATAACTTGAGTCCACCACCAGATAAATTTTTCCAGCCTCTCTACCATAATCCAACTTGTGAAGAGTAATATCTTCACCCACCACCTTCTTCAACTTCTGAAAAGCCCCTTCACACTCTTCAGTCCATTGCCACTCTGCATATTTCCTGGTCAACCTCCTTAAAGGTGAAGCCAACAAAGAAAAATATTTAATGAAAATCCTGACATACACACAAACTCTCAAAAATCCTTTGACTTCAGTAGTATTTTTAGGCTTTGGTCATGACTGAATTTTATTAACCTTCTTCTTTGCCATAATCCTCCCTTTTTTACATACCACATTCCCAAGAATTTCCAGAGCCAAAACACAACAACAAATCTTTGACCCAGAAATGGTCAAGAAAGCCTCTTCAATTCTAAACAATACTCTCTCTAGAGTAATTGCATATTCCCAAACAAACCTCCTTATACCTGGGTTTTCTTTCAGCACTTCATTTCCATAATTAGTGGAGGGTCCTTTAATTCCACAGTCATCAATAAAAATACCAGCATGAGTAGGCACCTCATCCTGTAAAATCCAAGCCATTTGTGCTTGAAAAACTGCTACTGAATTAGTTGCTCCTTGAGGCAACTTAGTGAGCTGAAATCTCCCCAGAGGAGTCTCAAATGTTGTGAATGGCTGTGAATCAGTGTGGAACTCCCTTTAATCATAACCACCCATAATATCACTCAAACCATAACATACCCTTCCAGAAAAGGCTCCCACAAAGTCTTCTGCACTTGGTGGCATCCCCGCATCCTTGATAGTAACTCTATTCAGGGCTCTAAGATCATGTACCACCCTGAGCTTTCCATTCTGCTTTTTAAAACAGAAAACTGGACTTGAGTAACTAGAAGTTGATTGTTCATACAATCCAGTCTTGACTCTTTCTCTAACAATCTCCACAAAATCATCCCGGATAGCAACAGGAATTGGAATAGGTTTGATATTCCAAGATTCATGACAAACCACAGGAATCAAGTAAGGTTCCCCATAAGAGTGTTTCAACACATCCCTTTCCTCTTCAATAAATGCCACAGCCTTCTTCCTTAGCACAAAAATGTGAAATAACAACTTCTTTCCTCCTCAGATAGCCAACCATCAGGACCAAAATTAACAACCTTTAAACTTTCCAATGTCACTATATCAGTTTCCTCAAAATCAGGAGGATTCTTCACCAGAGGAGTACACTACAGATCTCTTGACAATGGAGGTCTCTTCAACGGAGGATTCAAACCTACAGGAATAGGCTCATTGACAGGCCTAATCTTCTGTGCCACCTTCTTGTACTTTGAGGCTCTACCATCAACTAGAGGGATCTTCAGGACATCTTTTCCACCAGACCTGGAACAAAAACCAAGGATTTCCCCATTTCTCACATGTGTGGCCAAGGTAATGTTTTTGAAAGGTGTAGAAGAAACCCTAGCAGTGCACAATTGGGAGGACTTACTTTTACTCCCCAATCTCACCACTCCAAAGATTTTCTGCAATCCCACATCTTCATCTTCACTTCCATCTACCAATTCTTCAAATCTTGATTCATCTTCAGAATCACATCTTCTAAAACTGTGCAGTTTATCCTCATGCAGGAGGCCAAAGACAAGATCTTGCTGATCTTCATTCTTCAAAGATTTGTGCAGTTTAACCTCTTTCTGGAGGCCCAAAACTAGATCTTGCTGATTGTCACAAAAATATTTTGAATCTTCTTTCTTCATTATCTTCAGATTTTTTTCTTGACTTTCTTGAATTATCTTGAAATTTTTATTTTATTTTCTTGGGTTTTCTTTGTTCCTACAAAAATAACCAGGGGTTTTCCCAATGCTCAAAGACGTGGCCAAGATAATGTTTTTGAAGGGTGTAGAAGAAACCCTAGCGGTGCACAATTGGGAGGACTTACTTTTAGACCCCAATCTCACCACTCCAAAGATTTTCCGCGTATCTTTCAATAAAGATATATGACCCATCTTCCTTTTTGAACTTGAATTAAAATTAATTGAAAATCTTGAAAAAGAACAGAGATTTGATCAAAAACTTGAAGAATACTTGCAGAGAAGAGAAACATTAAAAAGAGAAAGTTGAAAATCCACTTGGTATATCTCCAAGGGAGCTGACCTACTATAACCTGGGATTTCCTCACCTTGGGGAGAGGTTTTAGCACTTGGGTGATCAGCCCTCATCATTCTAAAAAAGACAGAATCTATCTAGAGCCTGAGACACACTCCAAAAATCATGAGGCGGCGCCTACTTATTTTTTCCTCCTAAAAAAATCCATGCATTGGCACATGGAAGACAAACCAGGCCTGGTTTCCCAACCATAATCTCCAGGAGATGACAGCCTCATGTGAAGCCTTCTCTCATCTTCACCAGTTAACTACAAACTAATCCCCATGTCAAATTGATAACCAATTCTTGCCTGGAAATACATCAAGAATGGCCTACCTAAAACTGCTTTTACATTACCTTTATCAATGTAAAAATGAGCCTTTCCGGAGGCTCCACCAACATCCAACTTAACAAAATCAGAGGCTCCCATCAGCTCTGTTACATGACCACCTATACCTCTTAAATTCCCACCAATTCTAGTTTTGATGGGGAGACCCAAATGAGTGGCCTCAAACAAAGAAATCAGGTTAATCTGTGAGCCTGAATCCACTAATGCCCTAGCCTCCCTGCCATTCAGGGTGACGTTGACATACCATAGAGGTGCAGAAAAATGTGTTTCCAACCCCTCTCCAAACTTCTCTGCAGAATAACATATGTATTCCACTTCTCCAGAAGAAACCCTTCTCCTGGTCAACAACTTTTTCTGTCTATCAGCCAACCCAGGACTGATAGCATATAACTCTCCATAAGTGAGAGAAACCTGACCCTGATTCATCCTATCTAGAACAGAGTCCATAAAATTTGATTAGCCGGAGACTACTGGCCTCTCAAAGTGAGCCCTTGGCTTCACTACCTTGATCCTAGAATTTTCCTGAGGACCAGCACCACCAACAGATTTCCCATCTACAGGAATCAAACCAGATACCTCACAAGTACCTCTGACCCCAGCAGGCTTTGGAAATAAAGCCAACAGAACCTCCTCCTCAGAGTCAGAATCCACATCAATAGGCATTGGCTCACCAATCAGGTCCAATGCTCCAAAGCTAGGGGGGTCCATATTAGCAATCCCCTTCTGCATCTTGTACAGCTCCTCCTTGCTGTACTTCTTCCTAGCTGCACCCATCTTAGGATCCTCTTTAGAAGCCTTAGGCTTTGGTTGGTCCTGAGAGCTGCTCTTTGGCCTTCCCACCTTACCTGCCTCCACATCATAAACACCAGCCAAGCACTCACCACTTGACTGTCCTTCACAAGAATATAATTCTAATCCACCAAAGGAAGTAGAAAAAGAGACTTTATTCACCTCCTTCCCTTTCCCCTTGAGATGATCATCTTGCTTAGTAGAAGAATTCCCCTGATCAGGAATCTCCTCATATTTTGGCCTCCTCTGATTGAGACCAGCCCTTCTCCTGACCATATCAACAGGAGCCTGCCCCTCACTGGGCTTGACAAATTGACCATCAGGGAACTTGAACACCCTGCCATCAAACTCCACTTTGCCCACTGACACATTTCTGTTCAGGGCCCAACAATCATTGGACTTATGTCCTAATATTCCGCAATAAAAGCAAACCCAAGGATCACTCCTACCAACCTGCCTATCAAATTCTCTGGGCTGCGGATGCACCTTATTGGCTTTCTTTGCCTCCTGCACAAAAATATGAAGCTGTTTTGTCAGATCAGCTAACTGCTCCACCATTGGGTCCCTCTCCTGTTTTGGAACCTTCACCATGTTCTTTTCCTCCTTCTCTACCCTGCTCTCCTCTTCAGCCAAAGCCTCACTGACTTTGCTTACATATTTGGCGCACCCCTCTTGGTAGGTGTCCACTGCCAATA
Organism: Hemileia vastatrix; assembly: GCA_030280995.1. Classification (NCBI taxonomy): domain Eukaryota; kingdom Fungi; phylum Basidiomycota; class Pucciniomycetes; order Pucciniales; family Zaghouaniaceae; genus Hemileia; species Hemileia vastatrix. The sequence continues at coordinate 1,856,996 of JASXTE010000008.1, read as the reverse complement.
ACTTCAGATGGGCCTCCACCGCCTCCTTCACCTTGTCCAAGGCAGGCAGCTTTTGATCCCCATTAGAGAGAGTCTTCATCAAGTCTTTCCTTGATAACTCTTTTAACACATCCATCTTGACATCTCTAGCCAGGGAGGACCAAAAAACATCTTTGGAAGCATTTTCATGTGCCAGCTCCTCCACTTCCACCAAGTATGCCACCACAGAATCAAACTGTAGCAGAAACTTCCTGTAACTGTGTAAGTTACCAACACTTCCATAAGACTGCCACTCACTGACAACCTTATTCAGATCCACTATAGTGAACATGATGCCCCACCTATCTACCATTTCTCTACACAATAACTTCCAATCTCTCTTCTTGTAGCCAGACATGGCCACAACCTCCTTCTCCACCGCTCTATCTCCAATGAAGAAGATGATTTGCTTCACCATGTCCAGGTAGGAAGCACTGTCAACACCAGCAGCAGTTTCATACTTCTCTAGAAACCACTTCACATCTTCACCATTAAACTTGGTACCATCCCAAGTTTTAATCATAACACACTCCCTAACCATCACAGCAGGAGGACCCTCCCCCCCACTGACAGTCACCACAGGAATTGAAGATCCAGAAGCCATTCTTCCAGACAAAAACACCAAAAAGAGCCAATCACAGGCAACAAAGAGTCCAAGGAACTAACAGATCCATAAAACCCCACGTTGGGCACCAGAAATGTAGACAATCCTATAGTACTAGCTATAGGCCTTGACCAAGGGAGTTGGAGTAAAACCAGAAAGAAAAACCCCTCTCCCTTTAGAAAAATAAAGTGAGGTTTACCTGTTACAGTAAATTGGTTCCTGTTACCACAAAAACCCTTTTCCAAACACACTTGACAGCTTGATCAGTCAAGAAAGTAGTCCACAGACAGACTACCAACCAAAGAACTGAAATGTTGGCTAATGTTCACACCAGAGAAAGCAATGATACTTGATGTAGGTTGCAAATCCACACCAGAGACAGCAATAATACTTGATATAGCTTGCAAGACTATAACAGAGAAAACAGTTGCTAAGCTAAGTTAAATGAAGAAATTACTTGCAACAAACACAGCCAAATTGTGGCCAAAAAACAGTGAAAACTGAGTGAGGAACAAGGATATCACCGCCAGATAGTTGAATGATAATTAAAGTTGCCCCAAATTGTCTTAATCACTATATACACATAGACTACTAAATAAGAGCCCATGCACACCTGCAATTCCGGCGTTCCTGTTCACCAAATTGCATAAAACCTCCCTAGAAGTGCTTCCTAGCCCTCTAGCACTGAGGCGGGCGGTCTGCCGGGCACCGGGAAGCCCACCTAAAGCAGCCTGACCACTGCGAAGCCAGAAAACCACCAAAAAAACACCCAACTACTTAGAAAATTCACCTACAACTACTAAAACCCTCAAAACACATAATTACACTATAAGAACATTGAGACATGAAATGTAGAGAAAATCCAGGGCTATCCAATGGTAGCATCCAGATCCCCATAGTCCCAATATTTGCTGCGTAATTCCAGAAAAATACCTAATTATTTAAACAATGCCATTTAAGGCATACCAAAACATCACCAAATAAACCAACAAAGGGCTCCGCCAATGTTGGAAACCACAACGTATTCAATCTTTTTTTATATTTTACTCAATTTAAAAAGGTAAAGAATTGTAATTATTATTATTACTTATTTACATAGAATATTAAATTGTAAATACTAAGGGAATTGTAATAGTAGTAATTTTTATTTTATTTGAGTATATAATATTAATGGAGGTAAAGAATGGAATGGAATGAATAGGGTGTATCAATGTTCAGGGATCTGCAATTAAATTAATTGCGGATAAAAATCCTTATACCCCAATTATATTCAGCAATTATTTTTGCTAATAATTGGGTTATTAGACACTTTATGTGTCAATGTTCACCTCTTATCCAACATTTTTCTACTCAATTTTTCATAACCACATATTGGACAACTTTCTGTCATAACCACATCTTGGCCTACTTTCATTCATAACATCTGCAATTATATGTCATGTGACTTGCATACAAATCAATCATGGATGTGGTGAGTTTGGGATCAGGAATTAGGAATGGAAATAGGGGTATAAGAGGTGGGATGATGCATTATTGTGCATTCCTTATCCACTAGCCCTGGGGCTAATGGATAAGAATCTTCCGCAATTAATAATGTTGGATCCGGGCAAAAAAAATTTCTGATTGCTAATTGCGGATCCCTGAACATTGATACCCCCTAATGAAAACAGCAAAATTGAGGGGTCTTAGATAGGCAAAGGAGAGAGAAATAAATACAGTACCACATTAAACATGCAAGAACATAATGGGTAGAAAATTCCCACGATTAAATTTCAAATTAAAATACATTTTAGAAAGAATGTACTGTACATGTCAAGGTTAATAAAATATTTGATTTTTCCTTAATATTCTGTATTATTATATTTCCATCTTCTTTTCAGCTGTCATGAGGACACTGTCAAGGAGTAAGAAAATGAGGAAACATTATAATTATATATTTAATTAATTTTACTTATGAACTAATTAAAATATTATAAGTAATTATAAAGTAAATACAACTAATAATGTAAAAGGTAAAGGTGTAGCTCTACTCTAGTAAATAATTATAATTATTTACTGGGTAGGTCGAGTAGCCTGGCTGACAAGTTCAGTCTGAGTTCCATCTAAGCTCAAGTTGAGGACTTGCTAGCAAGTCCCCCCCCCCTCCCCCAAATATTGCGTGGTGTAAGAAACTTTTTTTATACCTTTTTAACAATTTATTTTATTTTATTTTTCTTTGAGCGGCATTGGCTTATTTTCTTTTTTTTTATTAGTCAACAACCTTTATATAAAAATAATCTGAGAAGTTGAAAACCCCAATTTGAAAATTTATTTGACTGTCTAAAATGAAACTTTGTTTCAATTATTGAGAATGAGATTTCGACATGTTCTCAACAGATAATCATTCACTCATCAGTGAGTGTTCAAAGTAAATTCAATACTTCTTCATGATGGTTTCATCAATTCCTCAATGTGTGCTCTATTAGATAGGAATTAGGGTTCAAGGTTGCGGACTTGCCAGCAAGTTTGCCCCCCATATTGCGTGGTGTTATCTCTTGACTTGAAATTTAACTTGTGAATGTTTTTTTTTTCTTTTCTCTAAATCCTTTTGTTGGTGGTGTATTCTTGTGGTTGGTTGCTTGCTTCAGTATTATTATTATTATATCAAGAGTTTGTTTCAATTTTTTTTTTTTTTTTTTTTTTTTTGTGAAGTAAAGACTGTAAGAAAATATAAGCTATTAAAATCTCATGAGGATCATAGGGTGAAGATTTTGGAAATGTGGATTTGACAAGAAACCAAAACAAGATCTTTTGAAACAGAATTTTGATCATTGTATTCTGAATTACAATAGATGGGTTGAATGCGGTAGGAAACATCAATGGATATGTCAATGGAAAAGCCATGATTTGAGTGATTTACATAGAAAAAAAAGAGGAGGACATTGTTGACCAGCTACTCACAAGATACGGGTGGGTGTAAAGAGACGTGAAGATGCATGTGAGTTGCATAGAGGCGGGCACGGAAAGTCAGTATGAAGGAGGGGAGGCCAGTGGAGCGGGGCAGCCAACTGATGAACTCGCTCGCTTGGTTGCTCCAATCGACAAACACCCGCAGACCCGCGGAAAGGAACGAGCGCGTGTCTCTCCGTCGGCGGCGGCGGAGCAGCCAACCGGTGGCCGTCGAACAGGATGCGCATTCGTCGCCGGTCGGTTTCCGCTGGATGACGCACCGGTTGAGCGGTCTGTTTCCTTATCTCGCACCCAGCGATCGTCCCTCCACGTCGACGTCATCTCTGCCCCCACTGACGTCATCTCTGCCCCCACTGACGTCATCTCTGCCCCCACTGACGTCATCTCTGCCCCCACTGACGTCATCTCCACTCCCACCGACGTCATCTCCACTCCCACCAACGTCATCTCCCTCCCAACCCACGTCATCTCCCTCCCCTCAAACGTCTGCTCGTCTCCCCCACAAGACGTCGTCATCGATCAAATCGTCGCTGGCTGCGGCGCGCTCCAAAACGCTCGTCCTCGATTTGGACGAAACGCTCATCCATTCGACCTCTCGCTTCTATCCCTCAGCCACCGATCTCCTCGTCTCCACCACCTCTGCCTCGCACTCGTCCGCTATCTCCACAAATGGTCTCAAGTCTCATGTCGTCGAGGTCGTCTTGGATGGGAAAATCATTGTCTATCATGTTTACAAACGTCCTTGGGTTGACTTTTTCTTGAGAACCGTTTGGCTCTTTTCTCTTCTCTTCTCTTCTTTTCCCTCCTATCCTTCTCTTATCCTTTTTCCTCTTCCTCCTCCTCCTCCTTCTCTAGGTCTCCACTTGGTATTCCGTCGTCATCTTCACCGCTTCTATGAAGGAATATGCCGATCCTGTCATTGATTGGCTAGATCAAGGTAGAGGTCTCTTTGATGCAAGATTGTTTCGTGAGGTCAGACACTCTCTTCTTCGTCTTATAGATTCTTATTCATCATCCATCACCCATCATCTTAGTCTTGCACCAATCTAGGTGGCTCTTATGCCAAAGATCTTTCATTGGTCGAATCCGATTTACGTAAAGTCTGCTTGGTGGATAACAGTCCTCTTTCTTATCGTCTAAATCAAGGTTTTTTTTTTCTCTTTCTATTCTATCTTTCAATAGACTTGTCCAAATTAATCTCTTTTCTTTCTCTCTTTTTTTTATTTTTATTTTTATTTTTATTTTTTATTTTTTTTCCAAGCCAATGGCATTCCTATTGAAGGTTGGCTAAATGATCCAAAAGATGAAGGTTTATTGGACCTTTTACCCATCTTGGATTCCCTCAGATTTACTAATGATGTTCGTCGGATCTTGGGTCTCCGGTGCTTTACTAAACCAAAATCTATCCCCAAAAAAATCATCTGAATCAATCAGTCACATTTAGATTCATGAATCTTTTACTTTATTATATCAATCAATCTGTCTCTTTCTACATATATAGATATATATAACAGCTCATCAAAATAGATGCTAAATGTTTAATTTTTTGTAATATTCATATCATATCACATGTAGTGTTTCTTTAGTGGTCTTCCATGATTAGCAGGTTTTTTATCAAAAAAAAAAAGAAAACTGAAAAAAAAACTGATGCAAATGAAGTGGGTCACAACTACTAATAATCATTAACTATCTAATACATAATAATCATAATATTATTGCTATTGATAACCTTTTATGTTTAATAAGAAATTGCACCCATTTTTTGTATTTATTGATTTGAGAATGGGGTTGGGACTTGTTTATTTGGCTGTTAATATATGTCATGTGTATGTTATTTATATTATGTTGATAGCTGTTTAAATAAATAGATATATTTACATATATTTTTTTTTCCCTCTGTCTGCTTGTTTTATTTTTGAATTTTTGAATAATGATGATGAGAGTGTTGCTTTTGAGAGTTTTTTTTATTTTTTTATTTCTTACAATCTCACCCAGCTAGGGCCATGAAGGCATTGTAAACTAATAGGCTAGATGCATGTGAGGAGTAATGAATGTAGTGGGTAAGTTGTCTGGGCAATTAACAGGATACCAGGGGGGAGCTAGGTGCCTTTGAGGACACTGATGGGGTTGCCATAGGGGGGGAGGGTAATCCTTGAGGGGTCACAGTTTGATGGGCAGGGATTTTAGAAAGAATTTTTGGGGAGTGGAATTCCGCAGCAGACCCAAGGCAAATGACCAAGCACAATTGTCCAGATAATGGGGGGGATGGCAAAGTGTGGTGGTTGAAAAAGTGGGGTGGGTTCTCCAGCCTTCATGCACATGTCCCTACACCATAGGTTGCTGAGGGAGAATAGAGATATTGTTGGGAGAACAAGACATTGACACCAGCATGAAAATGAGGGTGCCAACCATGGATGAAGAGGGTGTGTGGTTGAAAAGGGATGAGGTAGAAAGGATTCAAACCTGAACACAAAAGTCAAGGTAACTGACTAGTGGCCATCCGGGCAATGATCTAACCACATAGACCATTTTGCACTGCTTTTGAGAGTTGATTGTTAAAAGAATGGATGAATATTGGGGGGTAAGATTAGTTTAGTTTAGTTTTTAGTATATATATATATATATATCATTAGAGGGGCCTCAAACCTTAACCAATACACCTCTAGTGGGTTTGATTTGAAAAATGCTGTACTAATGTGTGATGAAGTATGATTGATTTTGGGTAGTTGTGGGTCTTTAATGAGGGAGTCAACTATACTCCTTCCCCCTCTCCTCTAGAAGATTTAAATAGTCCTATATGAATACTGTAGTACAAATGCAATAAGTGTCAGCCAGGCTACTAGACTTACCCAGTAAATAATTAATTATTTACTAGAGTAGAGCTATATCTTTACCTCTCATATTATTAGTTATACTTACTTTATAAATTACTTATAATATTTTTAACTAATTAACAAGTAAAATGAAGTAAACATATCATTCTAATGTTTCCTCATTTATTTCTTTGACAGCATCCTCATGACCACTGAAAAGAAAGCTAGACTATAAAAATACTGAATATTAAATCAAATATTTTATTTTACTTTGAGATTTACAGAAACTTAAAATAAATCAAATAAATTATAATTAATATTGACATATACAGATAAATACTGTATATGGGTACTGTCGGAAGCTCATCTAGAAGAAATAAGAAAAGAGCAAGAAGAAGAAGAGAAATTCAAAAGGGGGGGAAAAAAGGACAACAATAAGATTTTTTAAAGAACTTGTAACAGGTAATGGTATTATTTTGATATTAGTAAGTACTTTATTCTCTCTACTCAAACAAAACAATTAGATAATATTAAAAACTCTCTTAAAGCAACCTTTTAACTGTATAGTACTTATAATTATTAAAGATGTCAGCCAGGCTACTAGACTCACCCAGTAAATAATGAATTATTTGCTAGGATGAAGTCATGAGTTTATTCCTTATTTTATTAATTATATTTACTTTATAACTTACTTATAATAATTTAACTAATTGGAATAAGTAAATATATAAATTTAATGTCCCTCATAATTTCATCCCCTGAAAATGTCCTCTTGACAGCTTAGAGGTGAAATAAAATTATATTAATACTGAATATTGAATCTAAATTATTTTATTTAAAATTGACATTTACATAAAATCTAAAATAAATCAAATAAGTTGACATATACATTAAATACAATATATTAGTGCATTCTTTATAGAACAAATTTAATATTTGCAATATCTAAGTGTGGAATTTTCTTTTTCTCTCATACTCATGTATTTAGATTTTTTTTAAACTCTGTGATTTCTCTCCTTTTTGCCTATAAAAAGGCATCCCATTCTGGTTGTTTTTCTCCATTCCTTTCTACCTTACAATTTATTATATAAAACCAAATTATTCCCATTACTGCTATTACTGCTTTAGTATTTTCCACTGTGTAATTCTAATCTTTCCAAGTAATAATAATACTATCTTTTTACATTTAATATGAGTAATAAACTATAAAAGATGAAAAATTACGTACCTTCTTTGAAATCTTGAGTTCTTCCACCTTTCATCCCTGTTGGACCACTGTTAAACCCTTCTAGACCAAGAGGACCTTCTAACAATTGGACGCCTATCCCAATCTTTGTTGACGCACTGATAACTTGATACCAGTAACTGTGGGACCATTGACAATGAGGATGAATATGGATTTGTGGATGAAAAACAAACAAAAAACATCAAAAGGCATGTAACTTAACTTTTTTTTGCTGCAACTGGGAATCAAACCTTGCCCCAAATTTAAGGTTTATGTAGATGGAATTGTCCTATACATTTGCAGTGACTATCATGGTTACTATCTGTAGGTCTCACTCTGAATATTTCATATTTCACATATATCTTTTTACTTAGCACTCTGTAGTGGCATTAAATTTCTCACATTACAGAGGGAGGTGTCTGGCATATAGTAATTTTTTTTTCCTAGTTGACCAAGATAGAGCAATTTTGTTTTTAGTCCTAGAAGTAATATAATTAAATTAATTATATTACATATATATATTTTTTGATTATTTCAGTTGACATTTTTGTCCTGATAGTTAAAATATTTTTTTATTGCTTCAGTTAAGAATTAGTCCTGGTAGTAAAATAATAAATATATAAATTAATAAATTATTGATATTAAATTATTTAAGTTGACATTAAGTCCTGGTAATTAAATGTTCAGTTGAATTTTAGTCCTGATAATTATATTTAAATATATAAATTAGTAATTAGTTAAGAATTGTGTTAATGATTCCAGTTGACTCTTTTGTCCTGACAATTAATAAATTATTTTATTATTTCAGCTGATTTTTTTAAAATCTGGTAATAAAATATCATCCTCTTAATTAACTTATTAAATTAAAAAAAATATAATAATTATTTCAGTTGATTTTTGTCCTGATAAGTATTATATTTTCATTATTTCAGTTGATTGATAATCATGATAATTGATCATACAATTAAAATATTTTTATCTCTTATTTTTTTTCTTGAATCAAGTTGAACAATAACTGATTAAATATTAATATTTCTTTTCTCTCAGTTCAAGTTATACAAACAATGACTGTTCTAAGCGCTTCTGCCCGTGAAGAGGAATGGGACTTAATTGATTATGATGAGACTCCTGTAAGTTCTCCTTTGACTGCTAATATTGCTCAAGTTAATCAATTGTTGGATCAAAAAGGATATAGAGATGCAGGAAGTAGAAATAAAAATAGAAAAGACTTCTGTCAGTGTATCTAGTATATAAGTATGATTTAATAGTATTTATTAATGGTCCTACTACTTATTTATAAATGATTTAGTGATTAAACCTCAGAGGGAGACTAATAAAATAGTTATACTCAAAATAAAACTCACAATACTTGGATTAAATGTGTGCTAGTGGTGGAAAATAGATAAATAGAATACAGTTCTAGCTTATATAGAGATAATATCAATTTATAAAGGATTTATAATATATTTCTGAATGATAATAATTGTGTTTAAATGTTTATTTGAATTTAAGTAAGTAAGTGATGTCTAATAACTGTCAAAATCCTCCCTTACTTATACCAAAATCCACTGGAGTGCACAGACCTTCAATCCAGATGATGTCACTGCCATCCCCTGAAATTACAGCACTGTGAGGGCCTGTCACGCGCCACGTGACACTCGAGGCAAAAGCAGCTCATTAAATCAATAATATTGAGTTCTAAATCTATACTCAAAGCGCAGAAAGCAATTCTCCATAGCAACTGCGATTCCCCTTTGTGTACTTACTATTCAACTGCGCTAGCCTAAACTCTAAATCTAAATTAGTCAATCTCTCAATAGTGTGCCTTAGTCTCAATTTCAATAAGCGACGCACAGCGCTATAATCAACGTAATAGTACATTAGTAGTTTTCATTAAAAGTTTGTTAATTAATTAAAAGGGGTAAATTGAGCATGGACAGATATTAGCGAAGAGGGTCTAAGTGTATGTTAGTAATGGTCTGTGGTATGGGAATGGTGCAATGAGAGGGAGGTCAATGCAAGGAGGAATAAAGGATATAAAAGGGTTGGGTATTTGGTTCGATATTCCTTAGAATTAAATTATAAAACGTATTTACATTTAATAGTGGTAAAATCTTTAAGTTAAATCATTGTTATTGTATTTTTCTTTTATTTTCTCAATAATCATTTCTAAATCCTAAATCTTTGATTATTGAGTTTCCAACCCTTTGTGAGATCTTAAGAATTCCTATTACTTTTGAAACTATATTATAATTCTTCTCGAACATACCTCGAACCTGTAGCTCTTACTTCGAGTGACCTTCGAATCACTTCCTCAAATCATTCCTCTGTGCTTCGAAGAAGTTTCTAAATCCCTCATCTCATTTTCAGGAACATCCTCGACCTTGTGCGTAGGTCGTCCGGTGACAGTATAATTTAATTCTCCGTAGTTCTCATTCTTTGCACTACTACGTCCTTTTAGGTGTTTTTAAAATTTTAAAATGGCACCTGTTCAACGCACTCCTCCTATGGGCGCTACTACTAGAGCTCGCGCTAGGGGAAGGCCAATAGCCACAAGGTCTGTTTCCCGCACTCACTCTTTGGAACCACTCGATCTTAGGGAACGGCAACACTCAGTCCAATCTGTAGAAGACATCCCACAAGATTTTGAGGATTCTAGTGATGAAGAAGAAGGAGAGGATAAAATGCACGAGGCACCATCCGCCCCTGCCAATCACCCTTCTGGTCAATCCTCAGAACCTGGACCATCTAACTCTCTGGAAGATTTCATGAGACTTTTCATGAAAACCCTTTCAAATCCAACGTTGTCAGAGGGATCTAAGTTCAAAACTCCTTCTATGAAATCTCCTGACAAATTTGACGGAGATCACCCCAACAGATTGCGACCCTTCTTGCAAACCTGCAAGCTACTGTTCCATAATGACCCTCAAACCTTTAATAGCGACCGATCAAAGGTTGTTTATGCTTCTTCATTCCTAGCCGGGAAAGCAGCAAGATGGTTAGAACCTTATCTGCTCATGCTTTCTTTGACAGAAACCCACTTACTTATCAATAATTGGGAAAAGTTCGAAGACCAACTTTTTACGTTGTTTGAGGACCCTAATGAAACTGACAACGCAGAAATTGAACTTGATTTTCTTTGCATGAGTGATAATGGTAAAGCCTCTGAATAAATCTCGAACTTCAGAGCACTTCAAACTCGAGTAGTTTGGAATGATGCTGCCCTTAAGTATCATCTCAGGAAAGGACTTCCTTCGAGGATTCTGGATCAATTAAATCTTCACGGTCAGAAGATGACTACTTTAACGGATTTAATGGATCAAACCCTCGAACTTGACAGCGTTTATTAAGGACGACTTCAACATCGTCGATATGCCAACAAATCTCAAGGCCTAAACTTTAAATCAGGATCTTCTTCACACCCACGACCAAATCAATCCTCCTCGACTCAATCCAAACCCAATAAGGGAAAGGATAAACCTCGACCAAAAGGCTCGACTCCAGGAGATATCAGCAAAGTACTGGATCCTAAAGGGGAACTTAAAGAAGCTGAGAGGAAGAGATGAGCAGATAATGGGTTATGTATGTATTGTGGGGGTAAGCACAAGTTGGAAGACTGTGTAAAGTTGAAGGAAAGAGAAGGTACTAGTTCGAAGTCAAAAAACTAGTAGATAGTTTACATGTGTGCAAAGCAAACTATCTTATCTCTCCCAGTGCACAGAGCCTCCATGTCTTAAGGACTGGAGTTGCCTTAAACCGCTTGAGATTCATTATTTTTAAGGAGGATATCCCCTTCAGTTGTCTTATAGACTCTGGAGCTTCAATTTCTTTTGTTAGTTTATCTTTTGCCGAGAAGCTTCAACTAACATTTACAGATGTCGATCGAACTCCAATCTATTTGGTCGAATCAGAGGAACCCAAATATTGGGTAAGTAAGAAAGTTTTATGGGTTTTCAACTTTCCAAACTTTCTCCCCTTCGAGTGGGAATTATCAGTCTTGGACGCCCCAAGGATGGACGATACCATTCTTGGACATGACTTTTTAACGCATTGGAATCCCGAAATTGATTGGACTAAGGGATTGATCACCCCACGCTCTAAGTATATTTCTGATTCTTCAATGCAGGTCAATAGGGAGTTAAACAACCCGCCTGAAAACATCCTGCTAGAGGACGAATCTCTTCCAGATGACTTGCAAGTATCAGATCTTTCTCTAAATGAGCAATTGGCTAACCCTTCTAGCTCGATGACTTCACTTGAAGAGGATTTAAATTGCCCCAAAGTAATCAAATTCTGCTCTCTCAATTCAGGTATCCCCTCGACAGATTCTCTCAAAGATGAAGAGGACGACCAAATCAACGTTGAAGCCATTAAATCAACTCTACTGGAAATCTACCACGATTTCCTCGATGTTTTCTCAATCCGCAAGGCCAATAAGTTACCACCTCATCGACCCTACGACCATCAAATAGAGTTAATAGGCCCAGTACCTCCGGCAGGTCCTGTCTATTCTTTGTCGAAGGACGAATCTCAAGTTCTTTGAGACTACATTGCAGAGAATGTAGCCAAAGGTTTCATAAGAGCCAGTAAATCTCCAACCAGCTCCCCTGTTCTCTTTGTAAAAAAGAAGGACGGTAGTCTTAGGTTGTGTGTTGACTATAGAAAGCTCAACACAGTCACTAAGAAGAATGCATATCCTGTTCCTCCTATGTCATTACTTCTTACCCTTTTCAATGGTGCTAATTTCTTTTCTAAAATTGATCTTAGAGGCGCTCACAATCTGATTCGCATTGCAGAAGGTCATGAACCACTGACTGCAATGCGCACTAGATTTGGTAGTTTTGAATATTTAGTTATGCCTTTTGGATTGTGTAACGCACCTTCAACTTTTCAAACTTTTGTTAATGACATCTTTCAAGGTGTTGTTGAACAATTCGTAGTCGTCTATTTAGATGATATTTTAATATTCTCAAAAACACTAGATGAACATATTCATCATGTTCGACAGGTCCTAAATCGTCTTCGAGATCATGGTCTCTACGCCAAGCATACTAAATGCGAATTCCACCTCAAATCAATTGATTTTTTGGGTTTTACGTTGTCCACTGACGGTTTAGTCATGGATGACAAAAAAGTCCAGAAAATCCTGGAATGGCCTGAGCCCAAAACCATTAAATTGCTCCAAGGATTTTTGGGTTTTGCAAACTTCTATAGAAGATTTATTAAAGATTACTCTAAAACTATTTCCAATCTTACTTCTCTTCTTAGAAAAGACATTCCTTTTGCTTTTACTCCTACAGCACGAAAGGAATTCGAAGCACTAAAAACGCCGTCCACCACAGCCCCAATTCTTTGACATTTTGATCCTTCTGCTTCGACAATAGTTGAGACAGATGCGAGCGATTATGCTATTGCAGGGGTCATCTCCCAATTAAATCCTGAAACAAATTTGTTTCATCCTGTTGCTTTTGAGTCACGCAAACTCATAGCCGCAGAATTAAATTATGAAATTCATGACAAAGAGCTTTTATATATTATCCATTGTCTTAAAAAATGGTGTTCTTTTCTTCTCAGCCTAGATAGTCCTTTTCAAATTTTAACAGATCATAATGCTTTAAAATACTTCATGTCTTCCAAAGTGTTAACCAGGCGTCAAGCCAGGTGGGCTGAATTTTTGTCTGAATTTCCCTTCTCTATTTCCTATCGCCCAGGTAAAAACTGCATTGTCCCAGATATCTTGTCACGTCAGGACAATGTTTACCCACAGCGGGGGGACGCATTTGCTGACAAGAACCCAGCAAATGTGCAATCAATTTTCAACGAATCAATGTTAACGACTCATCAACTTAATTCTATGACAATTCAATCTTTTCAAAATCCACTATCCAACATCCTCGAAGCTCAGTCGAAGGACAATTATTGTTTAGGGTTAAAAGACAAAATACTCTCAAAGAAAGGGGCCAAAAGATTTAGTATTGAATCAGGTCTATTGGTCTTCAAAGGTAGAGTAGTCATGTCCGACAACAATGAGATAAAATTATGGATTTTCAACAGTCGACATGATTCTCCATTAGCTGGTCATTTTGGGGTTGATAAAACCTACCAGTTAATAGCAAGGGATTTATTCTGTCCAGGTATGACCAGAGAAATCAAGGCCTATATAAAAGCTTGTTACGAATGTAATAGGAATAAGGCTCCCCGTCACCGGAAGCATGGGTTGCTTCAACCACTTCCTATTCCTTCTAAACCTTGGGAATCTTTATCGATGGATTTCATTTCTCAACTTCCTTTTTCTAATGATTTTGATGCTATATTAGTAATAGTAGATAGATTTTCAAAAATGTCTATTTTCATTAAAACCACTACTACTGCTACAGCAGAAGATTTGTCAAAATTTTTTCTAGAATATGTATTTTCCAAACACGGATTACCAAATAATATTATTTCAGATAGAGGCTCATTGTTTGTATCCACATTCTGGACCCAACTGTGTTGACAACTCAATATCACAAGGAACCTCTCCACGGCCTATCACCGTGAAACCGACGGTCAAACAGAAAGAGTTAACCAAATCCTCGAACAATATCTTCTAATGTATGTCAGTTACCAACAAGACGATTGGACCACATGGTTACCACTGGCCGAATTCGCTTATAATAACTCGACTCATTCTTTGACACGACAATCTCCCTTCGAAACCATTTATGGACGACATCCTCGATTCAACTCAATCCATGTAGGAACTAATCATCCTGTGGAACATTATCTTCGAACTATATCACAACTCCAAGAAGAACTTAAAACAAATTTGGAATCAGCGATTCGAAGATACAAGGAACAGGCCGACAAACATCGACAATCTGCTCCTTCCTTTAAACCAGGTGACAAAGTATGGCTCGATGCACGAAACATTTGAACAACACGACAATCAAAGAAACTGGCTGAAAAGTGCTTGGGACCATTTGAAATCGACTCTGAAGTCTCTAAAACTGCATTTTGACTCAAGTTACCTCCTAAATGGCAGGTGATTCACCCTGTTTTCCATGTATCTCTCCTGGAACTGGCTCAAGAAATATACCTGGGCAAGAACCAACCCCCTCCGGAACCGGTCAAAGTAGAAGATCATCTAGAGTGGGAAGTAAGTCGTATCCTTGATTCAAGAATGCGCAAGGGGAAACTTCAATACCTTGTGGAATGGGAAGGCTTCCTCAATGACTCAGACAAAACATCCTGGGAACCAGCCATCAATGTTTCTAACGCCCCTGAACTTCTAAAATCTTTTCATTTGAAATATCCTTTAAAACCAAAACCTTAAAATTTCTTTTTCTTTTTTTCTTTTCTTTCTTTTTTCTCTTTCTCTTAAAAATCTAAAACACCTCTTAAATTTCTTAGCCTTGTTTTCTTTTTTTTCGCTTCTTTTTCTTTCTTCTCCTTCTATAAAATTTTCTCCAAAACCAACTAAAATTAAAATCAAAATTAAAATTTAAAAAAAAAAATTAAAATTTAAAATTAAAAATAAAATAAAATTTAAAAAATAAAAATAAAATAAAATAAAATAAAATAAAATAAATAGAATAAACATAAATAATAAAATAAAATAAATCTCTAAAAATGTTTTTCTCTCTTCTCTTTTTTCAATTCTCTAAATACATTCTTTTCTTAAATTTAAAATTCTCTTTAAAATTTCTTTTCTAAAATTTATTCTCTCTTTAAACTTTCTTTCCTTCGAATCATCAAAATCTTGTACGACACAACCAATTCCTCAAAGTTAACTTCAATCTCTAAATCTCCCTATAAAATTCTTCGAACAAATGATTCTTCTTTTTCAAATTCTCTTTAAATCCTAATTCTGTTTTTTTTTCTCTCTTTTCAACTATCTAAAATTCCTAAAAAATAAATAAACAAATTTTCGCAAATAACAAATTCTTCTTTCATTAACTTCTCATTTCAACAAACTCATCTCAATCACCAACCATTTTTTTCTCTCTCTCTTCTCTTACATAAATTTTTATTTTAAAACTTAAAATTTCCTTCAATTAAATAACTTCTTTCTTTCTTATTTAAATTTCTTCTTTCAAATTCTAAATCAAAATTTTATTTAAAATTTTTTTCTCTCTCTCCCAAATCTTATAAAAAATAATATTCGCCTTAAATACAATACAATAATACAAAAAAAATAAAATAAAATAAAATAAAATAAAACTAAATACAATTCTACTTTTCTACTTCTTTACATCTCTCCTTTTCATTTCAAATTTTTCTCTTTTAATTTTTCTCGAACCAATCTTGTCATCTTCTCCAAAATTACCCTTATCTCCTTCCTGCATTTCTCAAATACCTCCTCCTCTCCTACCGGAACCACCTCTCCAATCTCCAAGAGTTCCTCTGCCACGTCGAAGGAAGCAGTGTCGATAATTGTATCGACCTCCCCACACAACTCTTCTGCGAACCTAACTCGTCGACCCTGACAAGGTTTCTTTGACCACACCTGGTCCAGCGTTTTCTCAGGTTCTTCAATTCCACCCGTGACCGGAGGGTTTGCCTCAGTTGGAAAAAGCGACACAGGTTCCCCAATTGGGTCTTCAATGGTATTCGATGTCTAAACAAGAACTCATCAGTAACCTCATCCCTAAAAAACAACAACTAAAACTTACTTCGAAGATTGGGTCAGGTTCTAAGAACAACCTTGGAGCCACCTCTACCTCTGCTTCTCTCTCCTCCTCATCATCTTCAATGACCACCCGTCGTTTCTTGGGTGTCCGCCCTGGAACAGGGACTTCATCCTCATCTTCCTCCACCAATTCGTTGACCTCTTCTTCGACACCCCATTTCAAACTCGTGGCCTGGGTTACCCAGGTTGTGATCTTGTTTTTAAGCTCCTTATCGTTCTCCCCCACCGATTGATTGTCTCCAACCAAGACATCCCAAATGTCTTCGACCACCTCTTTTGTTTTAGGGATCACCCAAAACTTGGTCTTGGTGAATCGTCGTTAAATCTCTGCGTTCTTTGTCAACGCATTGCACACCACTCGTCGCCAACGGCAAAACTCGCATTTCTGGCGAGGGCCTCGAGTCGCCGTACTTTCGACACAGAAGTATTCCATAGCTTCACAAGCCGTGCAAGCCTGGGAAAACTGCCGCATAACCATTCCCCCATCCGCTTTAGGGTGTGGAGGCGTAGGTGTTGGAGTAGGACAATTCATTATTATGGGGAAATTAATAAATAAGAAAAATTATATATAAAGGAAAGGGAAACTAGTGTGAGAAGATGGCTCAAGCTCAACGGAGCTCGCGATTCTTATACCCGGGCATCTGTCACGTGCCACATGACACTCGAGGCAAAAGCAGCTCATTAAAACAATAATATCAAGTTCTAAATCTATACTCGAAGCGCAGAAAGAAATTCTCCATAGCAACTGTGATTCCCCTTTGTGTACTTACTATTCAACTTCGCTAGCCTAAACTCTAAATCTAAATTAGTCAATCTCTCAATAGTGTGCCTTAGTCTCAATTTCAATAAGCGACGCACAGCGCTATGATCAACGTAATAGTACATTAGTAGTTTTCATTAAAAGTTTGTTAATTAATTAAAAGGGGTAAATTGAGCATGGACGGATATTAGCAAAGAGGGTCTAAGTGTATGTTAGTAATGGTCTGTGGTATGGGAATGGTGCAATAAGAGGGAGGTCAATGCGAGGAGGAATAAAGGATATAAAAGGGTTGGGTATTTGGTTCAATATTCCTTAGAATTAAATTATAAAACATATTTACATTTAATAGTGGTATAATCTTTAAGTTAAATCATTGTTATTGTATCTTTCTTTTATTTTCTCAATAATCATTTCTAAATTCTAAATCTTTGATTATTGAGTTTCCAACCCTTTGTGAGATCTTAAGAATTCCTATTACCTTTGAAACTATATTATAATTCTTCTCGAACATACCTCCAACCTGTAGCTCTTACTTTGAGTGACCTTCAAATCACTTCCTCGAATCATTCCTCTGTGCTTCGAAGAAGTTTCTAAATCCCTCATCTCACTTTCAGGAACATCCTCGACCTTGTGCGTAGGTCGTCCGGTGACAGGGCCCATCGCCTCCCCATGGCATCCACTTCAAGCAGATTCAACACCCAGACCTCCAGTAAGGACCCTCCATCACAATTAATGATAACACAGTCACATACCATAAATAGAAAATCCAGATAAAAGCAGATACCATAAAGAAACAGGTAAAATAACTCATCCAAAGAGGATATAATGAAAACCAAAGCATAAAAAGGAAAAAAATGAAATTTCCAAGCCCCCAATAACATCCCCAAGCATCCATATTAATCCAGAAATGACCTCCCAACCCATAAATCCATGAATATCCATCCAAGGAAGCAGATTAAGTTGTCCAAACTGAGTGTATGCACCTGAAATGGATGTATATGCTTCTGTAGGGGTTGTGAGTCCACTGAATACGTCCATATGAGCTAAAATAAGCAGAAAAACAAAGGTTATAGGCTATTAAGAGGCTAAAACCCACTTATAGACCTAAATATACATAATATACTGCATATTTCACTGAATATGAGATTTATGTATACATATAAGCTTATGTATGTCAATAATTACTTAATATCACTTCAGTTAAATATATTATTACTCCATTAACACCTTAATAAATATTATTAGTCTATGTATAAGCTATTTAAACTACTCTAATTTATATAATAGTGTAATAATTATATATATATGTAATATAATCATATATATTATTGTTTTAACCTTATTTTTAAGATATAAGCTTAATGTACTTATGGTTATCATATTTTAAGTATAAGAAATACTCAGTCCTAGGGATATCTAGGCTGACAACTTCTCTGGACTCCATTCCCCCAGTGATTTCCCCATAAGAGCTTCCAAAAGTCTTCAAAACAAAAAGGATGTGCTTACAGAAGCAAGTCAACAACCTGTCAACTCACATCAATTTGTTGAAATTAGAGAACCTCAGATTAAATACAAAGGTAGAGTTTCTAGAAGAAAATCTTAAAAGTGTATGGACTCTTCTCCTAGAGAAGAGGAAACCTCAACAAGCAGAAAGACCCCCTCCAAAGTTGCCTCCTTGTCAACAGGAAAAGGTAGAAGTGTCAAAATGGCAGTGGGAATGGCTGAAAAACCAATGGGACACCATTCAGGCTCAGTAAATGCAACAGGCTCCTCAAGCAGGACCCTCCAGACCCCAACACTTCAATCCCACCCATCCTCACCCTTACCAAGGAGGCAAAAGAAAAAAAAATCATATTCAAATACTGCCAAAACCATGGTAAGGCCTTCCATTGAATCTCAAGCTCCTTATCTTGTTACTGACTCAGTTCTTTCAGGTAACTCTGGGATGGGAGATAACACTTTGAGACCAGAAGAAGCTGATTCTAACAGAAAAAGTAATCAATGTTCTAGTCATGTAAATACTTCTTAAGTTTTAATTGCTAATTCAATGATAAATCCAGAAATGGCTATTATAGAGAAATCAATTGATCATGAAGATTATGAGACTCTTGAAAATTATTCTATCTCTCTCCTGAGAAACGCTCATGATGTAGAAACTATTATTGATCAATATTTGAGAGACATCATCACAAAACAAAATCAGATAATGATTAAATTACAATTGACACAAAAATTTAATAGCTTGTTAACTGAACAAGGTTACCAAGCATTGAAAGGTGAGTTGAATAGGGTATCTGATGAATTGTTTAGGTAAAAAGTAAATTATGAAAATTTTTTTCTTGTGGTAAAATAGTTAGAATGATCTATCCAAAGTGCAAGACACTATGTATATCTGTTGCTAAGAACTAGAAGGTCAGAAATCAAATTTACAAAAATTAATTGACCATTCTTCATCTCTGAAAAATTAGAATCAATTATCTTTTACAACCATCAATGAAACATTAACCAGTATTCCAAGGGTGAAAACTAGGTTAAAAAAATTTCTGGACAATTGAATTCATTGTTATTTGACCAAACATACTCTGTAATTTCTGAAAAAGAAATTTTTGAACAGGCTACTCCACATTTACCTGAGCCAAGATCTTCTAAAGAAGAATTAGTACAAGAGAAACCTGTAGATAGCTCTGAGTTTCCATCAAAAATTGATAATATACCCTGCTCATCTGCATATGTGTTAAATAATGAGATTACAACTCAATTAGAGAAATTGAAGCTTCTTCTTAAACAGAAAAAAGTAAACCAGAAGGAAACTACCTCAAATAGAAAAAATTGGCCCAAACTTGACCAATATCAAACATTTGATGGTGATTCTTCCTCTAAATGGCAGCAATTCATCTGTAGAGCTGATAATCTTAAGAATTCCTATAAACTACAAGATGGAGAAATTCTGTCTAAATTAATTTTTTAATTTTCCAATGTTTCCCTCATGTGATATGAGTTTGTCCTCTTGGATAATAATGATTACTCTTGGAAGGATTAGAAAAAACTAATTAAAGCACAATTTAATGGGTCAAAGTATAGCTTAGACAAACAAAGGCAGTATGAGGAGTCTAGATATAGCTCATACTCTACAGAGAAACACATTGAGTTCCTGAAGAAACTAGTAAAAATCTTGAGAGCTATAGATCCAAAGATGGATTATAAACTCTGGAAGGGCAGGAACCTTTATAGCTTGCCAATGTCTTTGAGAGACTTAAATGTTTCAAGAACTGAATTCTCCAGGGTGCCTTCTTCCTTTCTTAATAATTAGAATGAAGTTTTTTTAAAAAAGGTATGAATCTAGGAAGTTCTTCCCAAGACCTTCAGTGGAGAACCCCTCCAACTGCCAATAAAAACTTCCAGAAAAAGTTGCTAATCCCTCTTCCCCTATTGCACCTAAAAAATATGCAACAAACACTTGCTTTAAATGCAGAAAGCCTTGGAAGAAAGGCCATGTTTGTAAAAATAAAATAAACATTTTTGAACAAACAGAGGAGCCTACTGAAGACAAATTTTCACTAGATGATACTTCAAGTGATTGTGCCAGCAACATTTCTTATGAGTCTAACCAGGAAATATTGATTGTGGAGGAAGATATTTAATATTTAAAGAATATTGTCATTGATAAAAATGATTTGTCCACAGTTGAAGATGCTGAAGTAATAATAAATCTTGAGAACACCTCAATTATTATTACCCCTCCCAAGGCACCAGTCTTGATTAATGAAAATAACATTCACCACCCAATATGGGGGGTGGATTTGCTAGCAAGTCCGCAACCTTGAACCCTAATTCATATCTTTTTCAAAAAACATTGAGGTGGTGATGAAACAATCAAGAAGAAATATTGAATTTACTTTAAAAAAACCTTGAAACTGATTTTAACCTTCATTGAACCACAGTTGATTAATAGTTCAAAAAATATTCACAGCAAGAAGAAAGTGTGCACTAGAGGTCTAGTGCTTTTTTTGCTTCCTGAAATAATTCCTGGTAGAATTCCAAGTGGAACTTCCATCTGATACCTTCCTCCCCTAATTCTCCCTTATCTTCAATCTGCCTTCCTATCCTATCCCCCTTATCTCGTTGCTAACCTTGCCATCTACTTACCCTTTCTACCCTATCCCTTCCTTTCACAGCAAGAAAACGTCTCTCCTCTCCTTCCACCCCTCTCCCTTCTCTTTTCTTTGTTTCTCACACCTCCCCCAGAACCCCACTCTCCTTTCCAAGCCCACTGTCATTATTTAGTTTTATTTTAGTTTGTATTTTTTTCTTTTTTCATGTTTCATCCCTACAAATATCTTGCTTTCTCAACACTTGGCCACATTTTTTTGGTAAACTCAAGCAACTCAAATTCTGAAATATGTATTTAGTGACTTTATTTACCACTTGGAATGGTTTATAATTCCTCAAAATTTTATTTCTTGTTATTTCTAATTTATATATATATATATTATTTTCAAGTTTATCAAAAGTTGGCTACTTTCCAAGCCCTTGCATGCCTCCCCAGCACTTTTCTCACCTCTCCAATCTCATTTCTCACCTCACTCAGAAAAATCAAGGGACTGGGGAAGGCTGGAGAAGGTGAGAGAGGGGATTTACAGGGCTGGGAGAGGTTATAAAAGCCCCTAATCTGCTTCAGGAAGGCTGGCAAAGGTGAGAGAGGGTCTTTAAAGGGCTAGGAGAGGTGATAAAAGACTCTCACCTACTACTCCCAGCCCTACTTAGTCTTTACAGAACCTCTCTCACATCTTCCACCAAATTAAGGGACTGGGGAGGCTGGGGGAGGTGATAAAAGCCTCTCACTCACTTCCCCGAGCCCTCCTTAGTCTATACAGCACCTTGCTCACATTGCCAGCCAAAGTAAGGGACTGGGGGAGGCTGGGGGAGGTGAGTGAAGGGCTGGAAAGGTCTTGGTAAGATGATAAAGGGCTAGGGGAGGTAAGCGAGAGCTGGGGGATGTGGACAATAGACTGGGGAGGTGAGTTATATTTTGAGAATGTGAGAGAAAGTGTCAGCCAGGCTACTAGACTTATCCAGTAAAATAATTAATTATCTTAATGAGATGAAGCCACACCTTTCTAATCCTATTAATAATTAATTAATTATTGCTTACTTATGTATTACTTACAATTAACTAGCTAAGTACATTAAGTACCTTTAATAATTGAATGAAAATAAATGTCCGATACATTTTTACTCCCTAACACCGTGCTCAATAATACAGTTGAGAAAGGAATAAAAATAGTATTAAAAATATAATAAAATCTAAAAAAAATTCAAATTCCTTTATTAAGAAATTTAAATTTCTGTTAAAGCAACATTTAAAAATCAAATGTTTTATACTAAGTGTGACAAACTAAGTGAACTCAAGTTTTATTTCAAATATAAATGATACCTTTTATTGACGCACCATTTAGTATATATTTTTATATTTCACATACTCTCTTTATTTAGTTTTTTCCTCTCACACCCTTTTATTAGGTGGTGTTGACTCCATATTTTTATCTCTCACATTTTTCCTATAAAAGGCCCTCCATTTTTTGTACCTTTTGATTCATTCCATTAGTTACTTATTAAAACACTTACTACACTTCAAATATTTATTACTATTTCTTATTGCTTTAGTATTTACAAATATGTAATTCTAACTCATTAATTATAATAATATTTATAAATTTTTTACCTCTTATATTTGAGTAAAACCAATAAAAAATAGAAGTACATACCCTAAACTTTGAGAACCCAAAAATCCACTTGTTACTGCCGTTGGACCGCCTTTTAAAACTTTCTAGACATAAAAGACCCCTTGACAACTGAGGCCCTTTCCAAATAGTTGATGGCTCATTGATATCTTGAAGCTGGTGACCAAGGGACCATCAATGACAATGTGCCAATAAGGAGGTGTATACAACAAAGACAATGAGCTACATCAGTCATGTGAATTACTTTTTGCTGAAACTGGGAATCAAACCGCGCTCCAAAAATTAAGCTTATATATTGAAAATAGGCATATATAATTGTGGTAATTATATTGATTACTATTTGTGGGTTACTTTGCACTTTTCATAGTTTACGTATTTCTTTTTCCTCAGCACTCTGTAAGTGGCATTAATTTGCTCATTTTACAGGGGGAGGTGTCTGGTAAATTGGAATTTTTATTTTCCTAGTTGACAAAGATAGAACTATACTGTTCTTAGTTCTAGAAGTAATATAAATTTTTTTTATTACTATACTATATATACTTTTTTTTCAGTTGACTTTGTCCTGATAAATTAAAATAATGTTATTGTTACAGTTGACAAATTGGCCTGAAAATGAAATATTAAAAATTAATAAAAATAAATTATATTAAAATTATTTCAGTTGAAATTAAGTCCTGGTAATTAAATATCCTTCAGTTGATTTTAATCCTGATAATTATAAAAATTTAATTTTTTGGTTAAAAATTAACTTTCTTCAGTTGATTTCTTTAATCCTGATTATAAAATTATTTTGAATTAATAAAAATTGTGATTATTATTTCAGTTGATTTTTATCCTGAAGATTTTTTAAATTTTATATATATATTTATTTTTCTTTTAATAAAAGCAAAAATAAAACTAATACATCTTAATATTTCCTTCCCTCAGTTCAGGTTAACTTTAAAAAAATGACTGATCAAGGTGTTTCTGCTACCCATGAAGAGGAATTGGATCTGACTGATTATGATGAAGCTACTTCTGTAAGTTATCCCTTGACTACAAAATTGGCTCAAATTAATCAATCATTGGACCAATCAGGATGTGATAATTGAGGAAGTGGAAATACTAGTGGAGACAAATGCTCAGGAACAAAAGCCTTCCATAAACCCCCTAGAAGGACTTCCAAAAGGCTTCAAAAAAAAGATGCCTATATCACAGCGAGTAAAGAATCACTCCACCCACATAAAGGAACTGAGGAAAGAGAATTTAAGACTGAGAGCAAGAACAGACTCACTAGATTGAGGACCATCTTAACCACCTTTGTAAAGTGCTCCACAAAATGGATGAAATAAATATGACACTTGCTTTGAAGAAATGTAAATTTGGTTTTCATTATTTAAAAGTACTTGGTCATGTTGTTTCAGGGTTACAAATATGTGTTGACCAAAACAAAGTGGCAGCCATACAACAGGTGAAGGCTCCTACCACAGTTAGAGAACTACAGACTTTTTTTGGAATGTGTGGATACTATTGTCAAGGGGACTTTTGGTCTAGAAGATTTAGCCAAAGGTTATATGAGGTTTCTAAGGGGTTTAATGGACTCTCAAAAGCAAGGTACATATTTCTTAATCTATTTGATTGTTTTACTCAAGTTATAAGAGGTGATTTTAAATATTATTATAATTTATATCTTTAGAATTATGGTATTGTAACTACTAATGTTATAAAGAATAGTAATAAATTTGTTTTAAAAAGTAAGGAATGAATCAAAAGTACAAAAAGGAAGGGCCTTTTATAGCCAAAATGTGAGAAAATAAAACACGGAATCAACATCTCATAGTACAAGGGTTTGAGAGGAAAACTTAAATAAAGAGAGTATGTGAAATAATGAAAGCTATACTTAAAGGTACGTCAAGGAAGATATCAATTCTATTTGAAATAAAACTTGAGTTCTCTTGATTGTCACATTTAGTACAAAATATTTGCTTTTAAAATGTAGATTCAACGGAAATTTAAATTTCTTAATAAAGGAATTTGAATTTTTTTAAATTTTATAATATTTTAATACTATTTTTATTCCCTCTCATCTGTATTATTGAGCATGGTGTTAGGGAGTAAAATATGTATGGAACAAGTACTTATTTTTATTAATTATCTATATTACTTAGTGTACTTAACTAGTTAGTTGTAAGTAATAAATAAGTAGTTTAATAAATAATTAATTATTAATAAGGATTTAAAAGGCGTGGCTTCACCTCAGTAAGATAATCAATTATTTTACTGTGTAAGTCTAGTAGCCTGGCTGACACTCCCTCACTCTAAAAAAAACAAATGAAAAAATGCTATGATTTTTTCTTTTTATACTTTTTTAGTAGAGTAGGAAGATTAGATATCTCCTTCCCAGGTATCCAAGAATCATATTCAGATGATTTATTCTTGAATCTCAATAAGTATTCTGTACCTTTTTCAGCAGTTATTATTCTGTCATTTAGAATTTTTTCAATTTCTGCTGTTTCAGTGATTTCATTTGGGGTTTTCTTTGGTCTTCCCCTCCTTTTTGGAAATAAATCACTATTGGATGTGTAAGGTTTCAGAAGAGATATTTGAAAAACAGGATGTTTTCTGTCATATGGAGAATACAAAATAACCTCAACTGCATTATCTCCAATCATTCTTCTGACAACAAATGGACCAACAAATGAGTCTTTTAATTTGTTATTTCCTTGTAAATTGAAGTGGACTGTAGAAATCAACACTTCATCACCCTTTTTAAAAGTGTATTCTTTATGGGATTTGTCCCATCTCTTCTTCTCATATTCAAATGATTTTTCAATACATTTTTGAGCATGATTTCTGCAAAGTTGTTGCATTTGAAGAAAAGATTTTACACCAGGATGTATATCCAATTAAAGTATTTTGTTATTGAGAATTTTGGCAGGAGTATTTGGAACATATCCAAGCCAGAGCTCAAAAGGCTTTTTTTGAGTAACAGAATGAGCAGTGCTATTATAGGTAAATTCTAACCCAGGAAGTAAGGTAACTCAATTATGAGTGAATCTGACATTATCTTTATACTTAAGGCCAAAAGCACAGTACCTTCTTATCATGTCCTCTAGAGTCTGAATCATTCTTTCAGCTAATCCATCAGTCTGAGGGTGATGGGCAGTAGATAGTTTCAGATCACAACCACAAACATCCATCAGAGACATCCAAAATTCAGAAGTAAACTTAGGGTCTCTGTCAGAGATTATGGCTTTAGGAAAACCAGCAATATTAAACATATGAGACCACCATAAGAAAGCTAATTCTTTAGTGGAAACATCCTTGTGAGTAGGGATAAATTTACACATTTTAGTGAATATGTCCACAATAACCCAGCAAGAGTTATAACTGTCTTTTCCAGCTATAGGTACTCCTGATACAAAATCCATGTTTATTATCTACCATGGTGCATCAGGAGGTTCAATATGTTGCATTAATCCAGCTCTTTTACCAGTCAATCTTTTTGATTTCTGGCAAGAATCACAAGATTCAACATATAATTTTGTGTCTTCAGACATAGTAACCCACCAAGCAGTGTTCTAAATTCTGATCATTGTTTTTTCAAGATCAAAATGTCCAGCTAGTATGTCATCATGACAAATTTTCAAGATGATTTCCTTCATAGAAGCAGGAATAACAATGACATTACTCAACTTTCTTCTATAATATAGATAACCATCATCAATTGAAAATTTACCTTTTTCCAAAGCTTTTTGGTACTTTGGTGAAAGGGTTTTAATTAATGCTTGTATTGAAGCATTCTTTGGAACATTTAATATGGTGCATAACTTTTTTAAGTCAGTGTCCTTATCATATGAATCCAGAATAAGCTGCAATAGCTCTTCCTCCATATCAACCACATATATCCCATGAATATGAATAATTTCATCCTCAGGATCATAAGCAGGATTAGATTCATCATTTGGTAAAGGTAACCTTGATAAAATATCCACATTTGAGTGAACAATACCAGCCCTATGAATAATTGTCATTCTCCCTCTGTACTCTTGAACAGCTAACTGCCATCTGAACATATGTCTGTTAGGTGTTTTCAAGTTTAAAAGGGATTTAACTGCACTGCAGTCACTGACAAGTTCAAATTTCTGGTCATCTAGGTAATAATTTAGCTTTTCTAGAGCCCACACTACAGCTAAACATTCCAATTAAGTAGCACCATATTTCAATTCACTATTTCTCAAGGTTCTTGAAATATAAAAAATTATTACTTCTGATACTTTATCATTCATCACTTGTTTTTGATTGAGGGCAGCACCCAGACCAATAAAACTGGCATCCGTATATAAAACAAATGGCTGATTAAAGTCAGGTAAAGCAAGAATAGAAGCTGCTATCAAACAATGTTTCATAGTTTCAAAAGCTCTTTGTCTTTCACTATTCCAGACAAAAGCAACATCCTTTCTAGTTAATTGGGTAAGGGGTAAAGCTATGACTTGGTAATTTTTAATATACTGTCTATAGTATCCACACATTCCCAAAAAACTCTGTAGCTCTCTAACTGTATTAGGAGACTTCACCTGTTGTATGGCTGCCACTTTGTTTTGGTCAACACATATATGTAAGCCTGAAACAACATTACCAAGAACTTTTAAAGAATGGAAACCAAATTTACATTTCTTCAAAGCAAGTGTCATATTTATCTCTTCCATTTTTTTGAACACTTTACACAGGTGGTTGAGATGGTGCTCAAACGTTTTTGAGAATATAATGATATCATCAATATAAACCATCAGCCATCCTTCAATTATCTCCTGATGGAATGTGTTATCCATGACTTTTTGAAAAACTGAAGGAGAATTTTTAGGGCCAAATGGCATCCTAACATACTTATAAATACCCATATCAGTAGCAATCATCAGAAAATTCTGAGAATTTTTCTCAACAGGTACCTGGTAATAACCTTTATTACCATCCAAACAGCTGATATATTTAGCACCCTGTAAGGTAGTATATATAGAGCTAATCCTAGGCAAAGGATAGATATCATCAACAGTATAAGTATTTAGTGCTCTATAATTACCACATAACCTGGCTTTATCTTTCTCATAAGAAATTAGGACAGGTGAGATAACACAATATTTAGGTGTTTCAACTACCTTTTCAATAATATTCATTTTTAAAAGGGTAGAGATATTATCTTCAATATCTTTTCTCTTTGTGGGAGAAGTAGGATAAGGCTTCTTCTTTAAAGTAGGTGGTATATCAGTTAATGGGAAAGACAATGAAAGTTTCATTTCCTCTTTAACTAATCCCAGTTAATGTGACCCATGAGCAAAGGCCATAGGAAAAGATTTTATCAAGTTAATGATGGAATCTTTATCCTCACCAGAAAGTTGTTCTCCAAAAGAAACATTGTCAATTTCAGACATAAGGGCACGCATTTCCTTTGTAGATCTTCCTTTATATTGAACCACAGAATTACATGTGTTCAATTCTGGTTTTAATAATTTTTTAGGGGAGGAAATCTTAAATTTTCTCTTCCCATTCATCCCCATTGTGAAACATTGGTTTGAAGGATCCAATTTTATGCCATACTTGGTTAAAATATCATTCCCTACAATAAACTACTTGCTCAAGTTATCATTTTTCATGACAACAAAATCACAAATAGCTCTTACAAAACCATGGTTATATTTAAAAAACACTGTGGCTTTGTATTTCCCAATGGGGGACAAAACAGAGCCATACCCTCTCCAATTTTCAGAAATGATAGGCATCAGTTTAGATTTATAGTCTTGATCTACTTAAGCAAGTGCTCTTTCAGATACTACACTTCCTCCAGCTCCAGAATCCAGAACAACTTCAATGCTGGTTCCATTGATCAAGACTGGTGCCTTAAGAGGGGCAATAATAATTGATCTATCCTCAATGTTCTTTATGATCTCAGCATCTTCAACTGTAGATAAATCATTATTATCAATGTCAATAGTATTTAAATAATAAATATCCTCTTCCAGCATCAAGATTTCTTGTTGAGATTCATATGAAATATTGCTGGCACAATCACTTGATGTATCATCCAGTACCACTGTGTCATCAGCATGCTCCTCTGTTTGTTCTACAAGATTTATCTTCTTGTAAAAAACATGGCCTTTCTTCCAAGGCTTGTTGCACTTGAAGCAAGTGTTTGTTGCATACTTCTTTGGTGCAACAGGGGCAGAAGGTTTACCAACCTTTTCCAGAGGTTTCTGTTGGTAAGTGGAGGGTTTCTCCAAAGGGGTCCTAGGAATGAATCTTCTGGCATCATACTTATTGTTTAGAAGTATCTCATTACAAGTATTAATTAAAGAAGAGGGTTCTTTGGAGAACTCAGTCCTAGCCACTATCAAGTCTCTCAGAGACATTGGTAATTTATAGAGGATCCTGTCCTTCCATAAATCAAACTCCATATTTGGGTCCATTTCCCTTAAGATTTTTACAAGTTTCATTAAAAACTCAATAGGTTTATCAGTAGAAGAGCTATATCTATTTTCCTCGTACTGCCTTTGTTGAGCCATTCTGAACTTGGAGCCACCAAATTGTTCTTTAATTAATTTCTTCCAGTCCTCCCATGAGTAGTCATTCCCATCCAGGAGAACAGATTCATACCACATTAGGGCAACATTAGTGAACAAAGAAATTAACTTGGACACAATTTCCTCATCTGGGAGTTTGTAAGAATTTTTTAAGTTATCAATTCTGCAAATAAATTGTTGCCAATCAGAGGAAGAATCACCATCAAATGTTGGGTACTGGTCAATTTTTGGCCAATTCTTTTGATTTGAAGGAGTCTCATTAGTACTAGCTTATTTCTGAGTAAGAAGCAGCTGTAATTTCTCTAATTGGGCTGAAATCTCATTGTTTAATCCTTCTGTTGCAGATCCTGGTGCATCATCAGTTTTTGATGGAAACTCAGTGTTATCAACAGGTATTTCTGGAGCTATTTTTACTTTAGATGAACTAGCCACAGGTACTATTTGAGCATCCTGCACTATATGTTCCTTCACAGAAATGTCAGAATATTTTTGGTCATTTAACAATGAGTTCAATTTTTCTTCAATGGTTGTTAGTCTTGTTTTCATTCTTGGAAGACTAGATAAACTCTCATTGATAGTTGCAAAAGATAATTGATTTTTATTTTGAAAAGATGACAAATGGTCATTCAATCTTTTCAGATTTATCTTATCTATCTCTACCTCCTGGCAACAGGCAGATACAGTATCTTTTAGTTTAGACAAATCATTTTTTATATTTTTCCATAAAGCAACTTTCTTTTCATGGGTTGCTTTGTAATGAGACAATTCATCATAGACTCTCTATGATTCACTTCTTAATGCTTGATAACCCTGATCAGTTAACAAACATTTATATCTCTGAGTCAATTGCATATTGTTCATTATATGATTTTGCTTGGCAATAATATCTCTCAAGTGCTCATCATTAATTCTTTCTACATCTGGAGTGTTTCTCAATAAGGAAACTGAGTAACTTTCCAGACTCTCATAGAACTCAGGGTCAAGAGTTTCATCAATTACAGCCATATCAGGATTAATCATTGAGGTAGAAATTAAAAGTAATGGATTAGATACATGAGTTATTTGTCTACTGCTCCCAGCCTCTATAGGTCTCAAAGTTTCATCCTCCCTTCCAGATTTACCTGAAGGAACAGAGTCAGTCACAAGAAAAGGCACTTGAGAATCAATAGAGGGACGTACCAGGGTTTTCTGGGTATCACCATATTGGGCTTTCTTCTTCTTTTGCCTCCTTGATAAGGGTGGGGAGGTGTGGGGTTGACCTGGTTGGGCCTTGATGGACCTGCCTGAGGTAAATGATGCTGGTTTTGAGCCAGGTAGTCCCATTGAGTGTTTAGCCAGTCCCACTGCCACTTGGACACTTCCACCTTCTCTTGGGACTGGGGAGCCAATTGTTGTTGATCCCTGGGAGGAAGAGGTTTCTTCTTCTCTTGGAGTAAAGTATCTGTTCTTCTCACCTTTTCTTCCAAAGCATCTACCCTTACCTTTAGTCTCAAGCTTTCTGTCCTTAACTCCTTTATGTGAGTAGACAGATTCTTTACCTGCTGAGACAATGGCATCTTTTTTATCCTGAAGCCTTTTGGAAGCTCTTCTGGTGGGTTTATTATAGGCTTCTGATCCTGAGTTGTGTCCACTAGAACTTCTACTTCTTCCATCTCTACATCCTGTTTGGGGCAAGGATTTATTAGTTTGAGAAATTCTTCTTGTTAAAGGAGAACTTACAGAAGTAGGCTCATCATAATCAATTAAGTCTAGTTCTTCTTCATGTGAAGCAGAACCACTTTGGTCAGTCATTTTAAGATTTTACTGAAATGAAGAAAAGAGACAATAAGATTAATTAGTTTTTATTTTTGATTTTTTATAAAAAAAAAAAATAAAATAAAAAAAAAAAATTTTTTTCAGGATAAAAATCAACTTAAATAAAATTAATTTATTAATAAGAAAAATTTAAAACCAGGATTATAATATAATCAACTGTAGAAATAAATTAGAATTTTCATTAATAATTTTTAATTATTTATTTTCAGGATTTAAATCAACTAATTTATTACCAGGACTTATTGTCAACTGAAGTAATCAAATATGAAACTTTATTAATTTAACAAAATTTTATTAAACTGATAACTTAACTACCAGGACTTAATGTCAACTGAAGTAATTAAATATAAATTTTTATTTTAAAATTTTATTAAGC
Organism: Hemileia vastatrix; assembly: GCA_030280995.1. Taxonomy (NCBI): domain Eukaryota; kingdom Fungi; phylum Basidiomycota; class Pucciniomycetes; order Pucciniales; family Zaghouaniaceae; genus Hemileia; species Hemileia vastatrix. Next base: position 1,825,470 of record JASXTE010000008.1, on the reverse strand, counting down.
TTGATCACTTAATTACCAGGACTTAATGTCAACTAAAATAATTAAATGTGAGTTTTATTAATTAAAATATTTATTGAATTACCAGGACTCAAAGTCAACTGAAGTAATTAAATATTAATTTTATATTAATTAAAAATATTATTGTCAGGACAATTTGTCAACTGGAACAATTTAATTAATCAGGACAAATGTCAACTGAAAAATTATAATAAATAATATTAAAATATAATTAATTTATTACCTCTGGGACTAAGAACACTTATTGCTCTATTATGGTCTACCAGGAAAAATAATAAAAAAAAATATAATAATAAAAATAAAGTCCAATTACCAGACACCTCCCCCTGAAAAATGAGCAAATTAATGCCACTTACAGAGTGCTGAGTAAAAGGAAATACGTAGCAAATGAAGAGTGAAGAGTAACCCACAAATAGTAATAACAATAATTACCACGCTATATACAACGTTTAGTCAGTATATGAACTTAATTTTTGGAGCGCGGTTCGATTCCCGTTTGCAGCAAAATATTTTGTCACGTGACGTATGACGTTTGACGTTTTCTCGCTTTCTCGTCCTTTACAGGTACTTCGCACACCGATGGTCCCCTCGATTACGCCTCAAATATCGTTGCGCCATCGATAATTCGGAAAGCCCTCAATTGTCAAGGCACGCTTTTGGTCTAGAAGATTTGGTATGAAGTTTCTATGAGGATTTTAAGGATTTTAAATGAACTCTCAAAAATTGGTACATATTTCTTAATCTAAGTGATTTGTTACTCAAATATAAGAGCTAGGGTTTAAATATTGTTATAAGTTATTGATTAGAATTACGCTCTTGTAACTACTAATGAGATAAGATATAAAAATAAGTATTGTGTTGTAAATAGTAATAATAAAGTAAGGTGGTAAAGGAATGGTTTGAAAAGCACAAAATCAGAGGCCTTTTATAGGCAAAATATGAGGAAATAAAATGTAAGGAATTTACACCGTCTACTGTGAGTGTGAGAGAAAAGAATGACAAGAAAAAGGAGTACATAAATGACATAATAAAGTAATAAATTAGTACGTCAACAAGGGCATCAAATTTATTAGCAACAAAATTTGAATTCCTTGGACTGTCACAATTATTATACAATAAATAATTAATTACATTACTTTCACGGGATTACAGATCTCTCACTGAGGTAATATAATTGTTTTAAAGTTTTTATATTATAAATTTATTATTAATTTTACTCCCTTTGACATATACTTTTGAGCATGGTGTTAGGGAGTAAAATTGTAAGGGAAATTTTATTTATATTATTTATTTATACTACTTATTGTACTTAACTTTAGTTATTTGTAAGTACTACTTAAGTAAATAAATAAACAATTATTATTAAGAAGAATGGCGTGGCTTCAACTCAGTAAAATAATTAATTATTTTACCAGGTAAGTCTAGTAGCCTGGCTGACATGAATTCCCTGTTCTACCCCCCCCACTTCTTTACAATCCCTCATTTACCCCTGAAAAGATCTTTTTTTCACCCTCAGGATCCCTATTGCACCTCTACATTTTACGTTTTTCTCCACCGGCCTTTCCCAGCTTGCCCCCCATAAATCCTGCTTGTCACCAAGTTACACTCTCACACCCCCACATTTTATGGTAAAAGTTCTTTAGAAACTCTTTTTTTCATTTGGCCTGATGTCTTATACCACCCCTCTAAAGTATTTTGTACTTACTCATTTAAAGTTTCAAGTCACATGCATCAAAGTGTCACAGCATCACTTAGCTGCATGTGATCTCAGTTTTTTTCCTCCCCTTCACTCAAAAAATTGACTCTGGGCCTTGAAAACACAAGTCACGTGCAGGAAAGTGTTGCAGAGACACTTCTTGCACGTGACCTCAGTATTTTCATTGCACTTTTTTCTTCTCTTTAACTCAGTGCATTAGAAATCTGAATCACATATAATTTAATGTTTCTAAAGACCTTTTTTTAATGAAACTGGGGGGATGTAAGGGACTGTGTAAAACAGTAGAGTGAAGGGAAAAATATTGGGTGGGGAAAGGGGCTAGTATAGAAAATGAGTAATTTCAGAGGATGAAAAAGACAATGAGTATTGTTATAAATAAATTTAAAAGGAGGGCTTGTAGGGAAAAAAAAGGAAAATTGATAGAGAAGGAGGGGGTTCAAGAGGTAAAAAAATTTGTGCAAGTATAAGAGATTTAACACCCCGTTGAGTAACTCAAGCGCCAGCAGGGGGGCACCTGCAGGGGAAAAAGAGGGGATTAAAAAGGGAAAAAAGGAGGATACAGAGGAGCTTTTACAGGAATTTTAAAAGTGATTTCTTCCTCCGCATATTTAATTTAAATAGTAAAGACATTATATAGAAAATTTAATTTAAGACTACCCAATACAATGATTCATTTTTTTTTAAAAAAAATTTGCCTTAAAGATAAAGTATTTTCCCAGTATATGTATTTTGGCAAGACTATCATTTAATAAAAAATTTTCTAAGCTGACTGAATAATTGAAAAACATTTTTGAATTCACCTTATATAATTCTTCACCTCATATTCCATTTTTTTCATCCACCAAAAAAAAAAAAATAAATAGAGGTGATGAATTATCACCACAAAATTGTTAAAAAAAACTTAACTAATGTAAATATTTTATTGGAACAAACAAAATGTGATGCATCAACTACATCAAGATGCCTTAATTTATGATTTATGCAGAAGTAATAGTAGAACTTGTGAATTCTGATAAGCAAAAATTTCTGAGTTAGGTAAAAATAATTTGAAAAGGAGAAAAAAGGAAAAAATAATATAAAATAAATGTGGCAAAAAATTAGTGAACACCATATCTAGCACCTCAAACCATGGGAAAAAAATTTAAGTAAATCAATTTTTTACAATTAAATCCTCAAAATCACTTGTTACACTAACTTTAAACAAGATATTGGTATCAAAAGCATGTCAGATACTGAAGTTTATTAAAGAATTAAAAATGCAAGATGAGAAAAACAGAAAAACCAAACTTCATAGAAATCAAAGAAAAATTGAAAGTGAAAAATTGCTAATGAGTCTATTACTTTATAAAAATCTTTTTAAATATTCCATTAAATTTAAAGAATTTAATGTGGTATGATATTGTAGTTTTTTCCACTTTTATTTTTCAGAATAATTTGCAAAAAAAAAACTTTTCTGAATCATCAAGGGGATAAGTATGTTTATTTTTCTCATTTTTCAAAAATTAACAACCAATATGATTTTTTTTCTAAAAAAATGTCATTTCAGGTCACAAATATTTTTTGGGGATATAACATCTTTCTTTTTTTTCCTACCTCTGTAATAGAAGACATAGCAGTTGAATCATTGCACCAGATAATTAAATATATATTTATAAATTAAAAATTCATGAGAAGAGCTATAATATTCTTTTACAGCTCCTCATGCGCAAAATAAGTAGATAATCAATATTTTATATAAAATTTAATAAATTTTTATCATAAATTCATTTTTAATAAAGATGATCAATAAATACTGAAAATGAAATGTGCATCAAAGTTTAATATGTCCTTTACATCTATATTAAATATTTATTGTGTGTCCATGAAATAATTTCAGTATGAATATATTTTGATTATTTTATATGGATATTTATATATTTATATTATGTCTCTTTTAAGATATGCAAGATTCATCAACATTGAAAAAAGAATTAATTTATTTTCTTCCTTCTTGAGGTCATGATTTCAAGGAACAAAAAGAGGGAGGAAGTAGAAAAGAATTTTCAAAATATTTACTTGAAATTTTTTCACTCATACCCACCCTTACAAGATTACTCCAAAGATTACTCCAGAAGACCTGAAAAACAACTTGATTGCAAGTCCTCATTTTTCCCCCCTGTGAAAGAGAGGGATTAGTTAAGGAAGTTGAAGTTAAGTGCAAAGGTTCATCAAATAAAAATTTACTAATTAAATCAATTGGGCTACTTATAACAGGAATTTGTCTCTTAACAGGTTTAACAGTTCTTTCAGCATGATAAGCAATATTACCTGTAGAAGAAGATTTATTATTATAAATACCAACATATTTATCAAACAAATTACTCACCATGGCATGGAAGAAAACTTCCCCTGTGTTTTCCTTTTTCTGCCTCCCTGATACGGATGGGCCCAAGAGGTTCGATAGTAAGGTTGTGTCCTGGATTGGCCATGTAGATGAGCTGGTTGATGCTGTAATGTCTGCTGGTAGTGGATTATGAGATAGTTCCACTTCCACTGCTCCACTTCCAGAGTATTTGATTTTGTTTGGAAGAGCTGGGGGTTTCATGGGACTGTGCTGAGTCTGGGTGGTCTTTAAAGGAGGAGTATGTGCCTGTCTGTGAGTCAAGAGCTCCTGAATTTTCCCCCAGAGGGTTTCTACCTTTGCCTTGTTTGTCATACTGTCTGCCCTTAGTTACTTTATGTGACTTGATAAATTATTTACCTGCTGTGACATTAGAATTTTTTTATCTTTATTCCCTTTAAAGGAATGTCCAGATTTGTTAGAGGTTTGACTTCCTTCAGAGTTTTTAGGGGAGGGGGTTTTACCACTCCTCCTGACATTACCACGTCCTGAAGAGTTTGATATATATTTGTCAGTAGAAAAATTTTTTAAGTCAATTTAGAGGAACTTACAGAATCAATCTCACATTCTACCTCAATTTAATCCACATTTAAGCTATCCATTCTTTCAGCCAAGTTACTAGACATGATATCTAAGAAAAATAAAGTTTTTTTAAGAAGAGTAAACTGATTTTCTCAAAAGTGGTGTTCAATATTTTAAAACAATAAGAGTATTAATATTAATATATTAGTTGAATTAAAATAAATTGATAATGATAAAAAAATTATTAAGATTATTATTTGTAAGATAAAAAATAACAATCAAAAAAAGTTTTTATAAATTCATTTAATGTGATTTTATTTATAATATAAATTAATAACCACTAATTTTTAAGTTGGGAAAAATACAAAAGTATATATGTCAAACAATAAAAATAATACAAAAATTAATTGGGACTAAGAACAGAGTCCTATTATTGTCAACCAATAATATAAAAATTTAATAAAGAATTAATTTAATAATTTAATCAAAAAAAATTATCTTCTAGGACTAAAAGGATTTCTCTATTATTTTCAATTGGGAAAAAAAATATTTTAAAAAATTTGATCACTTACATTGGCAAAAAAGCTAAGGCACTGTTATTGCAATAAAAATTTAGTATTATAATTGTGAGGTGCAAAATGAGACTTACTAAAGTGATTGAAAAATCACTATTTAGAGGAACTTACAGAATCAATCTCACATTCTACCTCAATTTAATCCACATTTAAGCTATCCATTCTTTCAGCCAAGTTACTAGACATGATATCTAAGAAAAATAAAGTTTTTTTAAGAAGAGTAAACTGATTTTCTCAAAAGTGGTGTTCAATATTTTAAAACAATAAGAGTATTAATATTAATATATTAGTTGAATTAAAATAAATTGATAATGATAAAAAAATTATTAAGATTATTATTTGTAAGATAAAAAATAACAATCAAAAAAAGTTTTTATAAATTCATTTAATGTGATTTTATTTATAATATAAATTAATAACCACTAATTTTTAAGTTGGGAAAAATACAAAAGTATATATGTCAAACAATAAAAATAATACAAAAATTAATTGGGACTAAGAACAGAGTCCTATTATTGTCAACCAATAATATAAAAATTTAATAAAGAATTAATTTAATAATTTAATCAAAAAAAATTATCTTCTAGGACTAAAAGGATTTCTCTATTATTTTCAATTGGGAAAAAAAATATTTTAAAAAATTTGATCACTTACATTGGCAAAAAAGCTAAGGCACTGTTATTGCAATAAAAATTTAGTATTATAATTGTGAGGTGCAAAATGAGACTTACTAAAGTGATTGAAAAATCACTATAAAATATATGATTAATAATATTATATAACATGTATTAGGAAGACCATGTTTCATTTCAAAGTCGCAGAAAAAGTTGGTTTTGCACGTGCAAGGTGGTCCATGCATCTTTTTGTTTGTCCAATTCTCAAAATTATGTTGTTGTTTTGAAAGGCCTCCAATCATTGGCTGGTTGTCTAGAGGAAGTAGGGGAAAAAGGATAAGAAGAAAAAGAAAAAGATAATTTGAAAGACAATGTGGTCTTCCAAAATTGACATAGGCCTTTGTTGGTCTTTTGGAGTGGTTTGTGTATGTCTTTATTGACATTGGTTGAATAATTATGTGTTATTTTGGTTTTAATCAGTGAATTTCAGGACTAAGGGTATGTCGCTACTACAATTGGATAGACCTGGCTTTTCTCTATATTTTTTTTCTAGTTGATATGTTTCACATTCCAAGCTTTAAGGGGTCATTTCCTCATTTTTCATTTCTAAAAGATAGTTGCTTAATTTTGTTTTTCATCTTTTAGGGGCTAACCTTAAGTCTTAGAGATAAGTCTTTAGTACCAGTAAGTAGAGCTAATTAGGCTCTATATTTTATGTCTCAAATTTTTCATAGATTAATTTTTGGTTTTAAGGGTTTTAGTAGTCGTGGTGGATTTTTCTGAGTATTTTGGGCTTTATTAGATGTTTTTGGTGATTTTCTGGCTTTAGGGAGGTCCACTTAACATCAGGAAAACAACCTGCCTCACTTATAGAACGCTGGGGAGCATTTCTATAGGGTTTTTATTCAATTTGGCTGTAAAAAGTGCCAAATTCTTTGCTGTGCATTAATTTCAAGGTGAATGGTCTGTGCGTACATACAAAAATCAGAAAGTTTGGCGCAACCTTAATTATTGTACAACCATCTGGTAGCTATATCATTGTTTCCCACTCAGTTTCCACTGTTTTTGGCCACAATTGGGTGTGTTTGTTTCAAGGTTAGTTATTCATTTAACTCAACTTTAGCAACTGTTTTCTATGGTGTAGCTTTGCAACCTGCATAAAGTATTATTGCTGTTTTCTGTGAAACAAGTGCACAGTGTTTTGCTTTTCTGGTGCAGATCTTTCTGAATTTCAGGTTTTCTTTGGTCTGTAGTCAATTTAGGCTACTTTATTAACTTGTTAAGCAGTCAAGAAGTGTGTTGTAAGGGTTTTAGTAACAGACTCTAATTTTCTGTATCAAATAAATCTCACCTGGTATTTCTCAAAGGGACAGGAGTTTTTCTGTCAGTTTTACTACAACTCCCTTAGTCAAGGCCTATAGCTAGTACTATAGGAGTGTCTACATTTCTGGAACCCAAGGTGGGGTGAGGATTTGTTAGCTATTTTTACTTTCTGTTAGAGTTTGACTCTCTTCTTTGGTCATAGATTGGTTTTCTGGAATCTATTTGACCATGGCTTCTGGACCCTCTTTCTCTAGTTGGGATAGTGGCACTTTTGGTGCTGCTGAGGATGTTAATCCTCCTGTTTCTGTTAGGCCTTTTTTCAGGATCAAGTCCTGAAAGGGGCCTATTTTTATGGGGGAGTATATAAAATTCTTTCTGGAGCTGTTTGAGGCTGCTGTGAATGTGGATGGTGCTTCTCACATGCACATGGTGAAGCAAGTCATCTTCTACATTGGTGACAGGGCTCCGGTGAAGGAGGTTGCTTCTATGGAGGGTTATAGAAGAAAGTATTGGAAAAAGTTGTGTCTGAAGATGACAGACAGGTGGGGATCCAGGTACTCTATGGTGGATCTCAATATTATTTCATGTGAATGGCAATCTTATGGAGGGGTGGACAACCTCCATACTTATATGAAGTTTCTGGCTCAGTTTGAGCCGGTGGTGGATTATTTGGTGTATATGCAAGAGTTGGATAGTACTGACTCTTCAAGGGATATTTTCTGGTCTTCTCTGGCTAGTAATGTCAGGATTGATGTGCTGAAGGAGTTGGGAAGCAAGGATAAGATGAATATTATTCCTAAAGTGAATCCCAAATATCCTGCTCTTTCTGTGGTGAAGGAGTTTGTGGAGGGTTATCTGAAACTGTTGGAAGTGGATTCTTGCCAAGAAGCTAGAACCAAGTATGTTAGCAAGGTCAGTGAAGCTTTTTCTGAGAATGTGGACGAATCTGGAAAGAAGGAAAGTGTGAAAAAGGGAAAGGCTCCTGAGAAGTGCCAAGAGGTTAATCCAGTAGTGGAACAGATGGCTGATCTGAAAAAACTGCTACATATTTTTGTTCTGGAGGCTTGGAATGCCAATAAGGCTCCTTCTCAGCTCAGATATTTTGAAAGGAGGGTTGGTAGGAGTGATCCTTGGGTCTGTTCTTATTGAAGCAGGAAGGGACACAAGTCCAATGATTGTTGGGCACTGAATAGGGAAGTGTCTGAAGGTAAGGTGTAATCTGATAGGAAAGTGTTTAAGTTTACAGATGGTTCTTTTGTGAAGCCTAATGATGGTCAGGCTCCAGTGGACTTGGTGACGAGTAGACATAATTTTAACTCAAGGAGGCCAAGGTTTGAAGAGTTTCCTAATGAGGCTTCTTCTTCTGGTAAAGGTAGAGATCATGGCAAGGGAAAGAGAAAGGAGGCTAATAGGGTCTCATTTAAATCTTCCTTTGGTGGTTTGGATTTGTATTCTTGTGGTGGAAAGTCAGTTGGGGAATGCCTGTCTGGTATTTATGATGTGGAAGCAGAAAGGTGGGAAGGCCTAATAGCAGTGCTCAGGCCCAACCATAGCCTAAGTCTTCAAATATTTATTTTAATCTGAGTGAAGCTAGGAAGAAGTACAGAAAAATAGAGCTGTATAAAATTCAGAAGGGTATAGTTGATATTTTACCCCCTAGTTTTGGAGAATTGGAAATGAATGGTGAGCCAATTCCAATGGATGTTGATTCTGACTCTGAGGAGTATTTTCCTTTGGCTTCATTTCAAAAGACTGCTGGTGTTAGAGGGTCTGGTGAGGGTTCTGGTTTAGTTCCTGTTGATGGTAAATATTTTGGTAGTTCTGGTCCTCAAGAATCTTCTAGGACGAAGGTAGTAAAGCAAAGAGCTCACTTTGAGAGGCCAGTGGTCTCTGGCCAAGTTAATTTTATTGAATCTGTCCTGGAAAGGATGAATCAGGGTCAGGTTTCCCTTACCTATGGGGAGTTGTATGCTATAAGTCCTGTGTTGACTGATTGGAAGAAAAATTTGTTGACCAGGAGAAGTTTTTCTTCTTGGGAGGTAGAATACATTTGTGATTCTGCTGAAAAGTTCAGACAGTGTTTGGAAACTCATCTTTCTGCACCTCTGGGTTATTTTAATGTCACTCTAAATCGTAGGGAGGCTAGGGCATTGGTGGATTCAGGCTCTCAGATTAACCTGATTTCTTTTTTTGAGGAAACTCATCTGGGCCTCCCCATCAAAACAGGTATTGGTGGAAATTTGAGAGGGATTGGTGGCCATGTCACTGAATTGGTTGGAAAATCAGAGTTTGTGAAGTTGGATGTTGGTGGAGCCTCACAGAAGGTTCATTTTTATATTTCCAAAAGAAAAGTAAAAGCTATTTTGGGTGGGCCATTCTTGATTGATTTTTAAGCAAGAATTAGCCATCAATTTTATTTGGGAATCAGTTTTAATTTTACTGTTGAAGATGAAACTAGGCTTAACATGAGGTTATCATCCCCTGGGGATGATGTCTGGAAACCATGCCTGGTTTGTTGTCAATGTGCTAGTGCATTGACTGTTTTAGGAGAAGAAGAGAAGTGGGTTCTGCCTCTGGTTTTTGGAGTGCAGCTCATACTCTAGTGGGAGTCTGTCTTTTTTAGAGTGATGAGGGCTGATCACCCTAGTTCTACAAACTCTCCCCAAGAAGAGGAAATCCCAGGTTTTAGTAGGTCACCTCCCTTGGAGATATACAAAGTGGATTTTCAACTTTTTCTTTTTAATGTTTCTCTTCTCTGCAAGTATTCTTCAAGTTTTTTTTCAAGTACATGTTCTCTCTCAAAATTCTCAAATATTTTTAATTTAAGTTCAAATAAGAAGATTAGTAATACATCTTTATTGAAAGATATGCGGAAAATCTGTGGAGTGATGAGATTGGGGTCTAATAGTAAGTGCTCCCAATTGTGCAATGCTAGGGTTTCTTCAACACCTTTCAAAAACATTACCTTGGCCACGCCTGTGAGAATTGGCAAACCCCTTGTTTTTTTTGTAGTTTAAAAAAAAACTCAAGAAAATAAAATAAAAATTTAAAGATGATTGAATAAAATAAAATAAAATCTAAAAAGAATTAAGAAAGAAAAAAAGAATTTTTTTTAAAGATTATCAAGATCAATTTTTGGGCCTCCAGCATGAGGTTAAGCTGCACAAATTTTTGAAGAAAGAAGATCATAAAGATAAATTTTTGGGCCTACAGAATGAGGATAAAATGCACAATTTTAGAAGATGTGATTCAGAAGATGAATAAAGATTTGAAGATTTAGAAGATGGAAGTGAGGATGAAGATGTGGAATTGCGGAAATGTTTTGGAGTGGTGAAATTGGGGAATAAAAGTAAGTCCTCCTGATTTTGCATTGCTAGGGTTTCTTCTACCCCTTTAAAAAAATTACCTTGGCCATACATGTGAGAAATGGGGAAACCCTTGGTTTTTGTTCCAGGTCTGGTGGTGAAGATGTACTGAAGATCCCTTATGTGGAAGGTGGAGCTGCAATTTATAAGAAAGCAGAACAGAAGACTAGGCCTGTCAATGAGCCTATGCCTATAGGTTTGAGTCCTCCTTTGAAGAGGCCTACTTTGTCAAGAGATCCATACTGTACTCATCTGGTGAAGAATACTCCTGATTTTGTGGAAACTGCTAGAGTGACTGTGGAAAGGTTGGAAGTTGTTAATTTTGATCCTGATGGGTGGTTTTCTGATGAGGAAAAGAAGTTGTTGTTGGATTTTATTGTGCTTAGGGAGATAGAAGTGGCATTTGTTGAAGAGGAAAGGGGTGTGTTGAAACACTCTTATGGGGAACCTAACTTGATTTCTGTGGTTTTTCATGAACCTTTGAAAATCAAACCTTTTCCAATTCCAGCTGCTATCAGGGATAATTTTTTAGAGATTTTTAGGGAAATAGTCAGGACTGTTTTATAAAAAAAATCAACATCTAGTCACTCAAGTCCAGTTTTCAATGTAAAGAAGCAGAATGGGAAGCTTATGGTGGTGCATGATCTTAGAGCCTTGAATAGAGTCTTTATCAAAGATTCTGGAATTCCGCCAAGTGCAGAGATATTTGTTGAAGCTTTTTCTGGAAAGATGTGTTATTGTTTTGGTGATATTATGTGTGGTTATGATGAAAGGAAACTTCACATGGGTTCACTGCCACTTAAAACTTTTGAGACTTCTTTGGGAAAGTTTCAATTCACTAGGTTGCCTCAAGGAGAAAATAATTCAGTAGCAGTATATCAAGCAAAAATGGCTTGGATTTTACAGGATGAGGCTCCTACTCATGGTGGTATTTTAATTGATGATGGTGGAATCAAAGGAATATAAACTGATTATGGGAATGAGGTGTTTAAGGAGAGCCCAGGAACAAGGAGGTAGGTTTGGGAATATGCAATTGCTCTAGAGAAAGTATTCTTTAGGATTGAAGAGGCAGGTTTGACCATTTCTGGTTCAAAGTTTTTTTGTTGTGTTCCTGCTCTGGAAATTATGGGTCCTGTGGTATGTAAAGAGGGAAGAATTACAGCAAAGAAAAAGGTTAGTAAAGTTCAGTCATGGCCAAGACCTAAAAATACTACTGAATTCAGGAATTTTTGGGGTTTTGTGTGTATGTCAGAATTTTTATTAAAGATTTTTCTTTGTTGGCTTCACCTTTAAGGTGGCTGACCAGGAAAGATGCAGAGTGGGTATGGACTGAAGAGTGTGAAGAGGCTTTTCAGAATTTGAAAAAGGAGGTGGATGAAGATATTATTCTTCAAAAGTTGGATTATGGTGTGGGAGCTTGAAAAAACTATTTGGAAGTGGACTCAAGTTATATTGCTGCTGGTGCTTTTTTGTCTCTGGAAGATAAAACTGGGAGGGTAAGGACAGTAAGTGTCAGTCAGTCGTCTAGAAGAGGGTAAGGAAAAGAGGAGAAAAGGAGGAGAAAAGGAGGAGGACAAGGGAAAAATAAAAGAAATAAACTACAATAGAATATTTAATTTATTTAAAAGGAAAACAACGGCGAGTAACTTGAGAGATGACAAAAACTTAGGTTTTATTAATAATAATATTATTTAATGTAAGGGTTCTGCGCGGTATGGTAAGGTAAACTCTTACAGTCGCCTTGCTGTAAGCAGAATCCGGAGGAGATGTGTGGATTTAGCTGAAAACCCCGTCCTTCCAATAAAAATAACAAAATGGGAATTCTAAATCACTAAGCTAACCAATCTACTTGGATCTGATTGATAAAAAAAAATAATGAAACTCTAAAATAATTAACGCTTATTGAGATTTAAAGAAAGTGGCTGTTGAGAAAGAAATACTGATAACAACAATTAAGGTGTACCAGTGAAAGATCTGTAAAGATTGACTTTTATGTTTTTATAATATTTTAAATTTATATGAGACAGCAATAATCAAGTCCCAGCGACGAAGACCTTTCTAAAGATACCCTGTATGAAGTGTTATTTAAACTGTTGAATTGTATTTCTAAGATGTTATGTAAAAAAAATAATAATGTTATAAGGGTATTACAAGTTATTTTAATTTGTTGAGTAATAAAAAATGAGACTGTGGTGGTCAATGATTAAGCTGTATGATCTGTCCCCCTTTTCTATTTCGAGTTTGAGATGCGCTTAAGTATTCCTAGTCACGTGCCTAAGTTTTCCCCTCCAGAGCTCTTCCAGAGTCAATCCGGAGCCCGTACGGAGTCCGTACGGAGCCGGAACGGAGTCCGTACGGAGTCCGTACGGAGTCGAAACGGAGTCTGTCCGGACTTCCGGACTCAATTTAGAACCTTAAAACCATAATAAAAAATCTAGAAAAATTACACATAATAGAGCTACTTCCCTTTTACCTACCAAACTAATTTTCGTAGTCTGCGCAGCTCTAATTACCCCGTGAAAATTCATCAAAGTTAAGTAATTTTTGAAAAACGTAAATATTTCTATAAAACTTTAAAATTCATTTAAAAATATAAGAAAAATAGTAAAAATTCTGGGAAAATTTCCCAAGGTTCTTGAGTGACTCGACTTAATACTTATAAATTTCCCAGACTGTAAAAATAAGTTTTCTCCGTAAAATAAATTGTTTTCGTGTAGGCATTCGCTTGTGACCAATTTCTTCATATTTAAAACTCAAATAAATTAAATAAACCCTTTTATATATAAAAAAAATAATAACGCCAATCTTGCATGCTGTAATAACTCCATTTACATACTTAGGTGCCGTACTAAACTTTAGGCTACCACATCCTCCCTCCAATCGAGAATGTCCCCATTCTTAAAACTTTGCATAAGTGGTCGAACACATTATTCATCTTTAACCTTCAACCACCATCTTCTTTAATCAACTATAAAATTCATCTTCATCAATATGTCTTCCAAAGAACTTGTCGCTCCATGTGAACTCTGCGCTCGATACCAGGTACCTTGTTTAATGTCCAATCCTAATCTTCCTGGCAGGACAGCTTGCGACTTATGCCGTGTAAAAAAAGTCAAATGCAACCGGCCAATAGTTCCTTCTAAAACAAACGTATATTTAGGACCAGCAGCTCTCCCTGATCCCTCAACTTCTAAAAAGCGATCCAAAATTCCTGTCTTCTTAAAACGAATAAGAACAAAAACAGCTTCAAAAGTTCAATCTTCATCAACGGATCCCGGCCTAATTTTGCCTTCACAAGATCCTAATCCTATAATGCCAGTACCCCCAACTAACTTTGCTGAGACTATGTTTCCTGGCTCTAAATGTAAGACCCTATTTATCTTACTAAAAAAACTTTTAATCAAAATTGACTAAACCTATAACTTAATAACATATTTAAACTTCTAGCTGTCGAAATAACCAACACTGATGATGTTGGTAGAGTGAAGACGGACTATATCAATCATTACCCAAATTTTCATCGCTATCTTTTCCTTGACTTTACTAATGAGTTGAAACGAAAAATGCTGGCCTATTTTCAAGAAACTCCAGCTAATAACCATGAAGACCTCATGAAAAGAAGAATTTTAATGCAAAGCTTTGATAATGATGTTGAACAATTTCAAAGAAATTATCTTTTCTAACAGTATAACTTGATAAAATTTTGTTTTTGCTTGGTCTTCTTAAACTTTCAACATAAATGATGTTTTCTTTCTTCTCTGGCTTGATATAAAATAAAATAAAATAATATAAATCTTGTGATGATTCCACTACTGAGAGCAAGGTTTGAATCCCTTCAGACTCCCATATACCAGTCTTCCTTCTTGTCACAGCATTGAGAGAGTGGATCTTCCTATGAGCCGAATACTCCTGATTCCAACCTCATAGGGCCCCCCACTGAGCCGAATTCTATGATTCCAATCTCGCCATAAGGTCCTCCAAGCTTCACACCAAAAAAAAATGGCCTAACTATGAGGCACTAAAAAAAATCATTCCCTAAAATCCAACTACCATCCTAACTTCTGATTCCTTCATCACAATTTTCAAACTTTGCTATACAGCAAACCCATAAAATACTTTTGCCAGGCTTCCAATAATAATATTAACTTTAGACCATGTTAAAGCGCCACAAATTTCACCTAATTAACCATTATGCTTTCCTTAGCATCATCACCACCTAAAATTTTAACCTCCTAAAGCTATCAGCACCCAATTCCAGAAATAATTGAATAACTAGTTTAGAGTCTTAGTGGACAGTGATAAATTAAAAGATTGAATTGAGTTATCCAAACAAGATTGACATTCCAATTTAAAGTCTTGGCAGACCAAACATATAATCGATTGCCAGTTTATGGTCTTGGTGGACCAAAGATCGTTTAGGTGCATAAATAACTTGATAAATTCCTAAGTAAGGCCTAGGCTTGAGCAAAGATTGAATAAATTTGATAATCCAGTTTAATGTCATAGTGGACCAAACATTTGATCGACAAGTAATCCAGTATAAGGCCATAGTGGTCCAATGAATGTTGAATTATCCTGCAGATATTAATTTTCCAGTTTAAAGTCATAGTGGACTAAACAATGAATGAACTACCAGTTTAAAGTCATGGTGGACCAAACATTTAATCGATAAGAAATCCAGTTTAAGGTCATGGTGGACCCAACAGCTTGATAACAGTCCAGTTTAAGGTCTTGGTGGACCTAACAAATCCAATAAAAAAAAATTTTAACGATAGTCTTGAAAATTAGCCAGTTTAAAGTCTTGGAGGACTAACAGCTCCAAAATTCGTATAAAAAAAACCTTAAAGAACGTCTTGAACAGTAGCCAGTTTAAAGTCTTGGAGGACTAACAGCTCCAAAATACGAGTAAAAAAAAAAAAAAAAAACTTAAAGAACGTCTTGAACAGTAGCCAGTTTAAAGTCTTGGAGGACTAACAGATGTCTTGAAGTAAAATCCCATAGGTATTGAGTTTCCCTAGACCCTGTTTCCTGTCTAAACTATATGAATAAACTAAAAAAGAAGGAATACTGAAAAATAAAACTAAGAAATATAATAAAAATTTTTGATTTAATTAATTAATTTTTTCATTTTTTTTTTTTTTTTTTTTTTTTTTTTTAATTTTTATTTTTATTTATTTATTTTTTTTTATTATTTTATTTTTATTTATTTATTTTTATTTTTATTTATTTTTATTTTTATTTTTTATTTTTATTTTTATTTTTATTTTTATTTTTATTTTTATTTTATTTTTTATTTTTTATTTTTATTTTTATTTTATTTTATTTTAATTTGTTTTTAATTTAAAATATAAGATTTAGAAAAGATAGTTTTGAAATAAAAGTTAAAATTTAATTTTTAAAGAAAGATAAACAAATGTGAAAAGAAAGATAAAAAAAGTAATAATAAAAAAAATTATCAAAATTAAAATTTTAAAAGATGCCCCCCGGCCATTTGATGAGCCGTACCCTCGACATCATACCCACATCCAAGTGCAACTTGATGTGGTTACACAATTTTAAGAAATTGAAAAGAAAAGAAAATAAATGAAAGTTTTTAGAAGATAATTTTTATAATGATGATCACTGGGTGGGCTCCCTCCAATTTATAAAAATGATTAGAGACCACCAGTGAGCATCACCTTTACAATAATTCATAATATATATTAAAGAAAAGAAATCACAATCTAACATAAAAAAAATCAAAAACAAAATAAGAAAATCTTGAATCCAGCATTGAGAGCGGTGTCTCTTGATTCGTTCCAGTTTATAGTCTTAGTGGACTTCCTAAAATTAAAAGACAAAGCCAGGATTCAACTAGAAACAGGGAAAATTTTGGAAACGAACATTATGGGGTAATTGTGTATAGAGCAGCCAGCCCATCAATTACCCCCACACTTGCCAATATTTAATTAAGAAGGTTCCCCTGTGAACACTTCTTCCAATAAATTTTAAAAAATTTCCAACTCTATCTTCACCCATATTTTAAGAATTTAAAATTTTGAAAATTTCAAAGAAGGTCTTCTTGAATTTCGTTAAGTTTCATCATAGTTTCGTCGACCATATACAGTGTAACGATAGTAAAGTATTTTGATAAAAAAAAGAAGATAGTTTATACTCGTTGCGGAGGAATCCATAAAATTTCGTAGATATCATAGTTTATCCTCATTGCGGAGGTATAAAATTTGATAAATGTCGTTAAAATTGTAGTTTATCCTCATTTCGGAGGAATCCATAAAGTTTCATTGATATCATAGTTTATCCTCATTGCGGAGGTATAAAATTTGATAAATGTCGTTAAAATTGTAGTTTATCCTCATTTCGGAGGAATCCATAAAGTTTCATTGATATCATAGTTTATCCTCATTGCGGAGGAATCCATAAAATTTTGTTGATATCATAGTTTATCCTCATTGCGGAGGAAGACTTCGGCACTCCTGGTGCCTCTAGGATAGAACCGTTTCACTTGATCGGCTGCTACCCTCTTCTTTAATACTACTCCATCCAACTCTTCTAGCACATATGAACCGCCGGAAACTTGCTCCTTGATTTTATACGGTCCATTCCACCTATCTGCAAACATCTTTCCCCATTGACTTTCCAAACTCCTATTATACACCAGGACCATATCACCTGGGTTCAAAGGCTTCCTTAATCGATGTGCCAACCGCTCATCCCAATATCTAACTGATTGATTTCGGATCTTCATCATCCGTGAATATGCCTTTTCTAAATATTCCTCTTTCTTTTCTAGCTGCATCATTCTTGCACACAATAATTCTTCAGTAGTTTTGACCGTGTCCCAGTCAACTCCAAGATATGATTCAGCTTCTAAATCAACCGGTAAAACTGCTTTCTGCCCAAAAACAAGTTCATAAGGTGAAAATCCAGTCGTCCTTTTGGCAGTGATTCGATCAGCAAATAAAACTAAAGGTAAATAGTGCCTCCACTTTTCGGCACTTGTCCCACACATTTTAACTAAAGCATCCTTAATAACTTGATGCCCTCTTTCAACCATGCCTTCAGCTTCAGGATAATATGGGGTTGCTACCCTAACCTTTGATCCAACTTTCAATACGGCCTCTTTAAACTCTGTCCCAAATTCAGGACCTCCATCTACCGTCACTAACTTCATCACCCCATACCTATATACCCAATTATTCAAAAAAAATTCTGCCACATTTTTGGCAGTTAAATTAATAAGAGGCGCTGCCTCTACCCAACCAGATAAATAATCTCTGGCCACAATTAAATATTTATACCGTCCCTCTTTTATATGAACGGCATCTAAACTAACTCTTCCAAAGAGCGTATATTCACCGGTCGCGCGTCCAGGTTCTTTTGGCCTTAAATAACTTCGTCTTTGACATTCTTCGCATGACTGAACCCACTGTTTAACAGCCATCTTCATGCCAGGCCACCAAAATCGATCAGAAATTCTTCTAAACGTTTCTCCAACGCCTCTATGCCCGAGATCTTCATGCAGTGATTTCAAAACTAATTCTTGCCCCTTCTGTTGAGTTATAACTACTTGAGGATTTGGATACCTTCTCCTCATTAAACGTCGACCAGATAGGTAAAACGTAGATGACTTCCTCTTGATAGCCACCCATTCATCGTCTTCACAATCTTCTGGCCTCTCTAAAGTCAACAAATATTTGACTAACAAAAAATAAAAACCAGTCTGACCCCAGACTTCATCTTGAAAATCGATTAATATAACATCAATAGGGACTTCTCTATCACCAATATCACCTGCACATGAATGAGCCAATAATCGTTGACCCCTAATTAAATTTTTAATCGAGCTATGTCGACGTTTTTCTTCTGAACCTTTGGATCCTTCGAAAACCGTATTTGAAAATACCTCTTTCTCTTTATCCACCTTTTTATTTAAATTCTCTAATTCTCCAACATATACACCATTCCTTAATTTACTACTATCCCACACTACCAATCCATTTTCCTCTACATACACCACATCTTCATCTACCTCCTCTCTGCCGAATTTATCTACACCTTTTCCAACACCTTTATTAACATAAAAACTATTTTCCAGTTTATCCTCTTGGTGGAGGTCATCATCATCATAATCTAAACACAATAGTCCTGCCAGTTTAACCTCATGGGGGAGGTATGGAAAGTCTTCAGCTCCTTTAGTGCTGGCTTTGATAATAGGTATATCTTCATCGAACTCTTCTGAGTCTGAATCTTCTTCAGTGGGTGGTCTCCTTGATAAACCATCTGGCATAGTAAAAGTTTTGCCAGGCTTATGAACTAAATCAAACGAAAAATGTTGAATAAAAGCTACCCATCTCGTCATGGGTGCATTCGGTAAACTTGGGGAATTAATCATCTGGATTAACGATTTCGCATCCACTTGCAACTCAAAATGTTGCCCCCACAAAATATGCTGAAGTTTCTTCAGTATTTTCGCCACACCACATAATTCCAATTTCGGTTGAGAATATCTTGATTCGACCTCAGTAAATACTACAGATTCATACCTAACTGGCCTGATGTAACCAGCTTTATCCATCTGAGACAGAACCGCCCCAGCTGCAACCTGACTTGAATCAACTGCTAAATAAATTCTGCCAGCATCTTTTCCATAATCTAACTTGTGCAGGACTAAATCCTTCCCTACAACCTCCTTCAACTTCACAAACGCCTTCTCACACTCTTCATCCCACTCCCAGTCTGCATCCTTCTCGTTAACCGTCTCAATGGAGCTGCCAATGAAGAAAAGTCCTTGATAAACATTCTAACATATACACAAACGCCTAAAAACCCTCTAACTTCGGTCGTATTCTTGGGTCTTGGCCAGGACTGAATTTTGTTAACCTTCTTCTTAGACATAATCCTACCCTCTCTACATACCACATGGCCTAATATTTCTAAGGCTGGCACACAACATGAAAATTTTGAACCTGAAATAGTTAAACCAGCCTCTTCAATTCGAAACAAGATTCTTTCTAAAGTAATTGCAAACTCCCAAATGAATTTGCGTATCCCGGGATTCTCTTCCAACACCTGGTTATCATAGTCGGTTGTTGGTCCCTTAATTCCTCCATCATCTATAAAGATTCCAGCATATTGTGGAATTTCATCTTGAAGGATCCAAGCCATCTGAGCTTGATAAACTGCAACCGAATTTGTTGCACCTTGAGGTAATCTTGTTAACTGTAAACGTCCTAGTGGTGTATCGAATGTAGTGAGTGGCCTTGAGTCCGGATGTAACTCTCTCTCATCATATCCACCCATAATATCTCCCAAACCATAACACACTCTCCCTGCAAACGCTTCAACAAACTCCTCAGCACTAGGCGGTATTCCAGCATCCTTTATTGTAACCCTATTTAATTCCCTAAGATCATGAACAACTCTAAGCTTGCCATTAGGTTTCTTGATACAAAATACCGGACTAGAATAACTTGAAGTTGATTGCTCATACAGTCCAGTGCGTATCCGTTCTCTGACAACTTCGATATAAGCTTCTTTTAATGCAGCCGGAATAGGAATCGGTTTCTGCTGCCACGGTTCATGACATACCACAGGAATCTTGTAAGGCTCCCCATAGGAATGCTTCAACACACCCCTCTCCTCTTCTTCAAAAGCAATGGCCTTCTCTCGCTTGACCATCACATCCAACAACAACTTCTTCTCTTCTCCAGACAACCAACCATCAGGTCCAAAATTAACAACACCCAGTCTCTCAAAAGTGATTCTTGACGTCTCAGAAAATTCAGGCGGATTCTTTACCAAGGGACTTTCATAAGGATCTCTTGATAACCTTGGTCTTCTCAAGGGTGGATTTAATTCAGCAGGTAGCGGTTCATTAATAGGTCGAACTTTATTTGCTACTTTCTTATATTTGGCTGCCTCCACATCTAAATTAACTTGAGGTAAAACATTTTCTTTTGTATTGCCATTAAAACTTTCATCAAATGAACCTTCTTCATCGCCAGAATCGGAATAAGAAAAATTAGAAAAATATTTTATTTCATTTTTAAATTTTACCCTTTTCTCCTTTCCCTCGTCTAATTTATAAACAGATTTTCCAACACCTTTGCTTCCCTTATCCAACAGTAAATCACCCGTAAAGAAAGTTGGCAGTTTAACCTCTCGCTGGAGAACTGGAAATGAATTTTCACAAAAATTATTTTTTTGTGTTTTACTTATACTGAGATTTTTTATTGAGTTTTGACGAGTTAATTGCAGTTTACCCTCTTGCTGGAGGTCCGTGATAGAAGGAGATAATTGCAGTTTAACCTCTTGCTGGAGGTCATAAAACATACCCTTCCAATTTTTATCCAACCTAATTTGGCCCATTTTTCCTTTTTTACCATTTTTAAATTTAATAGAAAAACAGGGTAAATCCAATAAACATATAGAAAAGTCCAAAACGTATTTGCACTCCAAAGTAATATTAACAGAAAATAATTGAGAATCCACTTGAATTATCTCCAAGTGAGCTGACCTATTGCAATCCGGGATCTCATCCTGAGGAGAGATTACAACATTAGAGCGATCAGCCCCAGCTACCCCAAAAAATGAGGGCATTCATCCCTTTCCAACAAACATAATTCACCAGAAGCCGTCCGTTTTATATGCCACTTCTTGGTGCAAACACAACACTGGCACAGAGTAGTAATCCCTGGCCGTGTTTCCCAACCTTCATCTCCAGGGGGCGCTAACCGCATATGTAACCTCCGCATATCTTCACCAGTGATCTCCAAACTAATCCCCATGCCAGCTTGATACCCTATCCTGGCCTCAAAATCCATCAAAAAAGGACCACCAAGAACAGTTTTGACTGCTCCTCTGGCCACATAAAAGTGAACCTTACCAACAGATCCACCAATGCCTAACCTGACATGCTCAGCAGTACCCATCAGCTCTGTTGCATGCCCTCCAATACCTCTGAGGTTTCCCCCAGTTCCACTTTTAATTGGCAAGCCTATACTCGTCGCTTGCTCCAATGAAATTAAATTAATTTGAGACCCTGAATCGACCAAGGCCTTTACTTCTTTACCATTTAGAGTTACCACCAGGTAACCCAGGGGAGCGGAAAAATGTGTATCTACATCTTCCCCAAACTTTTCAACATTTTCACAAATATATTCCACCTCTCCAGTGGAAACCCGACGCCTCGTCAAATGCTTCTTTTGCTTTTCAGCAAGTGCCGGACTAATCGTAAATAACTCCCCCAAAGATAAGGGAATCTGAAGTTGATTCACCCTATTCAAAACTGCGTCCATCGCATTAGCTTGACCAGAAACTACTGGCCGCTCATACTGGACCTTTGATTTAACAACCTTGGCCCTGGGTACCTCTTGAGGTCCAACCGAGCCATCTTCACCCCCCATTATAACATCTTCACTTTCTATAACCCTAACTCCGTCAACAGCTTCTTGCACTAATCCTGATCCATCGCTAGTCCTTCTTACTCCCTCCATTGGGATGGGACCGCTAAAACTTGGTCTGGGTAGAGACGCCAACGGTACATCCTCCTCAGAATCCGAATCATCCTCTGGCATAGGCTCACCATTTAAATCAAACTTGCC
The DNA here is from genome assembly GCA_030280995.1 of Hemileia vastatrix. NCBI lineage: Eukaryota > Fungi > Basidiomycota > Pucciniomycetes > Pucciniales > Zaghouaniaceae > Hemileia > Hemileia vastatrix. The sequence goes on along the minus strand of JASXTE010000008.1, from coordinate 1,803,353 downwards.
ATAACTAGGGGGCCCCATATCAGCAATCCCCTTCTGCATTTTATATAATTCGTCCTTAGAGTAAGGGTTCAATTTGTTGGCGGCAGTTTGAGCACTAGAAATCTTGTCCTTAGAGTAAGGGTTCACTTTGTTATTGGCCTTGCCAGGATTAGCCCTCAATCGGCTCTGAATGCTACTTTTCGCCTTAGTAGCGGCTGCTCTTCTAGCAGCATTAACATCGTATTCGCCAGCCATACAGCTACCCTCCACCTGGGCAACCGTCGCCAGCTCTAAACCACCAAAAGAAGTAGAAAATGTGGCTTTACTGACCTCTTTCTCCTTGCCCTTGTCAGCTTTACCACCATTACTGTTACCATTTTTGCCACTCTTGGCATTAACATCTTCATCCGTCACCTCTTCAAATCTGGCTCTTCTTTCAGCCGTTAAACTTCTTCTGACCAAATCAGAAGGAGACTGTCCATCACTGGGCTTGATGAACGAACCATCAGGAAATTTATAAACTTTACCATCAAATAAAACTCGCCCAGCATCCATATCCTTATCAAGAGCAAAACAAACTGTTGCTCTATGACCCCTCCTATTACAATAGGAGCACACCTTTGGCTCATCGTAGCCACCTCTATATCCATTACCACCATTCCCACCATTTCTCCCATTGCCTGGGAAGCGGTTACCGTTGTTATTGCCATTATAATTTCGACGTTCATAACCTCTGGACTGATAAGAAGTCGACGTCGACGAAGAAGCGATTGGGGCCTTGTTGGCCTTCTGAGTCTCTTGAACAAATATTTTTAATTGTTTCGTTAAATCGGCCAAGTGATCGACCATCTTATTGTCTACATTGCCCTCAACTTTTGCAGCAGGAACACCCATTTGTGCCTTCTTAGCCTCCTGGGCTTTGACCATAATATCGTTGTTCTCGGCCAAAACTTCGCTAACCTTACTGACATATTGAGTGCAAGACTCTTGATACTTGTCCAACGCTAATAACTTTAGATGGGCTTGGATGTTCTCTTTAATAACCTCCAGAGCCGGTAACTTCTGCTCACCGTTTGGCAGTTCCTTCATTAAATTCTTTCTTGAGAGATCCTTCAAGACGTCCATTCGAATATCCCTACTGCATGCTGACCAAAACAAATCTTTTGCTTGATTTTAATGCACTAATTCATCCACCAAAATAAGATATTCTACCACTTCATCAAACTGAACACAAAGTTTTTTGAAGTCCACCATTGAAGAAACACCACCTTTAGCTTGCCAGTCACCTACAATTTTATTGAGGTCCATCATTGTAAACCTAACACCCCATCTATCAATCATAGCTTTAGAAAGCTTAACCCAATCCTTGTCCTTAAATGCCTGCATAGCAATAACCTCTTTTTCCACCTCCCTATCGGCAATAAAAAATCTAACTTGCTTCACCATATCCACATGGGAAGCACCATCAACAGCAGCAGCAGCTTCATACCTGCTAATGAACCATTTAACCTCCTCCCCATCAAACTTTGGGCCATCCCAAGAAACAATTCTAACTGAGGGAGTAAGAGGGTTTGAAGATCCAGAAGCAACAGCAGACGAAGACATCCCAATAAGTAATGAAAAGCGTTAACAATCGATAAAATAACAAGCCTCTTGCAGGCCAATAACAAAAATCCAATTAGAGTTCCAGAAAATAAGCCTCTTGCAGGCTAATAACGTTCTTGATCCAAGTAAGTCTTTTAAAGAAAGCTAGAGAAATCGAACCCCACGTTGGGCGCCAACTATGGTAAGGTAAACTCTTACAGTCGCCTTGCTGTAAGCAGAATCCGGAGGAGATGTGTGGATTTAGCTGAAAACCCCGTCCTTCCAATAAAAATAACAAAATGGGAATTCTAAATCACTAAGCTAACCAATCTACTTGGATCTGATTGATAAAAAAAAATAATGAAACTCTAAAATAATTAACGCTTATTGAGATTTAAAGAAAGTGGCTGTTGAGAAAGAAATACTGATAACAACAATTAAGGTGTACCAGTGAAAGATCTGTAAAGATTGACTTTTATGTTTTTATAATATTTTAAATTTATATGAGACAGCAATAATCAAGTCCCAGCGACGAAGACCTTTCTAAAGATACCCTGTATGAAGTGTTATTTAAACTGTTGAATTGTATTTCTAAGATGTTATGTAAAAAAAATAATAATGTTATAAGGGTATTACAAGTTATTTTAATTTGTTGAGTAATAAAAAATGAGACTGTGGTGGTCAATGATTAAGCTGTATGATCTGTCCCCCTTTTCTATTTCGAGTTTGAGATGCGCTTAAGTATTCCTAGTCACGTGCCTAAGTTTTCCCCTCCAGAGCTCTTCCAGAGTCAATCCGGAGCCCGTACGGAGTCCGTACGGAGCCGGAACGGAGTCCGTACGGAGTCCGTACGGAGTCGAAACGGAGTCTGTCCGGACTTCCGGACTCAATTTAGAACCTTAAAACCATAATAAAAAATCTAGAAAAATTACACATAATAGAGCTACTTCCCTTTTACCTACCAAACTAATTTTCGTAGTCTGCGCAGCTCTAATTACCCCGTGAAAATTCATCAAAGTTAAGTAATTTTTGAAAAACGTAAATATTTCTATAAAACTTTAAAATTCATTTAAAAATATAAGAAAAATAGTAAAAATTCTGGGAAAATTTCCCAAGGTTCTTGAGTGACTCGACTTAATACTTATAAATTTCCCAGACCGTAAAAATAAGTTTTCTCCGTAAAATAAATTGTTTTCGTGTAGGCATTCGCTCGTGACCAATTTCTTCATATTTAAAACTCAAATAAATTAAATAAACCCTTTTATATATAAAAAAAATAATAACGCCAATCTTGCATGCTGTAATAACTCCATTTACATACTTAGGTGCCGTACTAAACTTTAGGCTACCACATCCTCCCTCCAATCGAGAATGTCCCCATTCTTAAAACTTTGCATAAGTGGTCGAACACATTATTCATCTTTAACCTTCAACCACCATCTTCTTTAATCAACTATAAAATTCATCTTCATCAATATGTCTTCCAAAGAACTTGTCGCTCCATGTGAACTCTGCGCTCGATACCAGGTACCTTGTTTAATGTCCAATCCTAATCTTCCTGGCAGGACAGCTTGCGACTTATGCCGTGTAAAAAAAGTCAAATGCAACCGGCCAATAGTTCCTTCTAAAACAAACGTATATTTAGGACCAGCAGCTCTCCCTGATCCCTCAACTTCTAAAAAGCGATCCAAAATTCCTGTCTTCTTAAAACGAATAAGAACAAAAACAGCTTCAAAAGTTCAATCTTCATCAACGGATCCCGGCCTAATTTTGCCTTCACAAGATCCTAATCCTATAATGCCAGTACCCCCAACTAACTTTGCTGAGACTATGTTTCCTGGCTCTAAATGTAAGACCCTATTTATCTTACTAAAAAAACTTTTAATCAAAATTGACTAAACCTATAACTTAATAACATATTTAAACTTCTAGCTGTCGAAATAACCAACACTGATGATGTTGGTAGAGTGAAGACGGACTATATCAATCATTACCCAAATTTTCATCGCTATCTTTTCCTTGACTTTACTAATGAGTTGAAACGAAAAATGCTGGCCTATTTTCAAGAAACTCCAGCTAATAACCATGAAGACCTCATGAAAAGAAGAATTTTAATGCAAAGCTTTGATAATGATGTTGAACAATTTCAAAGAAATTATCTTTTCTAACAGTATAACTTGATAAAATTTTGTTTTTGCTTGGTCTTCTTAAACTTTCAACATAAATGATGTTTTCTTTCTTCTCTGGCTTGATATAAAATAAAATAAAATAATAAAAATCTTGTGATGATTCCACTACTGAGAGCAAGGTTTGAATCCCTTCAGACTCCCATATACCAGTCTTCCTTCTTGTCACAGCATTGAGAGAGTGGATCTTCCTATGAGCCGAATACTCCTGATTCCAACCTCATAGGGCCCCCCACTGAGCCGAATTCTATGATTCCAATCTCGCCATAAGGTCCTCCAAGCTTCACACCAAAAAAAAATGGCCTAACTATGAGGCACTAAAAAAAATCATTCCCTAAAATCCAACTACCATCCTAACTTCTGATTCCTTCATCACAATTTTCAAACTTTGCTATACAGCAAACCCATAAAATACTTTTGCCAGGCTTCCAATAATAATATTAACTTTAGACCATGTTAAAGCGCCACAAATTTCACCTAATTAACCATTATGCTTTCCTTAGCATCATCACCACCTAAAATTTTAACCTCCTAAAGCTATCAGCACCCAATTCCAGAAATAATTGAATAACTAGTTTAGAGTCTTAGTGGACAGTGATAAATTAAAAGATTGAATTGAGTTATCCAAACAAGATTGACATTCCAATTTAAAGTCTTGGCAGACCAAACATATAATCGATTGCCAGTTTATGGTCTTGGTGGACCAAAGATCGTTTAGGTGCATAAATAACTTGATAAATTCCTAAGTAAGGCCTAGGCTTGAGCAAAGATTGAATAAATTTGATAATCCAGTTTAATGTCATAGTGGACCAAACATTTGATCGACAAGTAATCCAGTATAAGGCCATAGTGGTCCAATGAATGTTGAATTATCCTGCAGATATTAATTTTCCAGTTTAAAGTCATAGTGGACTAAACAATGAATGAACTACCAGTTTAAAGTCATGGTGGACCAAACATTTAATCGATAAGAAATCCAGTTTAAGGTCATGGTGGACCCAACAGCTTGATAACAGTCCAGTTTAAGGTCTTGGTGGACCTAACAAATCCAATAAAAAAAAATTTTAACGATAGTCTTGAAAATTAGCCAGTTTAAAGTCTTGGAGGACTAACAGCTCCAAAATTCGTATAAAAAAAACCTTAAAGAACGTCTTGAACAGTAGCCAGTTTAAAGTCTTGGAGGACTAACAGCTCCAAAATACGAGTAAAAAAAAAAAAAAAAAACTTAAAGAACGTCTTGAACAGTAGCCAGTTTAAAGTCTTGGAGGACTAACAGATGTCTTGAAGTAAAATCCCATAGGTATTGAGTTTCCCTAGACCCTGTTTCCTGTCTAAACTATATGAATAAACTAAAAAAGAAGGAATACTGAAAAATAAAACTAAGAAATATAATAAAAATTTTTGATTTAATTAATTAATTTTTTCATTTTTTTTTTTTTTTTTTTTTTTTTTTTTAATTTTTATTTTTATTTATTTATTTTTTTTTATTATTTTATTTTTATTTATTTATTTTTATTTTTATTTATTTTTATTTTTATTTTTTATTTTTATTTTTATTTTTATTTTTATTTTTATTTTTATTTTATTTTTTATTTTTTATTTTTATTTTTATTTTATTTTATTTTAATTTGTTTTTAATTTAAAATATAAGATTTAGAAAAGATAGTTTTGAAATAAAAGTTAAAATTTAATTTTTAAAGAAAGATAAACAAATGTGAAAAGAAAGATAAAAAAAGTAATAATAAAAAAAATTATCAAAATTAAAATTTTAAAAGATGCCCCCCGGCCATTTGATGAGCCGTACCCTCGACATCATACCCACATCCAAGTGCAACTTGATGTGGTTACACAATTTTAAGAAATTGAAAAGAAAAGAAAATAAATGAAAGTTTTTAGAAGATAATTTTTATAATGATGATCACTGGGTGGGCTCCCTCCAATTTATAAAAATGATTAGAGACCACCAGTGAGCATCACCTTTACAATAATTCATAATATATATTAAAGAAAAGAAATCACAATCTAACATAAAAAAAATCAAAAACAAAATAAGAAAATCTTGAATCCAGCATTGAGAGCGGTGTCTCTTGATTCGTTCCAGTTTATAGTCTTAGTGGACTTCCTAAAATTAAAAGACAAAGCCAGGATTCAACTAGAAACAGGGAAAATTTTGGAAACGAACATTATGGGGTAATTGTGTATAGAGCAGCCAGCCCATCAATTACCCCCACACTTGCCAATATTTAATTAAGAAGGTTCCCCTGTGAACACTTCTTCCAATAAATTTTAAAAAATTTCCAACTCTATCTTCACCCATATTTTAAGAATTTAAAATTTTGAAAATTTCAAAGAAGGTCTTCTTGAATTTCGTTAAGTTTCATCATAGTTTCGTCGACCATATACAGTGTAACGATAGTAAAGTATTTTGATAAAAAAAAGAAGATAGTTTATACTCGTTGCGGAGGAATCCATAAAATTTCGTAGATATCATAGTTTATCCTCATTGCGGAGGTATAAAATTTGATAAATGTCGTTAAAATTGTAGTTTATCCTCATTTCGGAGGAATCCATAAAGTTTCATTGATATCATAGTTTATCCTCATTGCGGAGGTATAAAATTTGATAAATGTCGTTAAAATTGTAGTTTATCCTCATTTCGGAGGAATCCATAAAGTTTCATTGATATCATAGTTTATCCTCATTGCGGAGGAATCCATAAAATTTTGTTGATATCATAGTTTATCCTCATTGCGGAGGAAGACTTCGGCACTCCTGGTGCCTCTAGGATAGAACCGTTTCACTTGATCGGCTGCTACCCTCTTCTTTAATACTACTCCATCCAACTCTTCTAGCACATATGAACCGCCGGAAACTTGCTCCTTGATTTTATACGGTCCATTCCACCTATCTGCAAACATCTTTCCCCATTGACTTTCCAAACTCCTATTATACACCAGGACCATATCACCTGGGTTCAAAGGCTTCCTTAATCGATGTGCCAACCGCTCATCCCAATATCTAACTGATTGATTTCGGATCTTCATCATCCGTGAATATGCCTTTTCTAAATATTCCTCTTTCTTTTCTAGCTGCATCATTCTTGCACACAATAATTCTTCAGTAGTTTTGACCGTGTCCCAGTCAACTCCAAGATATGATTCAGCTTCTAAATCAACCGGTAAAACTGCTTTCTGCCCAAAAACAAGTTCATAAGGTGAAAATCCAGTCGTCCTTTTGGCAGTGATTCGATCAGCAAATAAAACTAAAGGTAAATAGTGCCTCCACTTTTCGGCACTTGTCCCACACATTTTAACTAAAGCATCCTTAATAACTTGATGCCCTCTTTCAACCATGCCTTCAGCTTCAGGATAATATGGGGTTGCTACCCTAACCTTTGATCCAACTTTCAATACGGCCTCTTTAAACTCTGTCCCAAATTCAGGACCTCCATCTACCGTCACTAACTTCATCACCCCATACCTATATACCCAATTATTCAAAAAAAATTCTGCCACATTTTTGGCAGTTAAATTAATAAGAGGCGCTGCCTCTACCCAACCAGATAAATAATCTCTGGCCACAATTAAATATTTATACCGTCCCTCTTTTATATGAACGGCATCTAAACTAACTCTTCCAAAGAGCGTATATTCACCGGTCGCGCGTCCAGGTTCTTTTGGCCTTAAATAACTTCGTCTTTGACATTCTTCGCATGACTGAACCCACTGTTTAACAGCCATCTTCATGCCAGGCCACCAAAATCGATCAGAAATTCTTCTAAACGTTTCTCCAACGCCTCTATGCCCGAGATCTTCATGCAGTGATTTCAAAACTAATTCTTGCCCCTTCTGTTGAGTTATAACTACTTGAGGATTTGGATACCTTCTCCTCATTAAACGTCGACCAGATAGGTAAAACGTAGATGACTTCCTCTTGATAGCCACCCATTCATCGTCTTCACAATCTTCTGGCCTCTCTAAAGTCAACAAATATTTGACTAACAAAAAATAAAAACCAGTCTGACCCCAGACTTCATCTTGAAAATCGATTAATATAACATCAATAGGGACTTCTCTATCACCAATATCACCTGCACATGAATGAGCCAATAATCGTTGACCCCTAATTAAATTTTTAATCGAGCTATGTCGACGTTTTTCTTCTGAACCTTTGGATCCTTCGAAAACCGTATTTGAAAATACCTCTTTCTCTTTATCCACCTTTTTATTTAAATTCTCTAATTCTCCAACATATACACCATTCCTTAATTTACTACTATCCCACACTACCAATCCATTTTCCTCTACATACACCACATCTTCATCTACCTCCTCTCTGCCGAATTTATCTACACCTTTTCCAACACCTTTATTAACATAAAAACTATTTTCCAGTTTATCCTCTTGGTGGAGGTCATCATCATCATAATCTAAACACAATAGTCCTGCCAGTTTAACCTCATGGGGGAGGTATGGAAAGTCTTCAGCTCCTTTAGTGCTGGCTTTGATAATAGGTATATCTTCATCGAACTCTTCTGAGTCTGAATCTTCTTCAGTGGGTGGTCTCCTTGATAAACCATCTGGCATAGTAAAAGTTTTGCCAGGCTTATGAACTAAATCAAACGAAAAATGTTGAATAAAAGCTACCCATCTCGTCATGGGTGCATTCGGTAAACTTGGGGAATTAATCATCTGGATTAACGATTTCGCATCCACTTGCAACTCAAAATGTTGCCCCCACAAAATATGCTGAAGTTTCTTCAGTATTTTCGCCACACCACATAATTCCAATTTCGGTTGAGAATATCTTGATTCGACCTCAGTAAATACTACAGATTCATACCTAACTGGCCTGATGTAACCAGCTTTATCCATCTGAGACAGAACCGCCCCAGCTGCAACCTGACTTGAATCAACTGCTAAATAAATTCTGCCAGCATCTTTTCCATAATCTAACTTGTGCAGGACTAAATCCTTCCCTACAACCTCCTTCAACTTCACAAACGCCTTCTCACACTCTTCATCCCACTCCCAGTCTGCATCCTTCTCGTTAACCGTCTCAATGGAGCTGCCAATGAAGAAAAGTCCTTGATAAACATTCTAACATATACACAAACGCCTAAAAACCCTCTAACTTCGGTCGTATTCTTGGGTCTTGGCCAGGACTGAATTTTGTTAACCTTCTTCTTAGACATAATCCTACCCTCTCTACATACCACATGGCCTAATATTTCTAAGGCTGGCACACAACATGAAAATTTTGAACCTGAAATAGTTAAACCAGCCTCTTCAATTCGAAACAAGATTCTTTCTAAAGTAATTGCAAACTCCCAAATGAATTTGCGTATCCCGGGATTCTCTTCCAACACCTGGTTATCATAGTCGGTTGTTGGTCCCTTAATTCCTCCATCATCTATAAAGATTCCAGCATATTGTGGAATTTCATCTTGAAGGATCCAAGCCATCTGAGCTTGATAAACTGCAACCGAATTTGTTGCACCTTGAGGTAATCTTGTTAACTGTAAACGTCCTAGTGGTGTATCGAATGTAGTGAGTGGCCTTGAGTCCGGATGTAACTCTCTCTCATCATATCCACCCATAATATCTCCCAAACCATAACACACTCTCCCTGCAAACGCTTCAACAAACTCCTCAGCACTAGGCGGTATTCCAGCATCCTTTATTGTAACCCTATTTAATTCCCTAAGATCATGAACAACTCTAAGCTTGCCATTAGGTTTCTTGATACAAAATACCGGACTAGAATAACTTGAAGTTGATTGCTCATACAGTCCAGTGCGTATCCGTTCTCTGACAACTTCGATATAAGCTTCTTTTAATGCAGCCGGAATAGGAATCGGTTTCTGCTGCCACGGTTCATGACATACCACAGGAATCTTGTAAGGCTCCCCATAGGAATGCTTCAACACACCCCTCTCCTCTTCTTCAAAAGCAATGGCCTTCTCTCGCTTGACCATCACATCCAACAACAACTTCTTCTCTTCTCCAGACAACCAACCATCAGGTCCAAAATTAACAACACCCAGTCTCTCAAAAGTGATTCTTGACGTCTCAGAAAATTCAGGCGGATTCTTTACCAAGGGACTTTCATAAGGATCTCTTGATAACCTTGGTCTTCTCAAGGGTGGATTTAATTCAGCAGGTAGCGGTTCATTAATAGGTCGAACTTTATTTGCTACTTTCTTATATTTGGCTGCCTCCACATCTAAATTAACTTGAGGTAAAACATTTTCTTTTGTATTGCCATTAAAACTTTCATCAAATGAACCTTCTTCATCGCCAGAATCGGAATAAGAAAAATTAGAAAAATATTTTATTTCATTTTTAAATTTTACCCTTTTCTCCTTTCCCTCGTCTAATTTATAAACAGATTTTCCAACACCTTTGCTTCCCTTATCCAACAGTAAATCACCCGTAAAGAAAGTTGGCAGTTTAACCTCTCGCTGGAGAACTGGAAATGAATTTTCACAAAAATTATTTTTTTGTGTTTTACTTATACTGAGATTTTTTATTGAGTTTTGACGAGTTAATTGCAGTTTACCCTCTTGCTGGAGGTCCGTGATAGAAGGAGATAATTGCAGTTTAACCTCTTGCTGGAGGTCATAAAACATACCCTTCCAATTTTTATCCAACCTAATTTGGCCCATTTTTCCTTTTTTACCATTTTTAAATTTAATAGAAAAACAGGGTAAATCCAATAAACATATAGAAAAGTCCAAAACGTATTTGCACTCCAAAGTAATATTAACAGAAAATAATTGAGAATCCACTTGAATTATCTCCAAGTGAGCTGACCTATTGCAATCCGGGATCTCATCCTGAGGAGAGATTACAACATTAGAGCGATCAGCCCCAGCTACCCCAAAAAATGAGGGCATTCATCCCTTTCCAACAAACATAATTCACCAGAAGCCGTCCGTTTTATATGCCACTTCTTGGTGCAAACACAACACTGGCACAGAGTAGTAATCCCTGGCCGTGTTTCCCAACCTTCATCTCCAGGGGGCGCTAACCGCATATGTAACCTCCGCATATCTTCACCAGTGATCTCCAAACTAATCCCCATGCCAGCTTGATACCCTATCCTGGCCTCAAAATCCATCAAAAAAGGACCACCAAGAACAGTTTTGACTGCTCCTCTGGCCACATAAAAGTGAACCTTACCAACAGATCCACCAATGCCTAACCTGACATGCTCAGCAGTACCCATCAGCTCTGTTGCATGCCCTCCAATACCTCTGAGGTTTCCCCCAGTTCCACTTTTAATTGGCAAGCCTATACTCGTCGCTTGCTCCAATGAAATTAAATTAATTTGAGACCCTGAATCGACCAAGGCCTTTACTTCTTTACCATTTAGAGTTACCACCAGGTAACCCAGGGGAGCGGAAAAATGTGTATCTACATCTTCCCCAAACTTTTCAACATTTTCACAAATATATTCCACCTCTCCAGTGGAAACCCGACGCCTCGTCAAATGCTTCTTTTGCTTTTCAGCAAGTGCCGGACTAATCGTAAATAACTCCCCCAAAGATAAGGGAATCTGAAGTTGATTCACCCTATTCAAAACTGCGTCCATCGCATTAGCTTGACCAGAAACTACTGGCCGCTCATACTGGACCTTTGATTTAACAACCTTGGCCCTGGGTACCTCTTGAGGTCCAACCGAGCCATCTTCACCCCCCATTATAACATCTTCACTTTCTATAACCCTAACTCCGTCAACAGCTTCTTGCACTAATCCTGATCCATCGCTAGTCCTTCTTACTCCCTCCATTGGGATGGGACCGCTAAAACTTGGTCTGGGTAGAGACGCCAACGGTACATCCTCCTCAGAATCCGAATCATCCTCTGGCATAGGCTCACCATTTAAATCAAACTTGCCATAACTAGGGGGCCCCATATCAGCAATCCCCTTCTGCATTTTATATAATTCGTCCTTAGAGTAAGGGTTCAATTTGTTGGCGGCAGTTTGAGCACTAGAAATCTTGTCCTTAGAGTAAGGGTTCACTTTGTTATTGGCCTTGCCAGGATTAGCCCTCAATCGGCTCTGAATGCTACTTTTCGCCTTAGTAGCGGCTGCTCTTCTAGCAGCATTAACATCGTATTCGCCAGCCATACAGCTACCCTCCACCTGGGCAACCGTCGCCAGCTCTAAACCACCAAAAGAAGTAGAAAATGTGGCTTTACTGACCTCTTTCTCCTTGCCCTTGTCAGCTTTACCACCATTACTGTTACCATTTTTGCCACTCTTGGCATTAACATCTTCATCCGTCACCTCTTCAAATCTGGCTCTTCTTTCAGCCGTTAAACTTCTTCTGACCAAATCAGAAGGAGACTGTCCATCACTGGGCTTGATGAACGAACCATCAGGAAATTTATAAACTTTACCATCAAATAAAACTCGCCCAGCATCCATATCCTTATCAAGAGCAAAACAAACTGTTGCTCTATGACCCCTCCTATTACAATAGGAGCACACCTTTGGCTCATCGTAGCCACCTCTATATCCATTACCACCATTCCCACCATTTCTCCCATTGCCTGGGAAGCGGTTACCGTTGTTATTGCCATTATAATTTCGACGTTCATAACCTCTGGACTGATAAGAAGTCGACGTCGACGAAGAAGCGATTGGGGCCTTGTTGGCCTTCTGAGTCTCTTGAACAAATATTTTTAATTGTTTCGTTAAATCGGCCAAGTGATCGACCATCTTATTGTCTACATTGCCCTCAACTTTTGCAGCAGGAACACCCATTTGTGCCTTCTTAGCCTCCTGGGCTTTGACCATAATATCGTTGTTCTCGGCCAAAACTTCGCTAACCTTACTGACATATTGAGTGCAAGACTCTTGATACTTGTCCAACGCTAATAACTTTAGATGGGCTTGGATGTTCTCTTTAATAACCTCCAGAGCCGGTAACTTCTGCTCACCGTTTGGCAGTTCCTTCATTAAATTCTTTCTTGAGAGATCCTTCAAGACGTCCATTCGAATATCCCTACTGCATGCTGACCAAAACAAATCTTTTGCTTGATTTTAATGCACTAATTCATCCACCAAAATAAGATATTCTACCACTTCATCAAACTGAACACAAAGTTTTTTGAAGTCCACCATTGAAGAAACACCACCTTTAGCTTGCCAGTCACCTACAATTTTATTGAGGTCCATCATTGTAAACCTAACACCCCATCTATCAATCATAGCTTTAGAAAGCTTAACCCAATCCTTGTCCTTAAATGCCTGCATAGCAATAACCTCTTTTTCCACCTCCCTATCGGCAATAAAAAATCTAACTTGCTTCACCATATCCACATGGGAAGCACCATCAACAGCAGCAGCAGCTTCATACCTGCTAATGAACCATTTAACCTCCTCCCCATCAAACTTTGGGCCATCCCAAGAAACAATTCTAACTGAGGGAGTAAGAGGGTTTGAAGATCCAGAAGCAACAGCAGACGAAGACATCCCAATAAGTAATGAAAAGCGTTAACAATCGATAAAATAACAAGCCTCTTGCAGGCCAATAACAAAAATCCAATTAGAGTTCCAGAAAATAAGCCTCTTGCAGGCTAATAACGTTCTTGATCCAAGTAAGTCTTTTAAAGAAAGCTAGAGAAATCGAACCCCACGTTGGGCGCCAACTATGGTAAGGTAAACTCTTACAGTCGCCTTGCTGTAAGCAGAATCCGGAGGAGATGTGTGGATTTAGCTGAAAACCCCGTCCTTCCAATAAAAATAACAAAATGGGAATTCTAAATCACTAAGCTAACCAATCTACTTGGATCTGATTGATAAAAAAAAATAATGAAACTCTAAAATAATTAACGCTTATTGAGATTTAAAGAAAGTGGCTGTTGAGAAAGAAATACTGATAACAACAATTAAGGTGTACCAGTGAAAGATCTGTAAAGATTGACTTTTATGTTTTTATAATATTTTAAATTTATATGAGACAGCAATAATCAAGTCCCAGCGACGAAGACCTTTCTAAAGATACCCTGTATGAAGTGTTATTTAAACTGTTGAATTGTATTTCTAAGATGTTATGTAAAAAAAATAATAATGTTATAAGGGTATTACAAGTTATTTTAATTTGTTGAGTAATAAAAAATGAGACTGTGGTGGTCAATGATTAAGCTGTATGATCTGTCCCCCTTTTCTATTTCGAGTTTGAGATGCGCTTAAGTATTCCTAGTCACGTGCCTAAGTTTTCCCCTCCAGAGCTCTTCCAGAGTCAATCCGGAGCCCGTACGGAGTCCGTACGGAGCCGGAACGGAGTCCGTACGGAGTCCGTACGGAGTCGAAACGGAGTCTGTCCGGACTTCCGGACTCAATTTAGAACCTTAAAACCATAATAAAAAATCTAGAAAAATTACACATAATAGAGCTACTTCCCTTTTACCTACCAAACTAATTTTCGTAGTCTGCGCAGCTCTAATTACCCCGTGAAAATTCATCAAAGTTAAGTAATTTTTGAAAAACGTAAATATTTCTATAAAACTTTAAAATTCATTTAAAAATATAAGAAAAATAGTAAAAATTCTGGGAAAATTTCCCAAGGTTCTTGAGTGACTCGACTTAATACTTATAAATTTCCCAGACCGTAAAAATAAGTTTTCTCCGTAAAATAAATTGTTTTCGTGTAGGCATTCGCTCGTGACCAATTTCTTCATATTTAAAACTCAAATAAATTAAATAAACCCTTTTATATATAAAAAAAATAATAACGCCAATCTTGCATGCTGTAATAACTCCATTTACATACTTAGGTGCCGTACTAAACTTTAGGCTACCACAGCGGCAAACACTTTTAATTACTATCAGACTTAAAGCAACCTTTAAATTGTTATATAGAATTTTAATTAGAATTGTATTACTAATAAAAAAATATAAACGTAGTAAAATAGTATTTAATTTGTGGAGTGCATAATAAGTGATGAGGCTACAGGGGATTATCCAAGGCCCTTTTATAGGCAATGGGTCCTCTGAAGCGTCACTATATTTGTAAATACAATTATTAGAATAGAATAAAACAAATATATCAAAGAGTAAATGAAACATAACAATGTAGAGAAAAATATGAAACAAATAATTAAAACCCCAATTAAGAATCCAATTTTTCCGCCATTAATTACCAAATCAGTAAGTAAAAATAGTGAATAACTAAAAAAGATTGGAACATAGGAACTATGAGAAAAATAATTCCAAACAGATGGTACAGTCTGATTTAAGGATATTTTAAGTGAAACAAAAAATACTTTGACGCAACAAAACATGTAATTAATCTCAATTTAGTATAAATTAATTAATTAGTTTTTCCTGACACAATTAAGGGTCAAAAGAAGCTTCATTAATTATTGTTAAGTATTATATGAAAAGGTGTTATTTAATATATAAATTTAAATAATTAATTTAAATATATTATAAGTCAATTTTACACTTATAATTATAATATATGTTTTTTTAATTAATTAAATATAAATTTATAATTATTAAATAACATAAAAATGCGCCATTATTTGTAGAATATATTATATTATGTTCAATTTAACTGTATATAAAAATTTATATAACCAATAAAATTAATATAACACTTGTATATAATAAAATACTTATATAATTTTATTATGCAATAAAATATTAACTTATATTCATTAAATACAATTCTTACCCACTCTTTCAGGTTTTATAAGTTTCATATCATTTACTGGACTCCTGGAATAGCCTGGCTGACACTCCCTCACTCTAAAAAAACAATAAAGAAAATGCTAAGATTTTTTCTTTTTGTATTTTTTCAACAGAGAAGGCGGATTTGAAATTTCCTTGCCAGGTATCCATGCATCATGTTCAGATGATTTGTTCTTATATCTCAATAAATATTTAGTACCTCTTTCAGAAGTGATAATTCTATCATTGAGAATTTTATCAATTTCTGCTGTTTCTGTGACTTCCTGAGGGTTCTTCTTAGGTCTTCCTCTTCTTTTTGGAAATAAGTCACTGTTGGAAGTATAAGGCTTAAGCAAAGAAATGTGAAAGACAGGATGTTTCCTATCATATGGAGAATACAATAAAACTTCTACTGCATTATCACCAACCATTCTTTTAACAACAAATGGTCCTACAAAAGAATCTTTTAATTTGTTGTTACCTTGTAAATTGAAATGGACAGTAGAGATCAACACTTCATCACCCTTGTTAAATGTGTATTCTTTATGGGATTTATCCCATCTTTTCTTTTCATATTCAAATGCTTTATCAATACAACTCTGAGCATGTTTTCTGCATAGCTGTTGTATTTGCATAAAAGATTTTACACCAGGGTGTAGTTCCAACTTAGGTAATTTATTATTGAGAATCTGAGCAGGAGTGTTTGGGACATAACCTAACCAAAGCTCAAAAGGCTTTTTCTCAGTGACAGAATGAACAGTGCTATTATATGCAAATTCAAGACCAGGCAAAAGAGTGACCCAATCATGAGTAAATCTGTCATTGTCTTTATATTCTAAACCAAAGGCACAATACCTTCTAATCATATCTTCCAGAGTTTGAATCATTCTTTCAGCTAGACCATCAGTCTGAGGATGGTGAGCTGTAGACAATTTTAACTCACAGCCGCAAATATCCATCAAAGAGGTCCAAAACTCAGAAGTGAATTTTAGATCCCTATCAGAGATAATGGCTTTTGGAAAACCAATAATATTAAACATGTAAGACCACCATAAGAAAGCTAATTCTTTGGTGGATACATCTTTGTGGGTTGGAATAAATTTGCACATTTTTGTGAATCTATCCACTATTACCCAACAAGAGTTGAAGCTGTCTTTACCTGCAACAGGAAGACCAGTGACAAAATCCATATTAATGATTTGCCAGGGAGAACTAGGTGCTTCAATATGTTGTAATAAACCTGCTCTCTTACCTGTTAACCTTTTAGATTTTTGGCAGGAATCACAAGATTCAACATATAATTTTGTGTCTTCAGACATATTAGCCCACCATGCAGTGTTTTTGATTCTAATCAATGTTTTTTCAAGATCAAAATGACCAGCTAATATGTCGTCATGACAAAGTTTGAGGATAGTTTCTTTCATTGAAGGAGGAATTACAATTACATTGGTAAGCTTCGTTCTATAATATATATAA
The DNA here is from genome assembly GCA_030280995.1 of Hemileia vastatrix. Classification (NCBI taxonomy): domain Eukaryota; kingdom Fungi; phylum Basidiomycota; class Pucciniomycetes; order Pucciniales; family Zaghouaniaceae; genus Hemileia; species Hemileia vastatrix. The sequence continues at coordinate 1,786,440 of JASXTE010000008.1, read as the reverse complement.
CCATCTTCAATAGAGAACTTTCCTTTATTTAAAGCATTTTGGTACTTTGCAGGAAGAGTTTTTATTAATGCTTGAATTGAAGCATTCTTAGGATCATTTAAGATAGTAACCAATTTATTTAAATCAGAATTGTTATCATATGAATCCAGTATTAACTGTAATAACTCCTCTTCCATATCAACTATAAATATGCCATGTATATGAACAGTATCATCTTCAGGTACATAAGCAGGATTGGAGTCATTATTTGGCAGAGGCAATCTGGAGAGCATATCAACATTAGAGTGAACATTTCCAGCTCTATGGATAATTGTCATCCTTCCTCTGTATTCTTGAACAGCAAGTTGCCACCTGAACATATGTCTGTTAGGTGTCTTTAGGTTTAAGAGAGATTTCACAGCACTACAGTCAGTTACCAACTCAAATTTTTGGTCATCCAAATAGTAATGAAGTTTCTCAAGAGCCCAAACAACTGCTAACCACTCCAATTGAGTGGCACCATATTTCAATTCACTATTTCTTAAGGTTCTTGAAATATAACAAATTACAACCTCTGAGGATTTATCATTAATAATTTGCTTTTGGTGAAGGGCAGCACCCAGACCAATAAAGCTAGCATCTGTATAAAGGACAAATGGCTTGTTAAAATCTGGAAGAGCCAATATAGGGGCTGTCATTAAGCAACTTTTTAATGTATCAAAAGCTTTTTGACAGTCATTATTCCAGAGAAAAGCAACATCTTTTCTGGTCAGTTTTGTAAGAGGCAAGGCTATGACCTGATAATTTTTAATATATTTTCTATAATAGCCACACATACCCAAAAAACTTTGGATTTCTCTTACAGAAGTTGGTGCTTTTACATTCTGAATGGCAGCAACTTTATTATGGTCTACACAAATTTGTAAGCCTGACACAACATGGCCAAGGACTTTCAAAGATTGAAAAACAAATTTACACTTTTTTAAAGATAAGGTCATATTGATTTCATCAATTTTTTGGAAAACTCTATTCAAGTGAATCATATGTTCATCAAAAGTTTTAGAAAAAACAATAATATCATCAATATAAACCATGAGCCAACCTTCAATAATTTCTTGATGGAAAGTGTTATCCATGACTTTCTGGAAAACTGAAGGAGCATTTTTAGGGCCAAATGGCATCCTAACATACTTATATATTCCCATATGAGTAGAAATAAGCAAAAAATTTTGAGAATTTTTCTCAACTGGAACTTGATGATAACCTTTATTACCATCCAGACAACTAATAAATTTTGCACCTTGCAAGGTAGCATGTATTGAATTAATTCTGGGTAAAGGATAAATATCATCAACAGTATAAGTATTTAAAGCTCTGTAATCTCCACATAATCTAGCTTTATCTTTTTCATATGAAATCAAGACTGGGGAGATGACACAATATTTGGGGGTGACATCCACTTTCTCAATGATATTCATTTTCAATAATGTTTCAATATTATCTTCAATATCTTTTCTTTTTGATGGAGAAGCAGGATATGGTTTTTTCTTAAGGGTAGGAGGAATATCACTCAAATTACAGGATAAGGTAATTTTCATCTCTTCCTGAACAATTCCCAAGACATGAGAACCATGAGCAAAAGCCATAGGGAAAGAGGTAATAGAGGCAACAATAGAATCCTTTTGTTCACTAGTCAACTGATCACCAAAAGAAGCGGTATTTATTTTATGTAATAAATCATCCATTTCAGTTGTTGTTCTACCTTTACACTAGATCAGTGAGTTACAAGATTTCAAAAAATTCCCAGAAGTTCTAGGAGAGGAAATTTTGAATTTCCTTTTCCCATTCATTCCTAAGGTAAAGCAATTATTTGCTGGGTCCAGTTTCACACCAAACATGGTTAAAATATCATTTCCCATAATAAACCAATTGCTTAAATTATCATTTTTCATGACAACAAACTCACAAACAGCTCTGACAAAATCATTATTATATTTGAAGAATACAGAGGTTTTGTATTTGCCAATAGGAAATAAGGTAGAACCATACCCTCTCCATTTTTCAGAAGTTATAGGTAATAATTTACTCAAATATTCCTTATCCACTGAAGCCAAAGCTTTTTCAGATACTACACTTCCTCCAGCACCAGAATCAAGAACTACATCAACATTTTTACCATTAATGATAACAGCTGCCTTTAAAGGGGATATAGGAATAGAATTGTTAGTAATATCTTTAATTATCTCAGCATTTTCTACTGAAGATAAATTCAATACACAATCTTCAGATATATTATTTAAATAATGGACATCATGTTCCAACATTAAAACATCTTTAACAGATTCATTGTCATAGGAGATATTACTTTCACAGTCACTGGAAGAATTATTGACATCAAGTTCAACTTCATCAGTGTCTTCATTTTGTTCAACAAGATGAATTTTCTTGTCACAAACATGACCCTTCTACCACGGTTTGTTACACTTATAACAAGTATTTGTTGCATATTTTTTAGGTGCAACTGGGGCAGAGGGTTTACCAGATTTTTCTGGGAGCTTTGTAGAAGTTTTATTCTGATCATTATAAGATTTTCCAAGGTAATTCTTTGTTTCATATCTATGGTTGAGCAGTACTTCATTACAGATATTAATGAAAGAAGAATTTTCCCTTACATGCTCAGTTCTAGCAACAATCAAATCCCTAAGAGAATTTGGTAATTTATACAAGATTTTATCTCTCCAAATATCATAATCCATCTTTGGATCAATTGCTCTAAGGAATTTAGTTATTTTCATCAGAAAAACAATGGGCTTTTCAACAGAGGAGGATACATATCTAGTATTCTCATACAGTCTCTGCTGAGCTATCCTGAATTTTGAACCACCAAACTGATTCTCAATCAAGGATTTCCAATCATTCCATGTATAATGATTGTTATCTAAGAGGACAGATTCATACCACATCAAGGCTACATTTAAAAATAAAGAAATTAGCTTAGAAACAATTTCCTCATCAGGTAGTTTATAAGATCTCTTTAAATTATCAATTCTTTGGATAAAGTGTTGCCAATCAGAGGAAGAATCACCATCAAAGGTAGGATATTGGTCTAACTTAGGCCAATTCTTCTGACTACTGGGATGGTCCACTTTTTGGTTTGAATTACTCATTATTAATAATTCCTGAAGTTTAGCCAGGTGTTCAGAAATTTCATTATTTACAGAAACAGCTGGTGCATGACCATCACAAGATTTTTTTCTAGTAGCAAAAGATTTTACAGACTCATTGTCAGTTTGTTTAATGGTTGAAATATGAGGAAGAAAGGATGAACTTTGCTCAGGTTTTTTCCCTTTATTTTTATGCAGCTTATTGACAGAAATCTCATTTAATTCATTATTGATGGTTAAGGTTGAGAAATTTTCCTGCAGGTCAAACACATAGTTTCTTATTCTTGGAATTTCAGACATCTGGTCATATACTTTTGCAAGAGATAGAAAATTTCTGTCCTCAGAAACTGAGTGTTTGGTACTTAGTGCATGGAAATCATTTTTTAGCTTTTTAAACTCATTTTGCAGAGATTTTATTTCATTTTTGAATGAATAATTTTCTTCAATAAGTGGTTTCAATTCACTCAAGGTCTTATGTAGACTGATATTTCTATCTGAGATAGCTCTATGGTCACTTCTTATTTGTTTTTGTTGACTAAGAAAAATATTCAAGGTTTCTTTGATTTTTAAATAAGCTGTATCTTGTACAGAAGAACTCACTTTACATTGCAAGTGTAAATTATTTAATCTATCATTTTCATGGATTAACACATCTCTCACATGTTTGTCTTTCACAATATTAAAATCAAGGGTATCTTTCAATATTTCCTCAGAAGTTTTTTCAATTAAGATATAGATTTCAGGGGGAACAGAATCATTTTTAATTGCAAGAGAAGGATTAATTAAAGATGTAGAAGTTAAATGTAAAGGTTCATCAAATGAAAATTTGCTAATTACATCAATAGGGCTACTAGTTACAGGAAGCTGTCTTTTAACAGGTTTAACTGTTCTTTCACCATGTTCAATAATATTACCTGCAGAAGAAGATTTATTAGAAAACATACCCAAATGACTATCAAACAAATTACTTACCATGGCAGAGGATGAAACTTCCCCTGGGACTGGGTTTGGGATTGTGCTTGGGCCTTCTTTCTCCTGCCTTGTTGGTAGGGATGAGGAGGTGGATGGAAATTGGGTGTTCTGGATGGGCCAGGCTGATGATGAGGAGGGTGTTGCACATTCTGTTGGTAGTGACTCATTAGATAATCCCATTTCCATTGCTCTACTTCCATAGTATTTGGATTTTGGATGGTTGAGCTGGGTGGCTGTGAAGGTTGAGCCTGAAACTGAGGCTGATTGGGATGCAACTGAGGAGGGGCCTGGGCCTGAATCTGGTTCCTGAGTTCTTGAACCTGATCCCACAAGGTGTCTACCTTTGCTTTGTACGTCATATTTTCTGTCTTAAACTCTTTTATATGACTGGATAGGTTGCTGATTTGTTGTGGCAGAGGAAGCTTTTTTATTTTGAAGCCTTTTGGAAGACCTTCTTGAGGCACTAGAGGCTTTACTTCCTTCTGTGGTACTGGGGGAAGGGGGTTTGGTTTGTTTACATTTCCTGTCATTTCCACATCCTGCAGTATGTGAATTCTTTGTGTTAGCATAAGATTTTTTATGTCCAACTTTAGAAGAACTTACAGTGTCAGCATCATAGTCAATTTCAATTTCATCCACTTGCATGTTATCCATTTTGTCAGCCAAATTGTTGGACATACTAGTGGGAAGATTTTAATTTACTTCTTATTTTTTAAAAAAAATAATAAAAGTTAGTTGATAATTGCTCCAAATAATAAAAAAAATCTTATTAATTAAATTATAGAAAAAAAAATTTTCAATATAAAGTAATAATTATTAATTTTTATTAAAAAAATGGATTGCAAGGTTAAATTGGGAATAAACAATCAATTTAATTCAACCAATTAATTACCAATATTAAATATGGCAATATATTTGGGACTAAGCACAAAGTACTTTTAAGTCAACCAAAATTAACAATAATTAATAATAAAAATAAATTAAATTAATAATTCAATTTGTATTAATAAAAAATGTTAATTCTTCTAGGACTAAGAGGTTTAACACTCTATAATGGTCAACTAGGAAAAAAAATTTTAATAATTGAACACTTACACTCAGTGAATCAGCAATTAAGCCACAATCACTGTTATTGCAGTAAAAATATAGTAATATGAGTGAGAGGTGCAAAGGTGAACTTACTATAGTGATCGAAAAATCACTTCAAAATAATATAAGAATTAATATAATATAAACCTAAGAAATCGAACCCAAGTTCAAAACACAGTCGCGGCAAAAGTTTTGTTTTTGCTAGGTGGTCCGTGCGTTTTGTCGTTCGTCGCCAGGCTCGATTGTCGTCGTCGTTTGGAAACGTCTCCAGTTGTCGGTCAGTCGTCTAGAAGAAGGTAAGGAAAAGAGGAGAAAAGGAGGAGAAAAGGAGGGGGACAAGGGAAAAATAAAAGAAATAAACTACAATAGAATATTTAATTTATTTAAAAGGAAAACAACGGTGAGTAACTTGAGAGATGACAAAAACTTAGGTTTTATTAATAATAATATTATTTAATGTAAGGGTTCTGCATGGCAAACACTTTTAATTACTATCAGACTTAAAGCAACCTTTAAATTGTTATATAGAATTTTAATTAGAATTGTATTACTAATAAAAAAATATAAACGTAGTAAAATAGTATTTAATTTGTGGAGTGTATAATAAGTGATGAGGCTACAGGGGATTATCCAAGGCCCTTTTATAGGCAATGGGTCCTCTGAAGCGCCACTATATTTGTAAATACAATGATTAGAATAGAATAAAACAAATATATCAAAGAGTAAATGAAACATAACAATGTAGAGAAAAATATGAAACAAATAATTAAAACCCCAATTAAGAATCCAATTTTTCCGCCATTAATTCCCAAATCAGTAAGTAAAAATAGTGAATAACTAAACAAGATTGGAACATAGGAACTATGAGAAAAATAATTCCAAACAGATGGTACAGTCTGATTTAAGGATATTTTAAGTGAAACAAAAAATACTTTGATGCAACAAAACATGTAATTAATCTCAATTTAGTATAAATTAATTAATTGGTTTTTCCTGACACAATTAAGGGTCAAAAGAAGTGTCATTAATTATTGTTTAGTATTATATGAAAAGGTGTTATTTAATATATAAATTTAAATAATTGATTTACATATATTATAAGTCAATTTTACACTTATAATTATAATATATGTTTTTTTAATTAATTAAATATAAATTTATAATTATTAAATAACATAAAAATGTGCCATTATTTGTAGAATATATTATATTATGTTCAATTTAACTGTATATAAAAATTTATATAACCAATAAAATTAATATAACACTTGTATATAATAAAATACTTATATAATTTTATTATGCAATAAAATATTAACTTATATTCATTAAATACAATTCTTACCCACTCTTTCAGGTTTTATAAGTTACATATCATTTACTGGACTCCTGGAATAGCCTGGCTGACAGTAAGGTATGAGTCTGTGGTATATAATGAGGTTGAATCTAGATATTCTCTAACTAAGTTGAAATTGTGTGGTGTAGCAAAAATTTAAAAGAAGTTGCAAACTTTTTTGTGGGAGTAGCATTTTGAGCTGCAGGTGGATGCTAAATCTCTAGCTCAAATGATCAATACACTTAGTCTTCCAAATTCTTCAATGACTAGATGGGTTGCATTTATTCAGCATTTTTTTTTGACCTGTTACACAAACCTGGAAAAACTTTTATGATTCCTAATGAATTATCAAGGAGACCACCCACAGATAAAGATTCTGATTCTGAACAATTTGATGAAGATATCCCAGTGGTTAGAGCCAGCACAAAGGGTTCTGAAGTTTTTCTCTTCTCCCCCATGGGACTAAACTGCTAGATTGTTCTCTCCTCCCCCAATAGGGTATACTGGCTTGATCTGATCTTGATTCTGGAAATCAGTAAAGTCTTTGTTGATGAAGATGGGGCTGTTGTTTGGGATTGCTCAAATTTAGAGAATGGTTTTATTTTAGTGAACTGGATTCTCTTAAGATTTAATGGAAAAAAAAGCATGTACTAAAATTTAGGGATTGGTGTCCTGATTGGCTGGTCAAGTGGCTCATGTTCACACTGGTGATTTTGATAACAGGGTTGTACCCTTGTATTTTGTTTTGCTGTACTTTGCAGATGAGACTTGGGTTTTATTTTACTATGGTTGAATATCTGTTAACCTTGGAGAAGCCAGATAGATGTGATGATGATACTTGGGTGGAAATCAAGAAGAAGAGTCCTGGATTCTATGTGTCAGGTAAGAGGTTGATGAGGAGGAGACATTTAAATACTCAAGAAGTGGTGAATCAGAAGAAGGGTCAAGAAGTTTTGATGAAGTCTTTGCATGAATACCTTGGCCATAGAGGGTTTGGGGAGACCTATAGGAGAGTAGAAGACAGATTTTGGTGGCCAGGTATGAGGTTGGATGTTCAGGGTTGGGTTCAATCTTGTGAAGAATGTCAAAGAAGAAGTCAATTGAAAACTAAAGAGGTTGGCCATGCTACAGGTGAATCAACCGTGTTTGAAAGAGTCAGATTGGATGCTGTCCATATTATAGAGGGAAGGTATAAATACTTGATTTTTGCCAGGGATTATTTGTATGGTTGGGTTAAAGCAGTGCCTCTAGTTAATTTGACTTCCAAAAATGTGGCAGATTTTTTGAAGAAGGAATGAGTGTTTAGATATGGGTTTATGAAGATGGTGACTGTTGATGGTGGGACAGAGTTTGGAGCTGAATTAGAAGAATCTGTTGCTAGTATTGGTTCTAAAGTTAGAGTGGCTACACCTTATTATCCTGAAGCTGAAGGCATGGTTGAAAGAGGCCATCAAGCGATCAAGAATGCTTTGGTGAAGATGTGTGAGATAGTGCAGAAAAGTGGAGGAATTATTTACCCTTTGTTTAATTTTCTGATAGGGTCACTTTGAAAAGGAAAACTGGCTATTCTCCTTATGAATTAATGTTTTGGAAGAAAGCTGTTCTACCAGTGGATTTGAAAGGTGTCTTTTATCTTTGAGTTGATTGGGATGATGTGTTCTCAACAGAAGATTTTTTCTGTGCCAGGATGCAACAGTTGGAATTTAGAGAGGAATGTCAATAGAAGGCATACTCTAGAATGATGAAGATAAGAAAACAATCAGTCAGATATTAGGTCATGAATTTAGCTCATAGACTCAGGAATCCCTTGAAAAATGGTTTTTTGGTTTTGGTGTATAAACAAAGTTTGGAGAGTCAGTGGGAAAATGTTTTCTGACAGATGGAATAGGCCTTACAGAGTCAGATCTCAGGTATCTGGAGGTTCTTATGTTTTGGAGGAGTTAGATGGTGTAGTATTAAAGAAGAGGTTGGCTGCTGATCAGGTGAAGAGATTCTACCCAAGAGGCACTAGAAGTGAAGAGGATTCACTCTTCAATGAGGATAAACTATTGACCAATCTTTAAATTTTTAATTTTGGTGATGCTGTGAATCTGTTTGTTGGAAACCTGTTTCTTAGAAGGTGCCTATGGGTGAGGCTTCTAGATTTTTTTTGAAAGTGTAGGAGTAACTGATGAGCTGGCTGATCTGTAGAACAGTTACCCCAGATTTTCTGTTTCCAACCTTTTCACTTAATTTGGCTGAAACCTAGTATTGGTTTCTCTTCACAGGTTTTAGTGCTCTATGAATTTAAACTGTAAGTTGTTTTTGTCTTCAAGTGCTGGACTCTTCATGCTTATTGTTTTTGCTTTATTGTGTTGGATGTTGTGTTTTTGTTAGAAGTTACCCAGGGGGGCTTCTAGATTTTATTTTGGCAAGTGTGGGGTTAACTAATGAGCAGGCTGCTCTGTTGAAAAATTACCCCATAATGTCTGTTTCAAGTATTTTTTTGACCTTGTTGAATCCTAGTGCTGGTTTTGGTTATTCAGGTTTAAATTTTACTATTACTTTAAACTGGCTTGGGACTGGCTTCTTTGGTTTATTTGGATTGGTGGTTGATCACTGGTGGTCTCCCATCATTTTTACTTATTGGAGGGAGCCCACTTGGTGTTCATTTCCTAGGACTGGACTTTTTAGGTAGCTGGACTTTTTCTTTTTCTTTGCATGATTTTTGTGTCTATGGTTTTGTAGATATTAGTTTTATATTAATTTCTTTTTAAATTTTTCTTTTAATTTTTATGGGAGTTAATTGGATATAAAGAAGGGAAAATCACAAAATTTAATTATATGGTGTCAGCATATCAGGGTCACCTGGATGTAGCAAGCATTGTGGGAAAAGGCTCTTCAATTGGACGGGCAATGTTATTTTCTTTTTTATCTTTATTTCTTTTTTATTATTTACTTTTATTTATATTCATTTTAATTTAACTTTATATTCTTATTCTTAAGTTAATTCTATCTCAAATCATTTAAAAATTATTTAAAGGTGTATCCACATCAAAGTGCACTTAGAAGTGGGTAAGGTATCATAGGATCAGCTCATCAATTGGCTGAGTGATACAATTTGTAATTATTGTTTTTTAATCTTTTTATTATTCATTTCCTTTTTATTTCTCAGCTCTTATATTTTTTGAGAAATTTTGTTTAATTCTTTTCAAGTTTTTATTAGTATTTTAGTAGTTTTAAATAGCAATATTTAGAAAAAAAATAAAAATAAAAAATAAAAATAAAAATAAAAATAAAAATAAAAATAAAAATAAAAATAAAAATAAAAATAAAAATAAAAATAAAAATAAAAATAAAAATAAAAATAAAAATAAAAATAAAAATAAAAATAAAAATAAAAATAAAAATAAAAATAAAAATAAAAATAAAAATAAAAATAAAAATAAAAATAAAAATAAAAATAAAAATAAAAATAAAAATAAAAATAAAAATAAAAATAAAAATAAAAATAAAAATAAAAATAAAAATAAAAATAAAAATAAAAATAAAAATAAAAATAAAAATAAAAATAAAAATAAAAATAAAAATAAAAATAAAAATAAAAATAAAAATAAAAATAAAAATAAAAATAAAAATAAAAATAAAAATAAAACATACATTTTTATATATCTGCTAATTATTATTGTTTTCTCTATTTAGTGAATTATTAATTTCTTTTCTTTATTAATGTCTGAAAGAAGAATCTTCAGACAGTTGGTCCAGATTATGTTGGCATTCTTTTTCTTATTAGGTTTGGAGGAAGATCTGTGTTCCTTGTGGTGTATTCAGCTGGAGACAGTGTAGGGATTGTAATGGTCAGAAACTGGATTTGAAGGTAATTTTTGTGTAGAAGTTGAAGAGGCTGGGATAGAGTGTTGGAAGGTGTCCTTAATTATACTAGACATCTTACAGTTGTCATCAAATAATTGCTTGCTCAGGTTCTTTTTAAAGTAATTCAATGGCCCATGAATTGAAAAGGCTTTAAACATGTTTGAACAGTAGGAGGAGGATCAAACAGATGGTGGTATAGATTTTCTTGGTCATCTTCTAAATAGTTTTGAGAATATGAACTAGGATGAGGATGTTCCTGTGGCCTAGTTTGAGAAGTAGGTCTGTTGTTATTGTTGTTAATATTGTTGCTTGTTTCAGTTTGGTTGGGTACTGGTGGTGGAGTACCAGTGTTGTTGTAGCATGGAGGAGGAGAAGGTGACCTAGAAGCTGATTGGGATCTTCTAGATAAAGTTCTGGAAAAAATTGAACTGTCGGATAAATAATTGGCTGGATGAGGAGAGGTGTAGTTGCTTCTTCTTTGTTGAGAGGGAGAATTTTGTCTTGGAGAAGTGTTTGGTGCTATGGTGTCTTCTTGGGGTCCTCTGGCAGGGCTTCTAGAAGTTTTGTAATTTTTGGTAATTTTTGAAAAAGTAAATTTTTAGTGCATTTCTCTAGGAGCACTAGAAATGGTGTTTTTGGTGTTTGCTGGAGGAATATGGCTGTTTTCTTGCTGATTTTGAAGGTTTTGAGCCTTATTTTTGCTTCCTATAGAGGTGGGCAGGCCGCCTGCACATGGTCTATCAGCCTGGGAGCTGCTTTTGAAGCTGTTTGAGCTGAAATTGCAGAGATAAAGGCTGTTTTATGGGAGGATAAAGCTGTTCTTTTGGAGAGTTTTCTGGGGACTGAGTGGTGGGATCTTCTGGATGGAGCTGAAGATAAAGAGGAAAAAGCAGGACCAAGCTCTAAGAATCTAGTAGGGGATATGGAGATATATTTATGTGAAGATGAAGATTGAGGTATAGGATAATTGTGGTCTCTGCCACATTTTTTCCTTTTGGAGTTGCGGGAATCATAGGCCCTGTTGTAGAGTTTGGTCTCAGGAGTTGAAAGAGCAAAAGTGGAAGGTCTGCACAGGTGGATACGCTGTTTGAAAGCATAGTCCTTTGGAGCAGTGAAGCAAGGAAGATCTGTGTCAAAAGTAGGAGATCTAGCCATGATCTGTGATGAGACAAAAATGAAGGGAAAAGAGATAAGAAGAAAATTTTAATTAGTGATGAGTAGATGATGAAGAGAAAGTGGAAGTTCAGTAGGTTGTTTGCAGAGTATTATGCATGGAATTGGCTCTGTATATATATGCAAAGTGTGGAAAGTAGATCAAGACTTAAAAATGAACACTATGGGAAGTTCATCAAGACTTTAAACTGAAAAAAGGTATAGTCCCCCAAGACTATAAACTGAGGATGGCTTTATGGTTGAGTCCTTCAGGAATATAAACTGAGAATGTGGTGCTGGTGTATTTCTGAAAGAGGGCATCCAAAAGGGTAGTATCTGAACTTATTTAAGGCAAGTCTGGTGGTAACTGATGAGCTTACTGCTCTGTAGAACAGTTACCCCAGAATTTTAGTTCATTTCTTTGGTGTTTAATGGTTTGATCTCTGGTTCTGACTTTATGATTTAATTTTTGAGTCCCCCAAGACTATAAAATGAGGGATTTTAGTCCCCCAAGAGTAATAATTAGGGTTGTTATTCCCCAAAGACTTTAAACTGAGGATAAGTCCCCCAAGACTGTAGACTGAGGATTTTCTTATGGCTGGCTACATTCAGGAAATCCGGAGAGTGGTCAAGAATTTTTCATTTCTAAGTCAAAAAGTTCAATCAAGAGTCAAGTGGCAGAAGAGAATCAAGAGATGAAACAAAGTGTTCATCATTTTCTCTGAACTAAAGGATGAGGTCCACCCTTTTCTCAAGGTCCTGTGGATTTCTAGCATGAGTGGATTGGAAGTAGCTTAGTAGAAGGTGTTTTTGTTCAGAGGAGTGTTGCTGGAACTTGGCCTTAATGGTGGGTAAGTGGTTAGGTGTTGGTGGTTCAATGGATCCTACATTTTCACCATTACTGGAAGAAGATAGAGGAACTGAGATGTCATCAGTTTTAAAAATAGAATGAGGAATAAAAGTTTTTTTTGCCATCAGATTGACCAAGAATGGTGGAAGTTGTTGCTGTAGTGGTTTTGGAACTCTTCTTTGAAGGGTTTAGTTTGCTGACTAATCTGGGTATCAGGATGGATGTCCTGGATATTTTGGTGCTGGTGGAAGATGGAGCAGGTTGAGGTGGAGGTGAAGTTTTTGAAGATTATAATGGACCAGGTCTGTATCAAGTATTATTTATGGATTGGAAGAAATCACAGGAGGCCCTGTATGGATGAGTTGATGGTGTGATGGCACATATCAGATTTATGTCAATGCAGTATGGGCAAGGGCACATTTCAGAGGCAGATTTTTAAAGAAAGCTGAACATGTTGAATGTGATGAGAGAGAATGTGGATATTCTTGATTTGGTCTTCAAACATTGGCATAGGCCTTTGTTGGTATGTTTGGAGTGGCTTTTGTATGTCTTAACTGACATTGGTGGAAGAATTAGGGGTTATTTTGGTTTTATTCAGTGAATTTTGCGACTATGGGTATTTAGGTACTACCATTAAATAGCCTCAATTCTTCTCTATATTTGATGTCTTGTTGATATTTTTCACATTCCAAGCTTTAAGGGGTCATTTCCCCATTTTTCATTTCTAAAAGATAGCTGTTTAATTTTGATTTTTGTGTTTTACAGGCTAACCTTAAGTATTAGGGTTAAGTGCTTAGTAAAATTAAGTAGAGATAATTTGGCTCTATATTTTATGTCACACGGTTGTCATAGCTTAATTTTGTGTTTTAAGTTTTTTGGAAGTTGTGGTGGATTTTTCTAAGTATTTTGGGCATTATTGGAGGTTTTTGGTGGTTTTCTGGCTTTGGGGAGGTCTTCCTGCCTCAGTTATAGAAGGCTGGAAATTTTTCTAGAGGGTTTTTATTCAATTTGGCTGTCAAAAGCGCCAAATTTATTTCTGTGCATGGATTTTTTAGATGGTGGTCTGTGTGTGCATACTGAATAAGACAGTTTGGGGCAACTTTAATTATCCTAAAACCTTCTGGTATTTATATCATTGTTTCTCACTCAGTTCTCACTGTTTTTAGCTACAATTGGCTGTGTTTGTTGCAAGGTTAGTCCTTCATTTAATTAAACGTTAGAAACTGGTTTCTCTGGTTTGGCTTTGCAACCTGGATCAAGTATTATTGCTGTTTTCTGTTCAACAAGTGCACAGTGTTTTGGTTTTGGGTGTGGATCTTTCAGCATTTCAGGTTTAATTTGGTCTGTGGTTTATCTAGGCTACTTTCTTGAATTTTTAGGCAGTCAGGAAGTGTGTTGGAAGGGGTATTGTAAAAGTCCCTAATTTGCTGTAGCAAATAAATCTCACCTGTTAATTCTCAAAGGGACAGGGTTTTTCTCTCCAGTTTAATTCCAACTCCCTTGTTCAAGGCCTATAGATAGTACTTTAAGATTTTATACAACATATTATATTTGTTCCAGAGTAAGACCTACTTGAGAAGATTAAAATAAAGTTTATGGAAATTTGAGCCAAGTGAATGATAAATATCTCAACAACCAGTGAGCCAAATCAGATGATGCTTGGTGGATATGAGAGCCAGGCTTATGGAGAACCTTCTTAAAAAAGGAATTGTGATTTTAGAAAACAAAAAAAGAAATAGAAACTATAAAAACACAAATTCAGAAAAAGAACATCAGTTAAAGTTGAAAAAAAGATGGGGGGAGAATGACTTACCTGATGAGATGTCTTCAAAGATGTAAAAGGACCAGATTGAAGTTCAGGAAGTGATGTATAAAAGAAATAGAAGAATATTGAAAGAAGTTAGAGAAGATGAATAAAAGTATATGAGGGATCATTGAAAAACAGAAAGAATAAAAAATTATGCAATTTCTGGAAATATACAACTTCATGTTGTGATGATGAATGAAAATAAATAAGGAAGTGAAAAAATATGCTTTCAGTTAAAATGCAAAATAAAATTAAATATGAAAAAATAAAATAACAAAAGCAAGTGGTAATTACATGCAACTTGATCATTTTGAGAGCATGAAAAAAGGATTTAATATGGTTGTGCTGACAATTTTGTAGTGTTATTGGCATGATGACTGAGTTTTGAGGATAGAAATTTGATCAGGAATTGTTGATAAAGAAAGGAATTAAAAGTGGAAAACTTACTGGGGCACAGTGTGTAAAAATTTGTATCAAAAAAGTGGGAGGGAAGAGATGTGATATGTAATGAATTGTGAGGATCTTTTTATTGGTGGGCTGAGCTGTGGTTGGAAAATTTTCATTAAAGCAGGACATATTTGACCACATGTTTGAGATTTCAGGTACCAAAAAAGCCATGTTTCATGGTGTGTTTATGTGTAAGTTTTCAAATGAAATCCACCAGGAATATTTGTTCAAGTTTGAGACCCCCTATTAAAAATTAGATGGGAAGAGAAGGAGGAAGAGATGCTTAAGAAGATGAATAAAATATTACTTTCAAAATTTTTTACAGATAAATATTGAATTGAAATAAATTTAGTTATTATTGTTATCATTATATTGGTTTCCACTTTTAAATGAAGTTACTATTTCACATGTACTCATACCAAAATTTGTGAAAGTGATTTATATAAGAATTAAATATTTAAATAGGAAAACTTGCATATTAATTTCCATAACAACCTTTCAAGTTATACACTTTAAGGAATATTTTTATTTTTATTTAAATATAAATATTTCTTTTAATTGAGTAACTGAAGATTTTATTTTCAATAGCCTTTAGGTCTTATATTTTAGTTAAAAAAATTATACAAAATTTAGTTTTACAAAGACTTAATAGATTTGAAATGAGAAGTGACTATATTCTTTTTAAAATTTGAAAATGGGAATGGCATTGGTTATTTCAATCCCTATGGTTATTAATATTTGTGATCAAAAATTTTTTCTAGATTTCTCAATTGTTGCAATTATGTAGTAAAAGATACCATTATTGTAAATTAAATTTACTTTCATAATTTAATGGTTTATCTTTTGGATTCAAATTAAAGCTTAAGTATGTTAAGGAAAAATTTTCATCCTTTAAATTGATAATCATATTGTATATTCAAAAGCTTATGTTGGATCAATATGTGCTCAATGTGTGCTCAATGAAGGATATATTCATGGTTATAGTTGATCAACTTATGCATAACTTGAGATAAAATAAGGATCATTTTAAGAAAATCAGAGAATAAATGTAAATCTAACACTAATTTACTCATTTTTATAAAGTGTATATAAACCTGGAATAATGAAGAGAGACTTTAAAGCTTGGGATAGGGAATTGCTAGCAGTTCACCCATAGATTTTCCGTGGTGAATCAATTATTCAAACTTAAAAGAATGAGGACATTCTTCATTGGAGAGAGGATTTAGTAGTCTAAATTTTAGTATGGCACTTGAGTATAATAAAAATAGATTTTTGGGGAATGATTTTTGGTATAAAAGTGCATGGAAAATAAGTTCAGGAGTCTCAAGAAACTTTGAGGTTTTTTCTGGAATTTATACTATTTTTCTGCTATTTTTAATAATTTTATAAAGTATTTTTGATTCTTTTTGATTTTTCATAATTTTCTTAATTTTGATAATTAGTTACTAAGTGAAAAAGGCTACGCAGGCTACAAAAATTAGAGTGGATTAGTAAGGAGAGGTATCTCTATCATCTATAATTTTTATAGATTTTTATTAGTATTTTAAAGGTTCTAAATGAGTCCACAAGTCTGTACTAGCTCCAAATTTCCATACATGCCCCATAAGAACTCTGCATGAGCTCTGGAATACTCCTGTTAGAGAAAGTAGAAAACATGACTTACTATGTGTATAAATCCTTTTGACTCAAAATTAGATAGTATCTAAGAACTATTATAGAGATCATACAACACAAAACCAACAACACATATTTTAACAATCATCAATTATTTTTCATAACAAATTATAAAATTGTAATTCCCTTATGAATATAACACTTTTAAATAACAATTAATCAATTTCAATCATCAAAATTAATATTAAATTATAGGGTGCCATTTCAAAGGTCTAATCACCAGGGATCTGGGTGTTTAAAAACTAAATCTTATAAAAATAAAAGCTTCATAAAAATACGTTATTCAATCATTTATATAAATTTTCTAAATACAGCTTCACTGTTGTGTTTTTCAACCTCATTACACCACACAATATGGGGGGCGGACTTGCTAGAAAGTCCACAACCTTGGACCCAAACTCACCACAGATGGAACACACATTGAGCTACTGATAAAGCAACCATACAATCAGGGATAAACAACACTCAGAAGAACAGTTTTAGGTGGTTGTTCAAGTAGAGTTCAGTATGGGTTTAATATGAGTTCAGTCTGAGTTCCATCTGAGTTCCATCTGAGTTCAGATTGTGCACTTGCTAGCAAGTCCACCCCCTATATTGCATAGTATTTATTATGGTTTGAAGCTGTGTTAAGTGAGGGTTAAGATAACTCTTGGGATAAATTGAAACAACTAATTGAAAAACAATTTGGAGGTTCTAAATTAAGGCTCACTCAGCAAAGGAGGAATAGTTGGATATTGTGTTTCAAATTCATCCAGAAGAATGCTATAACTTTTGATCTAAGTAATTAAAGGATATTTGTAAGAACATTATATTTATAATTTGTTTAAATAATTTTATTTTTGTATTTTATATATTCTTGTGGCTTGATGATATATTTTAAAAATTTATTTTCTCATAATATGCTTTCCATTATATTATTATTGTTTGAGGTAGTTATATTTTATTTTCGAAATGAATCAGGTATATTTTTTTACCTTTAATAATAATAATTTGATGAAAAACATATTTCTAATACAGTATTAATATTTTAGTTCATGTAAAAAGAAACTGTGGTATCTTGCTAGACATTTTGAAACATTTTCTTCAAGAATTGGCAGATGCTGAGGAAGACAGCCTTACAAGAAATATAAGTGAGGGTAGAGCCTTTAAACTATAGATGGTTAAAACTATAAAAGTGTCCTTCTGAAAAACAGACCATTTTTCAGTTGGACACTTTAGATACTGTGTAAGAAGATGGCTTTAGATTTTCTAATGGTCAAGGTATTTGCTTTTTGCTTAATCATAAAATTTAAGGTGTCACAGAATTGGTCAAAGGTGTCCTCATGAATGACAGTTTGATGTTGAGAATAGAATTTTTATAATGCATCAAAGATACACCAGTTAATGTATGATTTCTAAATGATATGCATTATAAAAGTTTCCTACTCAAAATTGAACCATCCTTCAAGTGTAAATTTTTGACCCAGTCTGAGATACCATTAATTTTAAGGTTAGCCAATTTCTAAGTACCAAGGCTATTAAAAGAGCTCATTTCATACCCTTTTCCTAAAGTTTTTACCTGAAGTACATTCAGTTTCTAAGAGGGACACATTTATTTTTTTATAAATACACTTATTACACATAATACCTATATTATGTGAATTATAGAAGTGTCCTTCTCATTAACCAATTCTCCTTCATGTGGAAAATTTTGACAAATTCTGGAAAACTTATATTTTATGTTTAAATAAAGAAAATAGTGCATGTGTTAGATTATTTTATTACATCTGGTTACACATTACCCAAGGTGTCTATCTGAGCAATGGTCTGTTTCTGAGAAGGAAACTTTTATAATGCATATCATTCAGGTATTATAGGAAAATCCCTGTATTATTGATGCGTTATAAAGGTGTCTTCTAATTAAAGGACCATCCTTAAGGTAAACACTTTAGGTACTGTGAATGAAAATCATGAATTTTTATAATTTACATGATATTTGGTTCTTTTTTAACCATAAAATTGAAGTAAACCCAGACATTTTTAAAAGTTCTAACATGAGAGTCAGTAAGATCTTGAGAGGGAAAATCTTAAAAGGTATTTAAAATAGAATTAAATTGTTGTCTGTGTATATTTTATAAATTTTAATTTATTTCATAATGTCTGACAATTTTTCAGGTGGAAACTTTTTGCACTGTATATGAAATGAGCCATTTTAATATCTTTGGCACATGAAAATTAACTAACTATAAAAGTGAAGTATTTAAAAAAAATTCAAATTTTTCACTTGAAGTACTTTATTTCACTGATAAGAAAAATTTTATCATTTATATTATATATGTATTACTGGTGCGAAATTCTATTATTTAAGCATTTTAAAAGTTTTGTTCTCAGAAACAGACTTTCCAATTAGTCAAAATTTTATACCAATTCTGTGAAAACTTCAATTTTATGGTAGCAAATATAAAAAAATTAATTTTATAAGAAGAGCTCATGTCATACAAGCTGCATAAGTGCACACCTTAATAACCCTATACTACTGAGAAGGAATTTTTGAATAATTGATTCAATATATGCTATGTAAATTTATAGATTTACTGGTCTTTATTTTAAAACTCTTCACCTTTTCAATTAGCATTTCTATTCTGAAAAATTGTTTCCATTACTAGATACATCAGGTGAGCTCTTGATATGCAAATTCTTACAAAAAAAATTATCCTTTTGTTCAAGGTTCCTATAAGTGACAAGAGGTTTATTATATAATGTGGCTTTTGTTAAAGAGGTTACTTTATAATGAATACTATCCATGAATAAGCTAGATATTTATCTTAGAGTCTTAAATAGTTTTTTTAAATTGACTTCATTTATTAAGCTTTAATTAAACCAATTCAAAATGATTCTCAAACAAGTCTTTATACTCTTCTCAAACTGACTATAATTCAGGGTATATTTATGTTCAATATTTAATAAAAAAATTTAAATCTATTTTCATATAATTCTTCAACATTCTGCTAACATAGAGACAACCATTTCCCAACCATTTAAAGTGGGGGAGATTGATAGAAATTCACACCTTCTTTCCCATGGTAATTACTTTTATTGTTTCTTTTTCATTCTTTTTGTCAGAACAGGAACAATAAAAAACTGAAAAAATAGTTAAAAAAGATTGAATTAAGGAATAGAAGCAAAAACAATGCAGAAACAGAGATGCAGAAGATAAGGAAGCTGGAACATCCTGCAAGTAAAATCCAAAAAGATACAGAAGCAGGAATATGCTGGTAAAAAAAGATACAGGGGAATAAGGAAGCAGGGAAAAACATTCAGGTTGAAAGATAAGCCGTAATAAATGCAGAAATTTTCATTCCAGCATATAAAGATGCAGGAATGAATGCAGCAATATTCATGCAAGCAGATAAGAAGTTAGGTGTACATATATAGTGAATACAGGGTTGCTTAAACATGGATTAGTAAACACATGTAAATAGTATGAATGAAATAAGATATAAGGAGGTGATTTACCTTAGAAATCACCATCTGTTTTTACCACAACTTAAACCTGATACTTCTAGTATTATTGAATTTACTACTTTTGTAGTCTCTTGAGTCTTAATAATTAAATATTATTAAAGCTATATTTAGTGAGCTCCACTGAATAGGGTAATATACTAATTATTAGTTTCTCCTTATCATTTAATATAAATTCAATATTATATTATTGATATTTTATCTTAAATAGGTAAGCTCTATTTTTCAGTAGATTATAAATATTGATATCTTATTCCTGGTTCCCAACTTGTTGAGCATTCCAAGCAAGTATTTCAGAATCACAAGTATTATATTATATTAATATATTGAATTAATAACTTACTAGTCCTGGCAACTTATTTATGTGCTTTAGTTTGGAGCCTGGTTTAAATTGTATATAAATAGACATGGGAATAAATATACACAGTATTTAAATAGTATATTAACAGTAAATTTAGTGATTTATATTAATATATAAACAGTAGCTGGTTTATAAAATATAAACAAAGTTATAAATATTGTGGGATTTTATAGTATAATATTATACCTAACCTTGGTTTAGTTGTATTCAGACCTTAGTGATGCTGATAAGACTTATTCATACCTCTTACAGTGAGTCAGGCCTGACATTTTTCCCTTTCCCTTTTCTTTATCAGTTTCTTCAATTTTTTTTCCCTTTTTATATCTTTCATTCTTTTTTTTTTGAAATATTTTAAATATTTCTTATTTTTCATATCTTTTTTACATTTTTAAATTAATCTTTTATTCTATTTTTTCTATTTTATCAATTTTTTCTTTTATTTTTTATTTATTCTTCTTCTATAACCTTTTTTTCTTTCATCTTCTTTTTATTTTTTTATTTTTTTATTTTTTTTTATTTTTTCATTTATTCCTTTTTTCCTTTTTTCCTTTCAATTTCACTTTTATTTTTCATTTTCATTTTATTCTTCATTTTCAATTTCATTTTTTTTCTCATTTTAATTATATTTCATTATTATCTATTTATTTTTTTATCCTTTTTCTTCTCATTTATTCTCTCTGTTAAATATTTTTATTTTTTATTTTTTCTTTTCTTTCTAATTTTTTTAATTTTTTCTTTTTTTTTTCTTGCTTGTCATTTTCACCACACAATATGGGGGCGGACTTGCTAGTAAGTCCACAACCTTGAACCCATATTCATATATTTTTTGAGCCAAAATTGAATTATTGATGAAACCACCAAGAAATAATAGTGACATTCTGGTGAACTCAATATGAATACAACTTGAACATTTAATGAAGCATAGGTAATAATACTTTGAACAAATCATGAGATATGAAGAATGAGATTCTTTTATAGAAATTTTAATACAGTGCTGACCACACTCAAATTAATCTGAAAAATACATATTTTAAACTATTTAAGCAGTTTCTTTGAAATTTAAAAAAAAAGAACACCAATGTATAGATCCGGCAAGATACCATCTGTCATTATTATATTAGTTTCTTTGGCCAGAAATACATGGAGAAACTACAATTTGAAATATGTCAATTTTTTTATGAAAGGTTATTTTGTGCATTCATATTATTTATTGTATTATTTTAAAGAATTAAAAAATTATATACTTATTTTATGACTAGAAAATATTGAATATTATAAATCATTGACATATCTAAAGAAGGTGCAAAAATCTTAAAAATGATGTTACAAGGACTATACTTAGACATATAGTTTTCAAATTCAATTGACATACTATATTTCACTATTAAATAAAAAAATTTCATACTAATATTTATTAAAATTGATTTCCCCTCTTCTTCAAAATTTTCAAAATATTAAAATGTAGATTTTTATTTAATTTAAGTGAATGAAGGGAATAACAGTATAGGAGTTGAGGATTTTTAGGATTCTAGGAACTTCTGTGACCACTCTTTGTAACATATTTTATATATTTTGTATTTTTTGTATACTTATTTTGTATTACTATCTTCTTTTACTGTCTTTTTTTACTCCCTCTCAAGAATACCCCACTCTTTTCCCTTTGAAATATTTCTTTATCCTCACCTCATCTTTGTCCCCAACCTTTTCACTCCCTTTGTCATCATTTTCAACCCCTATCCAGATTTGCCTCTCCCTCTCCACACTTCTCTTCCCCTCTCCACTCCTCTCCTTCCAGTTTTCTTACCTACCTATTTCTTCCTAACACTTTATTTTTATATACAGAAATAGGGACTGAGTTGAAAGGGAGGAAATTGGGGTTCAAGGATCTTGGAGGCGAGGTAAAGGGGAGGAATGGGGCTACAAGGGTTGGGGAAGCTGGAGAGAGTGGTAAGGAGGAGTATATGGGATAGCAAAAAGGTTGGGAAAGAGCTGGAAGGGAAGATCAAGGGTTCTGAGGTGTTTTGAATGTAGAAAACGGTCAGGGAGAGGTTGATAGGGGTGAAATGGGGATCAAAAGAGGATGGCATACAATGGGGCTGGGAGGATAGTGAAAGGGGTGGGGAGGGAAGACAAGAATTTTTTGATAGAATTGAAAGGGATGGGGTTTAGTGCAAACAGAGTGCGAAAATAGTAGGATGAACTCTGTTCTTCGGGCAAAGAACAGAGTTCACTTCCATAAAATATTAGCTGAAAAATAGCTTTAAATTCTGTAAAAACGGTTGTAGGTAATAGAAAAAGTCACTGAATTTTTTTATGTGTAATCTGAAAACTTTTAATAAAATTAATGTATTTAAGAATTGTGATATTATCAATTGATTTTTATTAATCAAATTAATTTAACAAAGTATTATTTAAATAAGTTGCATCAAAAAATACAGTGCATTGAGTAGACTCATGAAATGATTTTTCTGGCTTCCATTCAATTATCCTCAAATTTTCACAATGTTTTCAATATAGATCCATTATTATTAGTGAGATACTTCAAGTGAAAGTTCAGTATTACTTCAGTCTGAGTTCCATCTGATTTTCTTCTGACTTCAAGTTGAGGACTTGCTACCAACTCCCCCCCAGATATTGTGCGGTGTTTTTTATAATTTTTTTGTCACTAGACGACCTACGCACAAGGTCGAGGGTGTTCCTGGAAGTGAGATGGAGAAAGGAGTTTAGAAAATTTGTCGAGACACAGAGGAAATTTTTGAGGAAGTGATTCGAAGATGACTCGAAGGAAGAACTACTGCTTCGAAGTATGTTTGAGGAGAATTCCAATATAATTTAAAGGTAATATTAAAATTCTTAAAATCTCACGAAGGATTGGAAACTCAATAATCAAAGATTTAGGATTTAGAATTGATTACTGAGAAAATAGGGAAAGATACAATAATAATGATTTAACCTAAAGCTTTACCACTATTAACTATATATACATTTTATAATTTAATTCTAAAGAATGTCAAACCAAAATCCCAACCCCTTTTATATCCTTTACTCCTCCTCCCGTTGACCTCATACCCATCCACTATTCCACACACCACAGACCATTAAAAAATACATCCATTACACCTGGACCCTCCTCACTAACATCTGTTAACCCTTTAATCCTCCACTATCCATTCCATCCATTCTCACTACACCTTTTAATAATTCAAAGACATTTAATAAACCTTTTAGTGCACCATTACATTGACTATTGCACTGTGTGTTGCTTATTGAGGAAAAGACTGAGACACACTATTGAGAGACTGACTAATTTAGATTTGGAGTTTAGACTAGCGTGGTTCAATAGTGAGTACACAAAGGAGATTTGCAGTTGCTATGTAGAATTGCTTTCTGTGCTTCAGGTATGGATTTAGACTTCTATTTTATTGATTTAATGAGATACTTTTGGCTCGAGTGTCACATGGCGCGTGACAGATGCCCGGGTATAAAATTCGAGCTCCGTTGAGCGTGAGACTTATACTTCCCACACTACTTTCCCTTTATTTAATTCTTGTTTATTTATTTATTATTATTATTATGTCAAATTGTCCTACTCCAGCTCCCACACCTCCTCACCCCAAAGCAGATGGTGTGCTTGTTACTTGAAAGTATTCCCAAGCATGCACGGCTTGTGAATCAATGGAATACTTCTATGTGGAAAGCACAGCTACTTGAGGTCCTTTCCAGAAATGCGAGTTTTTCTGATGGAGACGGGTGGTGTGCAATGCATTAGCAAAAAATTCGGACATCGAGCGAAGATTTACCAAGACTAAATATTGGGTAATACCAAAGACAAAAGAAGTGGTTTAAGACATATGGGACGTGTCAATCAGGTATGACTAATCAGAAGTAGCTGAGGAGGAAGTAGAGGATAATACGGCGTCCTGGGTAACTCGAGCCATGGGTAAACAAAGGGTAGAAGAGGAGGAAGATGAGGAGGAAGTCCCCATTTCAAGGCGGACACCAAAAAAGCGGCGAACGGTCATTAAAGATGACAAGGAAGAAAAAGAAGTGGCAGTGGAAGTCACACCAAAGTTCTTTCTTGAAGCTGACCCATTATTCAAAGTAAGTTTTATTTTATTTTATTTCACTTTAATTTTATTTTCCAAAGAAAAATTTTAATGATGACCATATGATTTAGAATTTAGGTGTCATTGAGGAAGCCCCTACAGTGGAAGCCTCGAGTGTGTGAGCTCCTATTCTAGAAACCACTGCTGTGGAAGTGGCGCCGTCAATGTCTACCGAAGAACAGTTACCAGTGATTTCCTCGAGGGAGGATAATGAAGAAACTCTTGACCAGGTATGGTCAAAGAAACCTCGCCTGGGTCAACGAGCTAGGTTTATTGAAGATGTAAGCGGTGAAGTCAATAAGATTATTGATTCTGCTTCCTTTGATGTGGCCAAAGAACTACTGGAAATTGGGGAAGTGGTACCAGTAGGAGAGGAGTATGTTTTTGAAAAATGTAGGAAGGAGATAAGGATGATTTTGGAGAAGATGAAGGGATTGGTTTGAGAGATAATAAAGGAGAAAGGAAAAGAAAGAAAGAGGAAAAGAAAAGTAGAAACAATTTGTATTTATTTATTTTATTTTGTTGTTTTAATTTAAAATTTTAATATTTATTTTATAAGATTTTGAGAGAAAAAGAAAAAAAAGAAAAAAAAATTTAAATAAAATTTTGTTTTAAATTTTGAAAGAAGACATTTGAATGAAAGAAGAAAAGAAAGAATTTTTAATTGAAGTAGTTTTAGTTTAAATTTTGAAAAGAAAAAAATTTAAGTAGGAAAAAAGAAATAGATTATTGAAATACTTTTATTGGAAATGAAAATTTAATGAAAGAAAAAATTGTTATTTATGAAAGTTTATTTATTGAAGTTTTAAGGAATTTTAGTTATTTGAAATGAAAAAAGAAAAAGAAGAGAAGAAATAATTTTTTTTTTAAAAAAAAAGAATTTGAAAGAAAGAAGTAATTGTTCAAAGAAATTTTAAAAGAGAGATTTTGAGGTTGAAGTGAAATTCAAGAAGGATTGTCGTGTTGCGTTTGTGAAAAATTTTGATAGTTTGAGGAAAAGAATTTTTTAAGGAAAGAATGTAGGTAGAAAATTTGAAAAGAAAAGAAAAGAAAATTTGAAGAAATTTTAGAAGGTTTTATGTATTATTTATTTATTTTGTTTTAATTTTCATTTTTAATTTAATTTAATTTAATTTAATTTATTTTATTTTGATTTTTTTTAAAATTTAATTTGATTTTATTTTATTTTAAATAAGGTTGAGAAACTTTTGAAAGAAAAAAGAAGAAGGAAGAAAAGAAAACAAAGAATATGGAAATTTTAGAGGTAGAGATGTTTTAGATTTTAAAGAGAAGAAGGAAAAAGAGAAAGAAAAGAAAAAAAAGGGAGTTTTAAGGTTTTGGTTTTAAAGGATATTTAAGATGAAAAGATTTTAGGAGTTCAGGGGCGTTAGAAACATTGATGGCTGGTTCCCAGGATGTTTTGTCTGAATCATCGAGAAAGCCTTCTCATTCCACGAGGTATTGAAGTTTCCCCTTGCGCATTCTTGAATCAAGGATACGGCTTACTTCCCACTCTAGATGGTCTTCTACTTCGACCGGTTCCAAAGGAGGTTGGTTCTTGCCCGGGTATGTTTCTAGAGCCAGTTCCA
Organism: Hemileia vastatrix; assembly: GCA_030280995.1. Classification (NCBI taxonomy): domain Eukaryota; kingdom Fungi; phylum Basidiomycota; class Pucciniomycetes; order Pucciniales; family Zaghouaniaceae; genus Hemileia; species Hemileia vastatrix. Next base: position 1,760,561 of record JASXTE010000008.1, on the reverse strand, counting down.
GGAGAGATACATGGAAAACAGGGTGAATAGCCTGCCATTTAGGAGGTAGCTTGAGTCAAAATGCAGTTTTAGAGACTTCAGAGTCGATTTCAAGTGGTCCCAAGCGCTTTTCAGCTAGTTTCTTTGATGGTCAAATTGTTCAAATGTTTTGTGCATCGAGCCATACTTTGTTGCCTGGTTTAAAAGAAGGAGCAGATTGTCGATGTTTGTCAGCCTGTTCCTTGTACCTTTGAATCGCTAATTCCAAATTTGATTTAAGTTCCTCTTGGAGTGGTGATATGGTTCGAAGATAATGTTCAGCAGGATGACTAGTTCCGACGTGGATTGAGTTGAATTGAGGATGTCTTCCATAAACAGTTTTGAAAGGAGATTGTCGTGTCAAAGAATGAGTTGAGTTATTATAAGCAAATTTGGCCAATGGTAACCATGTGGTCCAATCGTCTTGTTGGTAACTGAAATACATTTAAAGGTATTTTTCGAGGATTTGGCTGACCCTTTCCGTTTGCCCATTGGTTTCAGGATGATAGGCCATGGAGAGATTCCTCGTGATATTGAGTTGTCAACACAGTTGAGTCCAGAATGTGGATACAAACAATGAGCCTCTATCTGAAATAATATCATTAGGTAAGCCATGTTTGGAAAATACATGTTCTAGAAACAATTTTGACAAATCTTCTGCTGTAGCAGTAGTAGTAGTTTTAATAAAAATAGACATATTTGAAAATCTATCTACTATTAAGAATATAGCATTAAAATTATTAGAAAGAGGAAGTTGAGAAATGAAATCAATTGATAAAGATTCTCAAGGTTTAAAGGGAATAGGAAGCTGTTGAAGCAACTCATTCTTCCAGTGACAAGGAGCCTTATTCCTATTACATTTGTAACAAGCTCTTATATAGGCCTTTATTTCTTTGGTCATTCCTGGCCAGAAGAAATCCCTTGCTATTAACTGGTAGGTTTTATCAACCTCAAAATGACCAGCTAATGGAGAATCATGTCGACTATTGAAAATCCATAATTTTATTGCATTGTTGTCAGGTATGACTACTCTACCTTCGAAAACTAATAGACTTGATTCAATACTAAATCTTTTGGCCCCTTGCTTTGAGAGTATTTTGTCTTTTAACCCTAAACAATAATTTTCCTTCGATTGAGCTTCGAGGATGTTGGATAATGGATTTTGAAAAGATTGAATTGTCATTGAATTAAGTTGATGAGTCGTTAACATTGATTCGTTGAAAATTGATTTCACATTTGCTGGGTTCTTGTCAGCAAATGCGTCCCCCCGCTGTGGGTAAACGTTGTCCCAACATGACAAGATATCTGGGACAATGCAGTTCTTACCTGGGCGATAGGAAATAGAAAAAGGAAATTCAGACAGAAATTCAGCCCACCTGGCTTGATGCCTGGTTAACACTTTGGAAGACATAAAGTATTTCAAAGCATTATTGTCAGTTAGAATTTGAAAAGGACATTTTAGGCTGAGAAGAAAAGAGCGCCATTTTTTAAGACAATGAATAATAGCTAAAAGCTCTTTGTCATTAATTTCATAATTTAATTCTGCTGCAATGAGTTTGCGTGACTCAAAAGCAACAGGATGAAACAATTTTGTTTCAGGATTTAATTTATAAATGACCCCTGCAATAGCATAATCGCTCGCATCTGTCTCCACTATTGTTGAAGCAGAAGGATCAAAGTGTCAAAGAATTGGAGATGTGGTAAATGCAGTCTTCAATGCTTCAAATTCCTTTCGTGCTGTAGAAGTAAAAACAAAAGGAATATCTTTTCTAAGAAGAGAAGTAAGATTGGAAATAGTTTTAGAGTAATCTTTAAAAAATCTTCTATAGAAATTTGCAAAACCCAAAAATCCTTGGAGGAATTTAACGGTTTTGGGCTCAGGACATTCCAGGACTTTTTGGACCTTTTTGTTGTCCATGAATAAACCAACAGTGGATAACGTAAAACCCAAAAAATTGAGTGATTTGAGGTGGAATTCGCATTTAATGTGCTTGGCGTAGAGACCGTGAACTCAAAGTCGATTTAGACCCTGTCGAACATGATGAATATGTTCATCCAGTGTCTTTGAGAAAATTAAAATATCATCTAAATAGACAACAACAAATTGTTTGAAAACATCTTGAAAGATGTCATTGACAAAGGTTTGAAAAGTTGATGGTGCGTTACACAATCCAAAAGGCATAACTAAATATTCAAAACTACCAAATCTAGTGCACATTTCAGTCAGTGCTTCATGACTTCCGCAATGTGAATAAGATTGTAAGCACCTCTAAGATAAATTTTAGAAAAGAAACTAGCACCATTGAAAAGAGTAGGAAGCAATGACATAGGAGGAACAGGATATGAATCCTTCTTAGTGACTGTGTTGCACTTTCTATAGTCAACACACAACCTAAAACTACCATCCTTTTTCTTTACAAAAAGAACAGGGGAGCCGGTTGGAGATTTACTGGCTCTGATGAAACCTTTGGCTACGTTCTCTGCAATGTAGTCTCAAAGAACTTGAGATTTGTCCTTCAACAAAGAATAGACAGGACCTGCCAGAGGTACTGGACCTATTAACTCAATTTGATAGTTGTAGGGTCAATGAGGTGGTAACTTATCGGCCTTGTGGATTTAGAAAACATCAAGGAAATCATGATAGATTTCCGGTAGAGTTGATTAAATGGCTTCAACATTTATTCGGTCGTCCTCATCATCTTCGAGAGAATCTGTCAAGGGAAGACCAGAATTGAGAGAGCATAATTCGATTTCTTCAAGGCAATTTAAATCCTCTTCGAGTGAATTCATCAAGCTAGAAGGGTTAGCCAATTGCTCATTTAAAGAAAGATCAGATGCTTTCAAGTCATCTGGCAGAGATTTGTCCTCTAGAAGGACGTTGTCAGGCGGGTTGTTTAACTCCCTATTGACATTTATTGAAGAATTAGAAATATACTTAGTAGGTGGGGTGATCAATCCATGTGACCAATCAATTTCAGGATTCCAATGTGCTAAAAAGTCATGGCCAAGAATGGTATCGTCCATCCTTGGGGCGTCCAAGACTGATAATTCCCACTTGAAGGGGGGAAAGTTTGGAAAGTTAAAAACCCATAAAACTTTCTTACTTACCCAATATTTGGGTTCCTCTGATTCGACCAAGTAAATTTGAGTTCAATTGATATCTGTAAATGTCAGTTGTAACTTCTCGGCAAAAGATAAACTAACAAAAGAAATTGAAGCTCCAGAGTCTATAAGACAACTGAAGGGGGTATCCTCCTTAAAAAGAATAAATCTCAAGCAGTTTAAGGCAACTCCAGTCCTTAAGACATGGAGGTTCTGTGCACTGGTTGAGATAAGATAGTTTTCTTTGCACAAAAGTAAACTATCTACTAGTTTTTAACTTTGAACTAGTACCTTCTCTTTCCTTCAACTTTACAAAATCTTCCAGCTTGTGCTTACCCCCACAATACATACATAACCCATTATCCGCACTTCTCTTCCTCTCAGCTTCGTTAAGCTCCCCTTTAGGATCCAGTATTATGCTGATATCGCCTGGGGTCAAGCTTTTAGGTCGAGGCTTTTCCTTTCCCTTATTGGGTTTGGATTGAGTCGAGGAGGATTGAGTTGTCCGTGGGTGTGAAGAAGGTCCCGATTTAAAATTTAGGCCTTGAGATTTGTTGGCGTATCAACAATGTTGCAGTCGTCCTTGGTAAACGCCGTCAAGTTCGAGGGTTCAATCCATTAAATCCGTTAAAGTAGTCATCTTCTGACTGTGAAGATTTAACTGATCCAGAATCCTCGAAGAAAGTCTTTTTTTGAAATGATACTTGAGGGCAGCATCATTCCAACCTACTCGAGTTTTAAGTGCTCTGAAGTTTGAGATATATTCAGAGGATTTACCATTATCACTCATGCAGAGAAAGTCAAGTTCAATTTCTGCGTTGTCAGTTTTGTTAGGGTCACCAAACAACTTAAAGAGTTGGTCTTCGAACTTTTCCCAGTTATTAATAAGTAATTGGGTTTCTGTCGAAGAGAGAATGAGAAGATAAGGTTTGAACTATCTTGCTGCTTTTCCAGCTAGGAATGAAGAAGCGTAAACAACCTTCAATCAGTCCTTATTGAAGTTTCAAGGTTCATTATGGAACAGGAGCTTTCAGGTTTGCAAGAAGGGCCGCAATCTGTCTGGATGATCTCCATCAAATTGATCAGGAGATTTCATAGAATGAGTTTTGAATTTAGATCCCTCTGAAGACGTTGAGTTTGAAAGGGTCTTCATGAAAAGTCTCATGAGATCTTCCAGAGAATTAGATGATCCAGGTTCTGAAGGTTGCCCAGAAGGGTGATTAGCAGGGGCAGATGGTGCCTTGTGCATTGTATCCTCTCCTTCTTCATAATCACTAGAGTCATCAAAATCTTGTGGGATGTCTTCTACAGATTGGACTGAATGTTGTCGTTCCATTAGGTCAAGTGGCTTCAAGGAGTGAGTGCAGGAAACAGGCCGGGTGGCTGTTGGCCTGCCTCTGGCGCAAGCTCTAGTAGTAGTGCCCATAGGAGGAGTGCGTTGAACAGGTGCCATTTTAAGAATTTAGAAAACACCTGAAAAGGGAGGTAGTAGTGCAAAGAATGAGAACTACAGATAATTTATATTATACTGTCACCGGACAACCTACGCACAAAGATGGAGGGTGTTCCTGGAAGTGAGATGGAGGGAGGAGTTTAGGAACTTCTTCAATGCACGGAGGAAATGTTCGAGGAAGTTATTCGAAGATGACTCGAAGGAAGAGCTACTGCTTTGAGACATTTTTGAGAAGAAGTCTAATATAATTTAAAGGTAATATTAAAATTCTTAAAATCTCACAAAGGGTTGAAAACTCAATACTCAAAGATTCAGGATTTAGAAATGATTACTGATAGAATAAGGAAAGATACAACAATAATGATTTAATTAAAGTTTTATCACTATTAACTATATATACGTTTTATAATTTAATTCTAAAGAATGTTGAACCGAAATCCCAACCCCTTTTATATCTTTTACTCCTCCTCGCATTGACCTCATACCCATCCATTATTCTGCACACCACAGACCATTAAAAAATAGATCCATTACACCTGGAATCACCTCACTAACATCCGTTAACCCTTTAATCTTCCACTAGCCATTACCTCCATGCTCACTACACCTTTTAATAATTCACAGACATTTAATAAACCTTTTAGTGCACCATTACATTGACTATTGCGCTGTGCATTGCTTATTGAGGAAAAGACTGAGACACACTATTGAGAGATTGACTAATTTAGATTTAGAGTTTAGACTAGCGCCGTAGAATAGTGAGTACACAAAGGAAAGTCGCAGTTGCTATGTAGAATTGCTTTCTGCGCTTCAAGTATGGATTTAGACTTCTATTTTATTGATTTAATGAGCTACTTTTGCCTTGAGTTTCAAGTGGCGCGTGACATTTTTCTTCTTTTTTTTTAATTTTTCTTTTTATCCTTTTATTTTTATTTTTTTTTATTTTTTATTTTTTATTCATCTTTATTCTCTTTTTAGTTCTTTATTT